>KZ506374.1:131084-141431 GCA_002844005.1 Limosa lapponica baueri | reverse complement strand
AAACTGGAGGAAGGGAGAAAAAACCCTTTGGCAGCTAGCGTTGATTGCTCAGCACGTGGTTTGATGTACCCAACAGATCTGTCTGTGGACATGCAAAGTTAGGAGTGTCGTCTGAGATGCACCTTGTTTTCCCAAACTGTGCTTAAATGGTTTTGTTTAGATGCTGTCTTACTTCTCTCATAGTCTTGCAAGAAAATGAAATAGATTTGTGTTGTTCCATCTGCTTTGTAAGGCGACTTCCCTGACACTACTAATGCCATCCGTTAATGTTTTCCTTTCATAGGCAGCCTTGTGCTGGAGCCTTGTGCTCCTGCTCCCGTCACCGGCTGGAGCTTGGTGTAGCGCTGCTGATTTAAAGGTAACTGTGCCACTCAAGTAAAGTGTTCTTTTGGCCCTATTATCGTAAAAGAACTGTAATGAACGTAGAGGGCATTGTTAGACATTTTAATCTTAGAATATTTGACTGATTTAAGAGTCCATGAAAAAACCAAAATGTGATTGATAATTGCAAAGCAAGCTCGCGCAGCTGAGCGATTCAATAAAAATCATGCTCCAGCTAAAGTTGCTGCAGTTTGCTTGAAGGGATCATAGTAAAGTAAGATATGATGATCTCTTCATATAACCATTAACAAATGGTTGTATTGTAATCTTTCTGTATATGTATTATATATTCACAGAAAAATCTGTTTGCAAGACATTAAAATAAATTGCTTTTCATGAGGAAAAAACAATCTTTCAACATTTTTATATCAAGATAGCTTTCTAAACGTTCTTTATGTACCTCCTAAAAAGGGGAAAAATTATAGTAACTGATAGAGTATCTTTTGTTTTGTTAGGGTTTTTCTTCCCATTTCTGTAAACTTCTTCCAAAATAGTTACAAAAGAATATAACATACATTGTCTCAACTGAGGTTTTTTTTTCTGATATTGCCCAGTGCCACCTGTGTCAGAAGGTGAAACAGGAACACCTGCAGGAGGAAGTTGTGGAGCTGTGCTTCATACACAGACAGCTTCTTCCTACCCCTTAGTCATCACAGGCTCTTTTACGTGCAGACGTGGGAAGCCTTTTATCCTGTCAAAGTTTCCCTGCACATCTGTGTCTGGACGTGAATTCATAGTAGCAATTAAAAGTAAAAAATTATATATATATTTTTTAATTTACTTAAATTTTCGCATCACGGTTGCCTTGTAGAACTTGCTGTTTGATGATATGCCATGAGGCTTTTCTTTCAAAGCTTTAAAATTTGTATATTGTCTTTTGCTAAGAGGGAAAGAGTCTGTAATACTCCATCACCTTTTTTTTTTTTGGTGTCACTGGCTATAAAGGTGGTACCAAAACACAAATATCTTTGCTTAAGTTTTTTCACCCAGAAGGCAAGTAGTCCCAGTCTTTTCCATCTTTCTTTGGATTATAGTTTCCATTTTCTAATTAGTGTCTATTTCAAAATCCCGTATATATTTTGAGGATATCTTTCTCGAGCTGGGTGCCCAGAGCTGAACACACTTCTAGCTCAGGGGTGCTCTTGGTTTACAAGAACATAATACCTTCATTAGTGTTGTCTCCATTTTAGCTGCTCATTCTGCGTTTGCAAAAAACAAACGAAAATGTTTCCATCACTCTACGACCAGAATGGTCTGTGCTTAAAGAAAGATGCACCTAGTGTCCTTATGGTGAGCTTAACATCTGATTTACCAATCTCTCAGCAGCAGGAAGAACACTATGGATGCATAGCGGGCACGAGGAAGCTGCTTTGTCCACACGACATTTGTTTTTCAGATGGTGGCAGCTGCTTCACTTCCTTTTGGTTTTGGGTGATCGTTACTCTTCAGTCCCACATGTCGGTATGCCAGGGTTGAGAGTTTTTAAAAGAAACTGGAAGCGATTTAACTGACCTTCTCCTGCTGTGGGTGTATCAGCTGGCATGACAAGAGTCAGATTCATAGCCATGTATTTGGCTTGTAGGAAAATTGAGGGCCTATGGCAACTTCCCCTTTCCTTCTGAATCCAGACCTAGTGACTGAAAGCAGAGGACAAGGCTGCTCCTCTCACCAATCTGGTTTTATCTTGGGGCATATTTGAAATTACATGGGGTGGACTAGCTCTTCAAACGTGGAAGAAACTTTGCTCCAAGTTAGGAGAGTCTCACTTAAATTTTGTAAAGTAAATAGAAAGCTTTTTATTAAGGACAAATCCTAATAATGTTATTCCACACCCTACTCCAGGACAAACAGATTTACTATATAATACCTTTAATATTTCAGTAATTTTTATTATTTTAATAAGAGCTCATTTGTGTGTCTAATAATACACCCAATTTTACTCATGACCTTATTAGAAAGTTTCTTAAATATCTGCTTGATCATTATCCTTCAATAAGGAATGGTTTGCTGTCTTGGGACTAACTCAGGTTTATCCCAGCTCATGCAGTAGCCAGTTAAGCTACAGACCGGTGCACACTTTTCCATTTATCCATTAAAATGATTGTATATTTCCTTGGCAAGTAAAGTTAATGATTTCCAGGCATAACCCACTATTTACATTTTTCATAAGGATAAACCAGACCATATCAGTCTTCTGCTACTCTACACCTTGCTAGAGTGATTAATACAGACTTCAGCAACAATTTGTTTACTTACCTTTTTATGGATGTTTTCTTCAGCGGAGCAAATTCTGTCAACTGTACCTGCAAAAAAAAAAAAAAGGGAAAAAAGGGAAAAGGTGGAGCCAATTATTTAGTTAGGCTCCATCTGTCTCTTATTGAAGCATTAAAGAGAGCCAAGGGGTTACTGCAGAAACAATTACTTGAATCAGGGCACGTAGTTACAAGTGTATAAATTCAGTTTGGGCTCTCGCCTATACTGAACAAGAGCAATGCAAGGGCCACCACTTCTCAGCTCCTCACCTGTAAATAGGGACAGTAGTTTTGTCACACTTTTGGAGGCATTAGTCCTTAGTGGTGCTGGATTTGGCAAAACAGTGCGACGTTTTGTGACCTAAATACCGCCAATCCTCACAGACTCCTGAACTGAGGACGTGCAGGAAAGGGAAAAGTATCCAAGTTCTCCCTGTTTCTAGAGAGATGATGCTAACGAAGGTATTTTTAATGTAAGAAGAGGGCAGTATTGAAAAGCTGGCTGTGTTAGGCATTTCATGTGACCCACAGAAGCTCCGTAAGGATGTTTTCTGCAAAGCCTTCTGATGTTACCACCACCCTTGAGCTTACTGGGCAACTGTTTCAGCTTTTTATAGTGACATAGTATTCAGCGATGATATTGTTTAGTCCTCATACTTCACTTATAATGAAGGCGTTTGGACCTTTACGCTCTCCATCCCTTTCAGTGTTTCTGTAGGAATTAGTCTTACCTGGCACGACAGACATCCTTAACCCCCACTGGCTTGCAAAGAGCGACGCACAGCAGCTGAAAGAAGGAAGCATGGCTTTGTGCTTGGCCAGTGTGTTGCAGGCTGTGGAGCAGAGTCTGGGACTGTCTCACGTGAGGCACCACACTCCTCCTCATGCAGTTGAAGGAGCAGCAGTCACCCCCATGAAAACCCTTCCTATAGCACCCCATGGGCAAAGGAGCTGAAGAGCGATCAGAAACCCCTTTCCAGTTAAAGTCTTCGGTACACAGGTTGAGCATGATCAGCGATCCCACCGTTTTCCACGGTGCTTTATTCCCCACAAAGCACCAAGATGCACACTGGAGATGCCAGCTCTCCTGCTGCTGCCCTGGACATGTGGCAGAGACCCAACGGGGCCGGCGCTGCTGCCTGCCCCAGTGCCCTGCTCCAAGCATCGCTGGGCACCCAAACACTTGCCAGGCCAGGTCCAGAGCCGAGGCGCCCACATGCCTTCCTCTGCCTTTTATCCCCCTCCAGTGGAATCACAGCAGCTCCCTTTGGGAGAAAGTCTTAAAGTGCTTTATAATCATTAAGCCTCATAATACCATCTGGGTTAATTATTTGGGGGAAGTCGGCCACAGAGGTTACGTGTATGAAATACCCATGTGTCAGCCTTAAGACCTGATCATGCTCAGCTTTGTTGGCCCTTTTAGCAGCACCCCGATCCTATAATCAAATTATGCATGTAAGTTCTGGGTTTTATAAACTACAGCTTAAAAGAACAAACAAGAAGATGAGCTTTTCCACAGCCGCCGCCCCTGTCGCCATCCGGCGTGTCGAGGTGCGATCCTCATCGGCTCTTCCCCGGAGCAGGGCTGCAGCTTTCAAAACTGGAGTCCCTGCCAGCGGTCCCATTCATGCATTCTGTCAAACAACATTTTCTTTGATTTTTATCAAGATCTTCTTGACTGAGATCTTCAAAGCAATTAATTCTGTGCTCCATGATTGCAGCTGCTGAATAATTGTTTGTTAGAGTATTTTCTTTCCCAGGCAAGAGATGTAAAATAGTTGCTCCCCTCAATAAACAAGTTGTCAAATGTGATTAGTTAATGGACCTGTAATCATGCAATAGCATAAAGGTAAGGATTTGGTAAGTGCGATGTGAAAATGCATATTTAAATTAAAGCTATAGGGGAAGATTTTCCCATAGGAAATCTTGCTATCAATGCTGAAATAGACTATTTACCATTCATAATGATTAACTGTAGATCATTAATTAAAGAAAACAAGAGATTAGTCATCAAGCATTTCAAATTAAAGTTGCATTGATTGTTTGAGTTACTTCTAGGTTTGGCCGGGAGATCAGGTTAGAGCCCGGATCCCAGTGCCTGACCCAGCCTTCCCATGGAAACTGATAGGCAGAAGTAACAGCCTGTTAAAATTAAGGTAAAAAAATTTACTGGCTGATATTAAAGTCCAAGAGCCTGAAACGTGTTGCTAGTCACCAGCCCTGTAATTGGCCGTACTGTTCTTGGTCAGACGCATGTTAAGAAGCAGAAACGGAGCGCTCGGGCTTGTGGGTTTGTGGGGGAGAGGGAACATCTCATTTTTTGGCAAGTGAATACTGCATTCCAAGCTAAATGCAGTTAGAGCGAATGTGTATTACAGCTCAAAAAGCTAATCAGTTTGTTTTCATCTCTAGATAATAAATCTACCTTTCTGCCAGCCCTCTAGAAGAAACCTCAGACAATCCTGCAGTGGCATCTGCGGAAAGCCAAGCCCTGTGCAAAGGCATCTTGTAAGGATGGGGTTTTCCCCCCTCCCCCCTCACTTGGGAAATGTACATTCAACGGTATAATTTCCTAAAGAGTTTTCCTTGCCAGAAAAAGAAAACACTTTTTTTTTGTGTGTTAAAAGCTGTATGTATTATAGAAATTTAATTCTCCATTTGGGAATTACAAGCAGTAATACAATAATAATAGTTGTTGGTTACCACACGCTAATTTCAAACTATTCCAGGCAGCTGCCTTCTGCTTTCTGTGCAATCTCTTAGCACTAGGCTCCAATATAAAACGAAATTACTCTAAGCTGTCTGTCAAATTTGACTATTCTTTTAAAATGATTTAGCTGTTACTTACATTATATAATAGCAACTGGGGTCATTTAATTACTAAGTCACATATGAAAAATAAGACTTCAGCTTGCAACCTTCAGGTAATTAACCACCTAACTACTATTAAAAGGAAAATAGTCAGGGCACATAATGCTGGGGCACCGGGCTGTGGGGTCATTGCTGCTTATGGCCCAAACCTGCTCTTTTTTTTCTTTTTTTTTTTTTTTAGAGAGTGGAAGGAGGCAAAGCTTTCATGAGCTCAGTGGTGACCATCTTGATTTTTTTCACAAGACAAGTGTTTGACTGGGACTACAGGCTACCAGGTACGTGCTAGTGAAGCAGGTTTATAAATACAGCTCTTTGCTAAGAATTTACTTCTTTGCCAACCCCAGAGCCTAACATAGAGGCAGTTGGCTCTAAAAAAGTCATGAAATATTATTTGTATTGACATTTTGGCTACTCAGTCCTGTAGGTCACACTGCAGAGGCTTTTCTTTTCTTCTCCGAGACTGTTTCATAATGATAGTTGAAATTCATTAATCTGGTGCTTTTAGACATAACCCCACAAATTACACCATTTAAAGCAAAACCCGCTGTGCTGTGATGTTGGCACTTACAGCTTTACCCCACGATGTTGCTCCAGCATCCCTCCAGCTCCTCTATAGATCATTTCGGGGCCTGTCTCGCTCATCGTCTCCCTCCTGGCTGGGTCCCAGAGTCCCAACGGGATCCCCTGATCCTGCCTGCTGCACCTCCGCTTTTCCCTCTGCGTAAGGTGTGATATCTAAGGACAGCGGTTACCCAAGAGAGTGTTTCAAGGTATTGGACCTTTAAAAGTGAGCAGGTTAGCCAAAGGGCAGATCATATCCATAAAAATATGGTTGATTGCAAGACTCCAGCAGCCAGAGCATGACATAGATGGCCAAATGTCATGATGGTAACCCCCAAGCCGGGGAGACTGAGGTTAGCACCAGGTTACTCCTTCAGATTGGCTCCCAAAGAGCATCCAGGTTTTCCTTGAAGGCTGCTTGCTGGATCGAGTGGCTGCATCCCGTCTTTGCCCACACATTGCTCGAGAGCCCTCCTCTTTAGTATGCAGCTGGTGCAGCTCACTGGCTCTGCCAAGCTGAGCTTTTTAATTCTCCCTCGCTGGAGAGAGGAAACTTCGGAACAGGAGAATGATTAATGGCGGGGGGGGAGGGAGAGGGAGAGAAAAAAGCAAACAAAATTTAAAAAGGAATAATAAAAACCCTCAATGAAAGTGAAACGATCAAGATTTATGAGAATTCTATGAATTCCTCACGCTCGTTCAAAGCAGGATTGTGTAAGTTGTAGCACACCGCACATCTCTTGATGAGAATCGCCTTGTTTACGCTTTCGTTTACACCGCCTTCGTGCCCGGAGGCTCCGAGCGCGAGGCCTGTTCACACACGTCAGGGAAAACCAGAAAGCCAGGCCCGAGTCGCTCAGGACCAGCTGGAGGGTCTGTGCCAGGACGGTGGGTCTCGCCGGCAGTGCGGCTCGGAGGGGCCTTGGGGGACAGCCAGGGAGGGGGGACACCTGGCAGGGCACCACAGTGAAATCTGGCTTTTCACGACTCCACAGAGCACAGTGTTTGGATAAATCCAAGTTTCCCTGGGAAGGCTAACCAGCTCATACTCGATGGCATTCACTCTAGCCCTGGAGATATTTGTCAGGTGCTTGTTTTCCTTCCGTCCCCTCCACAGCTTTGATGGAAATCAATGAAATGTTGCTGGTCGGGTTTCTCACCACAGCTGTGGACACGTGGTCTTCTCCTGCTCCTACAGCAGCAAGCACAAGCCAGGGTGCCTCCAAGCTGCTTGAAATTAAAAATCATTGGAGCACATATACTTTATCTTTTTTTCTGGAGAGAGTCCAGCAGAGGAGAAGTGCCCGGCTCAGCTGTGAGACGTTTGCAGTGAATTTTCTTCACAGGAAATACTGAACTTGACTGATATCCCTCCACTGCCCATGACAGTAGTCAGTGTTTGAGCATTTTCCTTCTTATAGCTCAACTTTGGTACCCCTAGTGCATCCCTTCACCACCAAACTCCCTCTGCCCCCATGGGTGGACAAGGGTGTTAGCAGCAGCCTGACATGGGTGGTACAAGCTGGGAGAAGTCAGGTCATTAGGAAGCACAGCTCTCATACGACTATCTTTGTAGGCAGTGCAAGCTCACGTGTGTTTGGGGTGGATCACAGAAGCTCTCCCCTGTGACGTGTTGCAGGATAACTGACAGAAGAGTTGGTTATAATTGGTAGACAGGTAGGGAGAAGAAATGTCTTAGCCCCTGCAGACAGAGGTCACACCTGAACTCCTCAGAAGAGCTCAGGTTTGCAGCATGGTCACTCACTACAACTAGCCAAAGACTGCAAAACTTTCTCAAAAGGTTCCAAAGCTAGATCAAAATGGTAAAGGTTATTGTGACCTAAACCAGAAGGTTTAAGAAGCTGCCACTCCAATCTTCAGAATGTAATTCAGGGGCCATGAAGAGGAGGGATGGAGCAACAGAGATTGCATCCATACTTATTCCAGATAACAATCACACCATTAAATTGAGGTTGAACTTTTAAAGTCTTTGTGCTGTCTATTGCGTGCACATGTGTATGTGCACACACGTGTGTATGTGTAAGTTTTGACACAGTCGGTGGCCCATTAAGAGGCAGGCAGTGGGAGCCCGGAGAGCCAGGGTTTGTGGGGCACAGGCTGCCCTGCAGGACAGTCCCAGCGCTTGTAAAACATGACACCCAACTTCTGCATCTCCCCCTTGCTAGAGCAATCCAAGAAGTGACACATTAATTCTTTCCTGTCTTTCTGCATTCTCAATTGGACAAGGAAAATAAAATAAAATGGCACGAGCAGAATTTTTCCAATTCTTATGACCATCTATCTAGATTACAGCAATGTCAAAACTGGGGGCTGCTGACCTGCTGAAGACAGCCATGTCAATGAAGCAATTCTCACCGGGCCACGGGCTACTGTTGCTAATTTGCCAGCTGCGTTTTCTGTGCTGGTGGAGGTAAGGCTGTGCCCAGGCACTGTGGCAGGATGCTGTGCAGTGCCCAGTTCTGCTCCAGAAGGTCTGGGAATGGGTACAGGCCTGCCAAGCAACCAGCCTGGGCAGGGGCAGCATCCTGGCCACCACGGCATCATTTAGTGTATTAGTCCAGCAAATGCTGCTTGCTTTGAGGAGGTCTAATTAACCCACGCAGGAGCTCCACTGCCTAGTTAATAAGTTTAATCAGAGTTATATTGCACGTCTGGGTTACCCAAGGGGATGTCATAGAGCGGGCTCAGTGCTGGACTCTGGGCAGGGGCCTGGGAGAGCGTGTGACCCTGTCCCGAGCAGCACCCAGCCCTTTTCCTTGGCTGCTCCCACTGGGCAGAGCCACTCCAGGCACTCTCAGAGCAGCAGGTACCAGTCTGCTTGTGCCCAGGAGAGGTGTTTGTCCAGAAAACCTGCCAAACCTTCCCTTGACAGGAAATAAGTGAGACTAAAACAAAAAGTGATGTGGGATTCGAGAAAAAAAAAAAGAGAGAAAAAAGGCGCCCTCAGAATGGGGAAGATTGGAGAGTACATATTTATTGGTGGACAGGAAGATCAACCTCTGATCCCTCCAAAAAAGATCAGGGGAAGTGTGGCTCCAGCTACAAAACCACCAGGCAGTGCCCGTTTCTACTGGGCATTAAACCTGGGAGGTGCATGTCTGCCTGGGGACAGCATGGAGGGTAGAAGGAAACCATCGCTGCCAAAATTTGATAACCAAAAAAGTTATTTTCCATTGCTGAAGTATTTCACCACAATTTATTACTTTTACCTTGCTGCCTGTGCTCTTGGTTCATCCCTCTCCTCTTTCTCAGCGTCTGGAGGCTACTGGTGGTTCATTGTGCCTGCTTAGGACATGGGTATGACAGGGGAAGATTTTGGTCATCCTACCTGCCTCTGGAGCTCCCCACAGCCATACCACCCTGCCTGACACAGAGTCACTGTGTGGTGAGCCAGCAAAGCAGGCGTGCACACAGTAACACCATGGAATTTGACAAAAAAAAAAAAAAAGTTGTTTTTTTTCGAAAAAATAATAAGAATGAAAATTAATAACGTATCCAAACCCTGCTTCACCAGCGGGAGGAGCAGCTTTGAAGAGCAGGGGTGGCATCAAGGCGAGGGGTGGCACCAGGGAGCGCGGCAAGGAGCGCAGAGCCCCCGGCCAGCCCAGGGGAGCTGGAGGGACCGCAGGATTTCTAGTCCCAGTAACCTTGTTGCTTTGTTTGAAGTATCCCACGCGCAGCTGTAATTCCTTTGCGTCTGATCCATATGGAGATGTAGCCTAATTCTAATAGCATACAGCTCCTTTGCCCTCTCTGGGATTTTCATTACATAGCCTTATAGGGGCCCCTCTGGAAAGCTGAAGCTGAACAGGGCTGGTAACTGCTGCTCCCTATTGTGTTGATTTCAATTCTTTGATCCACGTATTTCCTCTGAATGGAGGAGGACCAAAAATCGATAGGTGCTACAGGCAAGCTATTTAGTGGGACTCCCTCTGAACTTGGATAAATCATTTGACCTCCTTCTGCCTCCATCAATCCCGATGCAAAAGTAGCTTAACGCTGGCTCTAAATGGAGAACAGATGCTCCTTCTGAGCAGAGCTATCATGCACCAGTGGGGAGAGAGGGGGATAAACAAACAAATACACGCTCCAACTGCAGCCAGTGGAAAGTACAACCAGTGGCTCCACTCTTGTAGTTGTTCCTCCATCTCCATTAGCAGCTGAAAGCAGAAGACACGGGCAGATGGAGGGACTGTCGGGGTAACGGCTGCTTTCTCCAAGCTCCCCTGCAGCCCCGGTGATGCTGCGGTTCAGGGCACGG
>KZ506374.1:108517-122157 GCA_002844005.1 Limosa lapponica baueri | reverse complement strand
CTCCAACAGAGCAGTTCTCAAAGGGCCACCAGGTTTAGGGGGGGCTTTTTGGACCTGCCAAGGAACAGAGTACAAATTAATTTCACTTGGTGGTTGTTTACTGTCATCAGCAAAATTACTAGTTAGCATCCGACTCCAAAGTCTTACTCATGGGGGCTATTTTCAGATCCCAGCTCCAGCCTGCAGCACTGGCGGGAAAAAATCCTGCTCCTAGATGCAAATGAAGCAAATTTGCTACTGGAGCCACTGGCTATGCATGGATGTTATCCCGCAAAAGCAATCCCTACAAGCAGCCCGACCACAGCCACACTTTGATGCGAGCACACTGCAAAAATAGAGGGGCACTGACTGAAGATCTTGTCTCTTCCTCCTCTAGGAAATTGCAAACTTCCATTTCTTTAATCTAATCATTTGCAGGAGGAGATATTTTCTCTAGAAAAGCCAATATAAGAGGGCTGAAAGGTCGGATGGGATAATATGTAATCCATTGCGATAAGGGCTGTTTACAGAATTATTAATCAAACACAAAAGGGAACAGATAGTAACATTTTTTATTAAATATTACAGTGGATCAAAAAGTACAAAATATCTTTTGCCTGCTATGTGATTGGGAAACTATTGGCACATAATACAGTATCAAAAGCATTAATAAGTACAATTTGGAAAACATACAAAAATTGAGTGTTTATAGTTGGCTCAGCTTTATTTCTGGTAGTGTTTAAACTAACGCAAAGGTTACTCAATAACCTTTTAAATGGGAAACTATATAATATTACTGGGCCATTTTTATATATACAAATCATCACCTTACAGAGCATATAGGCTACATAACTTGAATCACAAAAAGTATACAATATTTACAACAAAAGAAAGTTAAAAAAGTATAAACAGCTAGTAGATTACGCTGCCATTATTAGAACATATTTAAAACTGCGGGGCTGGGGGGAGAGGGGGGGAGGAGGAAGAGAACGAGCGGAACATCAACCACGTGTACAGCAAACACCGCAGGAAGCGCCGCCGATGCCGCCCGCCTCGCACCAGCGCAAGAAGTCCCATCGCTCCTTAAAAATCACCAAAATTGCAAAACCGGACCGGACGCGACCTTGCTGACCACCACAAAGGAGCAGGGCCAGGCGGGGGCGAATGGCCAGGGGACCCTGGTGGTGGGCTCTGGAGGTGGTAGCCCCGCGTCCCCCAAATTGGGCCGAGGTGCCGGCGCAGGCCGCCAGCTCCAGGGCTGCCAATCTGACTTCTCTGCAGCTGGGACACACTTACTTCCCAGGCACCGGCACGCCGGGCAGACTTCTCGTGTCGGGCCAGCAGGCAGCCAAGGCAGACCTGCGGCAGAACACGGGCTCCTTCCCGCCCAGCACCGCTCGGGGTTGGGATTTTAGCTGGGAGCCAGACCCCGCTTCCCAGGCGTTTCGCAAAGTCCGGCTCAGCGTGCGGCCAGAAGCTACACGCGAGCTGTTTGCTGCCGGGCCTTTTCCTTTGAATCTCACAACCTTTAGCATCCCTAATGAATCCTGGACATAGTGCGTTTGAATTGCAACATTTCTTGGAACTCACTCCTGGTAAATAGATTTATGACTCTATTGCCAATTAGATTCCACAGTTTCCTTTACAAACCTACCAATAACAATGGTTTGATTGCACAAAGAAAGGCTTGTGCAATTTCATTCAATAATAAGGCCCCTTGAACTCAAACAATGCAAACAAAGCCCCATTTAAGACATTTAAAAAAAAAAAAAAAGGACTTTTCAGCCGATGGAGAATTCAATAGTCTTTTGAAAGATTTCCAAGATTTCTGTTAAGAGTTTTTAAACAAATAATGCACCGCTTCTGTTGGGGATTTATGCTACCATTTCTGTTCCTTGGCCCTGATGTTTGCACAGCATATTATGAGCTTCCCCAGCCAGCGGCAGCCAGTCTCCTCTCCTCGCGGGGCACAAGCGAGGAGCCTTCCTCCCCTCTCCCTGTCCCCCAGCCCCGCGCTGTCCCAGCACGGCTCTGAAAAGCCATCGAATTCCAATGGGACGTAACCAAAAGGGAACGCGGACACTTCGCGTAAACAAATGCACGACTCCAGGACACACAGCTTAACCGACACAAGGAAGAGAAGCGTTTGCTTCACCAAACACACGACAAGCTTCTGTTTGCATTTGCTGTAGATTTTTATAGTCTCTCCCCTTCCCCCCGCCCCACCCTCTTTCCCTCCCATCCCCAAACCCCTGATTCTCATGTGATTCAGATCTAGTGCAACTTTACTAGAGATGTCCTCCACACTGCGGCCTCTGCCCGGCTGAGCCTGCGGGTTTCTTTCCTGTACGATCTGTGGAGCAGCAGGATGCTCTGCACTGGCACATCCATGTTCTAAGTTCTACTAGTCTGTTTATCGATCAATTAAATATAGTTTTACCACAGGAATATAAAGTATTTAATTGAAGAAGCTGGATCTTTAACAGTAGACGAGTATATTATTCTGTTTTCCACCTTTGGATATTAAGTATGATACATTATATATTGTATTTGGCTTCATATCACGGGAAAATTTAATGACATGCCTAGCATGCAAAGTGTTTCTTAGTAGTTTCCATTTTTCTTTTCATATCGATTACGCTGTCTTTGAACAGTAACTGAGATGGTTTGAATCACAACCAATTTTCACATTGTAAAAAGCCTCCAAGTCACACTTGGCTTTATCGATGTCTACGCTCAGCTGCATGGCGGTGATGTTCTGCAAAGTGAACACGCATCCATAGGGAAGCTCTTTCATCAGGAAAACCCAGCCCCTCCATGCCCAGGCTCTCCCCCTGAACGAGGATGCCCAGGGAGAGGCTGAGATCCCCGCGGGGGTGTGGAAGGACCATCCCGACCACTGCACGCAACCCCCTACCCATCTTACCGAGCCCAGCCTGCTCCTGAGGCACAGGCCCCGTAAGCCTCTGATCCAAATCAACATTGGCTCCTGTCCTAATTTCTGAAATTCTCGTCATTCTCGCAAACCACAAATCCATTTTTCGGAATCCTCTGTCATCCAGCAGCTTGTGCCAGGGAGGTTTTGTTTTCTAGACCGTTTCTCTGGTAGGCAGGAGGGTTTCACAGCCTAGGTAAGGTTAAGTACAACGCTCGACAAATTCACGGACCAAGATACGGGAAAGCAAAGCTCGGTGGGAGGGGAGAAGCGGTGGAGGAGCCATCGCAACAACAGGAGGAAGGCGAGAGGTGCTCAGCACCTCGCAGGGGCGGACCATGGGCAAAAGAACCTTGTTTGCATCCTTGCACCATAACATCACCTACAGTATGTT
The DNA here is from genome assembly GCA_002844005.1 of Limosa lapponica baueri. Lineage (NCBI taxonomy): Eukaryota > Metazoa > Chordata > Aves > Charadriiformes > Scolopacidae > Limosa > Limosa lapponica. Next base: position 118,849 of record KZ506374.1, on the reverse strand, counting down.
TATAACCTTTAAGAGTAATCTGAACCAGTTGCTTCAGTTTGTAAACAGTAAACGTTACCACAAAAACGAAACAAAAATGCTGCTCAGAAGTATAAAGAAACCGGAAAAATTACAAACACATGAAAAAAAAAAATAGGACAGCCACAGCCTTTAAAAAATGTTGTAGGTAAAATGATACTGTTTAATTTAAAAAAAAAGAAACCCAAAACAAAAAAAAAACAAACATAAAGAGCACAGAATATACTGGACAAACAAAACTATATAAATTATTGTGACCAAATGTGACACTGGTAGTTTACGAAGTGGATATGTACAGTCAAATTAAACAGTGTTTACCCTTCTGTTCTAATAGTGTTAAAATGAAAAATCTATTGCCGTTTTACTATACATTGCATTGATTGAATCATTAAAAGTCAGGAAAAGTTACCCAAAAAAAAAGCACATCCACTGATTGTACGGATTCTCGGCCCGCTTCTCCTTTCCAGGTTCATCTCGAGTCTTTGACTCGTTTGCAACAGCGCACGGCCCCTGGTCCTCGGCTCAGTGAAAGGCAAACGCAGCCCCCACCTGGGATTTCAGTGAGCTCAGGACTGGGCCCGCGTTTCCACGGCTCCCTTTGAACATTTGCTCCTACCATACACAAGTCCTTTCAGAAAACACGTATGCAAAATCCAATGATTTTTTCGTTTTTTTTCTTTTTTCTTTTTTTTTTTTTTAATGTTTGGTTTTCTTTTTTGCGGGGGCAGGAATAAGGGGTGAGGGGGCTGATGTGGGAGCCAGAATTAAAGAAGCAGTCCTGTCTCCATCAAACTCTGAAGCGCGCCTCTAGGCGGGATACGACTGCGTCCTGGTTGACAAAAATACACATCGCTAAATCTGTGAGACATCGTCACAGGGGGAGGAATGTCGCTAACTTAACTTTTCTCCTCAGACCTTTTTTTTTTTTTTTTTGTTGTGAGCAAGGGATTCTACAGTTTTGTGCTGGGATGTACAGAGGATAGCTGGGAAGGTGGGAAGGCGGCTTGAGGGTTTATAGCAGCTAAAGGATAAATGCTGTTATGCAAAAGGTCACCGTAGGAACTTCCTACAGGTGTTGCTGCAGCTAAGTGTCTGTACAGTTGCTGAGAGTTTGCAGGGGACGTGAGGAACTGTCTCTGCACCATGAAGGAGTGAAGAGCCAAAGGCTGCATTAGTGGGGAGAGCACGGTCTGGTTTTTCAAGTACTGCAGGGGATGAGAATACCCAGGCGGGAGGCGATTGTTCAGCCCAGTGCACAGGCTTCCCGGATACAAGCCTGGGAAGATGGGGGCTGAAAGGGGAAATTTGTGGCTTTCCAGCATGCTGCCAGAATGGAGGCCATGCACTGGCTTGCTGCCTTCCCCCTCTGGGTCGGGAACCTTGTCTTTCGCTGAAGTCTCCTTTGGTAAGTGCAGAGGAGAGACAGCTCGGATTTTTTTTTCAGAAATGACTTTGTCCAAATCCTCCAGGCTCCGTTTCAAAGGCCGGGCAGCCCCCACGTTTTGAGGGCTCGTTCTGCGACTGATGATAGGATGTACCATCCCCTCCATCTTCCTCAGGTTCTCCAGCCTCTGGGCCTGCTGCTTCCCAGACCTGTGGAGCAACTCGCTGTGTTTTTTCGGGGCTGTCATGGCCATGGGGGACACGCGGCAAGCTTTGGGGGTACAGTCTAGGCTCACCGCCTGGCTGCTCGCAGCCTGGAACGGGGAGATTCCTTTGCCTTCTTGCTGGGCCATGGATGAATGAGGGAGGCTGGAGCCCGGAGCCTTTGCAGTCTGTTTGTGTATGCTCTTTGGAAGACTCAAATCTGTTGGCTGATCATCTGAAGAGGCCTCCACTGCTGCCTTTTTTTCTTGCTGATGCAAAGATGGGCGGTAATTTAAATTTAGTTTTTCTTGGTGTTTGTGTTGAGTAAAAGTAGAAATATTTTCAGACTCTCTGAACATGTCCCGGGGGAGGTACTTTGATGTCTGTTCATTATTAAGGTGGTGTTCTGTGTGCCTATAGAGGCTGTGCAGATGAGGTGATGAATAAAAATCTGCCAAGAAGGTGGGCACATGGGAGTGCTGCAGTGCCCTTTTCTCACTAATTTTATCTTTGCAGTCATGGATATCTGTCTTCGGTACGTACGACTCGGCAAGAGAACTGAGGTGATGCTTTGAAAAATCACAGCGCTGAGGATCCGGTTTACTTAGCATGTCGTGTTTAAAAACGTCATTAATTGATTTCCTTTCTTCCTTGGTTTTAAAACTCTGTACATGTTGTATGACTGAGGGCCTATTAATTGCTACAGGATCAGAATTAGGGGCGTGGTGACCTTGTGATATGCTTGAGGACAGCTCATCTCTGCTGTTCAGCTTCTTTTTGCTGATCAAAGGTGGAGGAGAACCATAAGGATAGCTACACGACAGGGCTGCCCCACTGACCTGCGACAGCAGCTTCTTCTTTGCCAGGGGTGACATGATGCCTGGATTACCCTTGGAGTAGAGCAGCGGCGTGTAACCAAAACTGGAGTCATCATTCATGGACCCAGGTAGCTCCTTTTCCTTGAACATGTCAAAGTTCTGGACCACCAGTACTTTGGGCGTTTGCTTTAGTGCATTGTGGATATCTTCATTTCCCAGCTGGTCCACTTTCACCGTGCAGTTTGCGATGTAATCGGCCATCTCTGGCAGTTTCTCATCTTCCATGTCGCTCTGAGTGGGCAGCTGGACTGGGAAGGCTGTGAAGGGCATTTCTGGAGGTTCACTTTCTAAGCTGTCAGTAAAAGCTTTGTGTAGTCTTTGTTCAGGCTTTGTGTCTTCCAGGACATCTGCTGGGGGATGTAATCGTTTCGTGACGGTGGCATCCAGCACGGTGTCTTCTTCTGGGGGCATGGATATACTTGAGAAAGTGGATGAGTGCTGAACCTCCTCCTTGGCTTTCTCACTGTTCGTGCTGTTTTCTGCCAGGTCTGTCTTTTCCAGAGGCAGTGGCCGAGCTGTCTCTGGTAAAAGAGATGGAGGGCCTTGCACGGGCTGTTTCATCTCTCCCGCTGTAGGATGTTCAGGGAAATTTTTCTGGTCTGCTGATTCTTGATCCTTCTCTTGTTCTGATGAAACCTAATAAAATGATTCAACACACAGTAGTAAGAACGCGGTGCATTTTAGCAGATTGTTCATAAGATCATACACAGTACACCGTTGGCTACTTTTAGAGAAGTACTTGTCAATCACCTTGCTGGAACGTGAAGGCTCTAACACCAGGTATCGGACTCAAACAAAGAAATGTACCTCCTGGAAATATTAAGAAATACACCATCCCTTCTGGGGTCACAATAAGGCATTTCAAAACAGCAGATGCTTGTAACCTGATGAGAGGCACCAGTGACTTGACCAGACAGCTAAATGCTGAGATTATACTCTTTTAAAATTAATTAGGCAAATGCAGGAGAGCAGATTTCATAACACAAATGATAAGGCTATTGAAATTTCTCCCGCTAGCCAACTTCACCTACGAAAATGACACTATTCCCATGTGTTTTCTTACATAAAGTCTCTCCAGCGTAGCTATCTTAAAATTCAGTGATCACAGAGGAGATCATTCACACCCAGTTCTGCATTAAAGTGTGAAAATGATAGAAATGGCATACTAGGAATCCCTATTGTAGGCAGCAAATCACTGCCACAGCTTAACTAGGACACACATTTTTTTATTAACGGATTAAAATGAAGTTGTCAACATTCAGTAAGTGTGTGTGCCTGCTATTGCAAACATGGCTTTTATACGCTATCGTCAATGGGACCACAGCTCTTTCTGCTCCCCCATTAATAAAGCTTGTGTGCACAATTCACACTATTCATCCCATTATGTAGTCGGCTGAACTGTGACCCACAGAGGTCACCAGAGCGTCCCATATGTGATCCAGCTGACTGACAGCCCTTTTCAAAACTGCTGTCACTCTCCTCTGACATGTTGTGGTAGAAGACAGTCATAAAACGGCAGCATTGTGTGAGCCCTTTATTATTATTGTTTTCTTTCTTTCTTCGTTGTAAAGATAAGACGCATCGAGAAGGTTATTATCTAAATGCTGCTTTATGGTCTGTCACAGGAGCAGGGGATTGGAGAAGGTCCTAACGAATCTAACCCTCTCAGAGATTTATTTCTTCACAGCTGCTTTTAAATATTCCTGTCTGTTTGGTTGGCCTATTAGTTACAGTGTCTGTTAGTCATCCTAACTTCTTCTTTTTAAACTCATAGCTGCCTTTTGCAGCCAAATACTATCATTAGGTCCTTTACAAAGTACCATCGCTGGTCTCTTGAGCTTATAAAATTACAGGAAAATACCAGACAGATGAGCAAAGCAAGGAGGAGAAAAAAGACACAGAAATCATATTTAATAACTGTACATTCTGCTCTTTGTTTCTGTTAAGCAACATTTTGATTGAAGTTTCAGCTATTGTGAGGAAATGTGCAGTCTAAGGCTAATAGCATTTTGTCTGGTATCTCGTTACACTTACAATGTCATTGTGATGGCAGGAAAACAGTGAAGAGCACAAAAGCAAATGCAACCCTAATAAATTAAAGTTATATTCTCTCCCTGCATACTTCTTATGGTGTATGAGTTTAAAGTGCAATTGAGAAGACCCCACATTTGTAACTTGCTTAGGCTTTTGCAGCTCACAACTACAGCCAGCTTCTAGGCCATAGGCAGAAATGGTTTAAGTGGTGGCTTCATTGGGGCCATGCCTACACATCTATGTGTGTCGCTACAGAGGCTCCCTGTGAGCAACGCACCATCACTGTGTTGGGTGTCATCCAACATCCTCACCCAGGCACATCGCTGTGCCTGGGTGAGGACTGTGCCCCAATGTGGAGCCTGGCACAGAGCTCCTCTGCTGGGGGATGGTTGGCGCCAGAGGGACGTGCAACCTTCTGCTTGGCTCCACCAGACTTGGATTTCGCTCCACCCAAAGGAGGTGGCCGTCTCCTTTCTGCTGGCCCTGTTAAGGGCCTCATCCTGGGCAGGGAGCCCTCCCTGTGGCAGAGCACAGACGAGCTCTGCAGCTCTGCACCCACCCTGGGTGGAAGCGTCTGCCCCCGCATGTCCCTTCACTGCTCGAGCTTCATGTGACCACCTACCCGTATGGTGACTTGCATGAAGGCTGAGGTTCTTAATTGCCCACCCTGATTAAACAGAGGCAGGACATGTCTTCCATCCCAGTCAGGGAGGAGACATTAATTCTGCTATAAAAGGTACCAAATTACAGTGGGAAACTGCCGTAATTGTACATTTGTATTGTCTTGTCGAGGCTCCCTACATTGCCGATAAGCGCAGCTTAAGAACTCTTCCTGCACACCACACAAAAATAACTGCAGTTTAAGCAGCAGGAAGTTTGAGATAGGAGACAACAAAAGCAAGGAAATTCAAAGTTAAGGCTGACGCTCTGTTGCTGACTTCTTATGTTGTGCTTCGCAGTGGCAGTACGGATGGTGTGTAACGTACCTTGCCAATCCAAGACCCCTCAATAATTAACCAGGCAGGAAGGAATGACAGGGGAAGGGAGCACACACCTTCACTTCGCATCTCCTTGCTTTGGGAAATTTGTGTTGCAACCTTCCAGTGACTGAAGTGGGTTTGTGCGCACTCTGCTCTCTACATATTTTTCATCAGAAGTGGAGGGGTTTTGCCCCAACAGGGTTCCCTGCTTTAAAATTACAGTGCAAGAGAAAACAGAAACACCCTCCCCTCTCTGTGAAGTGTTCTTACATTAGATATTAAAGGTACTGTTGATCAAGGCAATTTAAAACACAAATTCTGGCTTGGATGGGAGATGAAATTGTCCTTGTAAGCACAACTTAAAGAGGTAGTGAGACATGAAAATCAAAATTTTCTGCTCTCAAAAATGGGTATGCAAAGTCTCTGAGGCATCCATTGTTTACTGGTCCTGCATTGTTTTTTTTTAAACAATGAGGAGGAGGGTTGTTGGTAGCTGACTCAATACCAATTTCCAAACTGGTTTAGAAACAGGACTTATGTACCTGCCAGACGGCAAGGAAGCACAACTTAAAGAGGTAGTGAGACATGAAAATCAAAATTTTCTGCTCTCAAAAATGGGTATGCAAAGTCTCTGAGGCATCCATTGTTTATTGGTCCTGCATTGTTTTTTTTTAAACAATGAGGAGGAGGGTTGTTGGTAGCTGACTCAATACCAATTTCCAAACTGGTTTAGAAACAGGACTTATGTACCTGCCAGACGGCAAGGAAGTCAAAGGAGCAGCCGTAGTCTGCCGGGCACGTCATGTGTTTCGACATTCTTTAAATACTTACTTTCACTGCAACGCCTTGCAGGCTGCTGTGATCTGGCAGATTGAGACAGGAAAAGCAGCGTCTTGTGTAGGGGTTGTGTGTGAGGAGCTTCACCGCCTCCTTCACACCGGGCGCAAGCAGGGCATAGGAGACAGTGCGCGGGAAGTGCAAAAGTAACGGCGGAGCAAAAACCCCCCTTGATTCTGTATCACTTAACAACATGTGAAACTTCTTCTTACTTGCAGACAAAATACGAATTCCACTCATCTATCTATCTTTGGGCTGTGAACATAAAATCTGTTCCACAAGGGCTGTCCTGCAGGTAACGCAGCCCTACCTGGAACCCGGGGCCTGCCCATGTGTAGCAGGTGACAGACTAGGAACCTATCTCCGCTGAAAACCATCTGTGCCATGTGAGAGGGAAGTTAGGCTCAGGTAGGGCTTGGAAGGTGTTTCCCTCAAAATCTGACCTTTTAATCTGAAGAGAAATTTAGTATAACACAATAAAAATCCTGTTTTTCGAAAGACATGCATACATCTATGAGCATGGACGGGCTGATCCAGAGGTTACCATTATAAAAATCAGCTGTGTCCAACAGTTACCACAGTATTATCAACAGTATTAGAGGTTCCCGCACCCTATACTTAGATTAGGAAATAACTGTGGTAGTTGTGTGGTTTCCTTTTGGCAGCTGCTGATCTTTTAGTGGTGACCACTGTATAATACAATGAGCAGAAATGGTACTTGCTACATCCAGCGCAGCTGGTCTTCTGCCATCACCGCTATGCAATACGGAGCTAACCGGTTGCTGTTTGTAGCCCGGCAAAATCCCAACACAGACACTATCGCAATGACTGAATTTCCATTGTTGAGTGAACTCAAAGGCCAACTGGTTGGAATTCTCCTGTTTAAATTATGTGTTTTATCATTGGATTTCACATGATTAAAGCTGTACATTTTTAATTGAAAAGTTGAAAAGCAGGAAAGCAACCAACCTCAGATGCATCTTGGGGTTTCTGTGCATTATCTTTTTCCTTCTTGCTCTTTTGGTTTTCATTTTTGATGCGTTTTGTTCCAGACACTTTTGTTTTCGCTTCACCCTCCTGGGAACTGTTATCCTGTTTTCGAGGTTTCACTGGAGGCAGTGGCTTATCTTCCTCTCCTTTAATAAATCTTTCATACGGCAGGATTAATCTAGGGGATTAAGGAACAAATAATTGATCAGATTTTGCCATTCTAGCAAAGAACAAAATGTATCTACTACGAGCAGTTTACTTAATAAATCCATTTTCTTCCATGCCATAAAAGCAATAGTGTAAACTCCACATCTACAAATCCAAGTATGATAAATCAATTTATTTGGCAAGATTTTCATGTGGCGTAAATTCAGTGGAGTTGGTGTGGATCAGTTGTCAGCAACACTGCAGTGGTTTATGTGGCTACACCAATTTGTACCAGATGAGGATAGGAGCCACTACGTTTTAGACCGATTTAAAAAAAAAAAAAATAATCCACCTTTTATTTTTATTTTCCCTCCCTACCCTTAAAAGCATGCAGCCAACCCCAGGAAAACACCTCCAAAGCCACAGCCAACTTGATAACAGCTACACAACTTCCAGGCTGGTGGTTCGCCTGCCTGCGAGGGCGAGTGCCAGGAGCCCGGCAGAGGAGGGGAGAGCAGGGCTGCAGGAAACCCGCAGCGGTGGGCACAGCACGCTGCCACGCTGCCACCAGCACCAGCCCACCCCTGCCACGCACCCACACGGTGACCGCCACCACGCTCCCTGCCTTCGCCAGTGACTCTTTCTTAAGGAAGGGGGAGAGAGGAAAAGAGTTAAAAGCGAAGGAATTTTTCAACGTCCTCTGTAAAGTGCACGAAATGGCTTTAAAAAAAGCAAGGAAGAAACACAAACAAAAAATATCCTCCCCCGAAAGCATCAAAGACAGTGAGTTTTAATCTATCTGTTTTCCCTTTGCAATTCTTGGTCTGAAAGGAAAAATAACTGATATAATTAAAAGGGATGGATTGCATTACAATCTCAGTTTCAACTTCAGTGATTAAAGTTTTTATAATGCATTTGGTATGATTAATGACTCACTGTGGGATTAATACAAGACTCAGACTTTAAAAATATGAACTTTAATACGGCAAACATAATTTGTTTAAAAAAAAAAAAGAGACAAGTTGACTGTATGAAGAAAATGTACTTTGCTTATAAACAACATAAATCTGTTCAAATACCAGGAATCCTTAATTATCTTTAATCTAAGACTCCAAGGCAGAAACCTCTTTGGTTCAGATATTCGTTTGTTATCCTAGAATCAGTTTCTAAGCATGCAATTTTGATTTACATACTTAGATGTTCAAACACAGTTTGGGCTTAAGAGAGCAGAAATTAGATTGCTCGTGATCATAATATTTTACATTTTAATAAAATACAACATAAATTATGTTAAAATATAAACCTAATTTATGCTATATTAGAAACAAAATTCATTAACTGAGCATGCTCTGACATGGTATGTGCAAAGAGGCGTGAATAATACTTTCTAGCCCTGAATTTGGCAGGGCTCCAGTAATGAAGCTAAGCAGAGCCCACAGGGAATATTCATCTTCAGATCCCATTACAAACTGAGTTTAAACATGTTACAGCTGCTAAAACTGGAAACTGCTCCCTCTATGCAAACTTAGCAAAATAATACGTAGTTGCCAAATACCTGCTTCCCACTGTAATATTACAGTTAATGTTTATATAATAAAAAGCATAACTAAGCAGAATAAGAAAAAAATAATCTTGTTCATACTTGAGGCTGCTACATTTCATTCGCAAAGCGCAAATATTGGTGAAAACACCGAATTCCTCCCCACCCTGCACAAAGCACGTCGGACTTCACTAGCGGCGAGGTTGGGTTTCACGCAGGGCAGCGCCGAGGCCGCTCCGCCATGTGTTAAATATTTAGAATCGCTCTTAATAAAAACACGTTTTATTACAATAATTGTTAGCACTGCGAGGGGAGTGTTTGACTTTTGTTTTGTTTCCATGGGAACAAGTCGCCCATTAAAAATCTACATATTCCATCCGTAAAGGTTTCAGAGGCTGTCCTGCGCCCTGCGGGAGATGGAGATGCTCCCGGCCCACGAGTGGGGCTTTCCGTGGAAGATGCCGTGCGACTAACCCCCTGGCTACGGCCGGGACGGGAGCAAGGCCCGGGTCGACACCATTAATCACCGCTCGCGTGCTCTCCACCGAGCCTTGTAGGGTAACGCAGGACACAAACTCCTCCTCCTCCTGCTGCACCTCACCAGAACTCATTAGCTTCGGTGCTAATTAGTAACCGTGGCTTAAATTTCCTTTTCTGATCTTAAGGGTTCATGTGGGAGTACAAGGTTTTCATTTTAGTTATTTTTCACTGAGCTCAGCAGTTGGCAGGCCGACAGCAGTAAAAATACATTTCACATAGCCGGTCAAAGGCCCGGAGCCAGCGGCAGGAAATCTGGAATTAAATGTTTCGTGTATTGGGGAGGCGGCATGACTAAGGTAAAAACTGAATCAAAACACAAGGATGGCTTGTTCTAGGATTTTCCTCTCCTGGCTTGAAAAGAGGGCCGTCCCCCACCGCCGCCGAGGTGGCTTCGGGGGGCAGTCGGGAGAGGAGCCGGGCAGGAACCGGGCTGTGAGACCCCGGGGAGCAGCACCCAGCCGAGCATCGCCAACAATTGCCGCTTCACGTAGAGATTTCCGTTGGTTGCAATTTTCACTGAATGTTTTTTCAGTTATCCTGTCAGGGTACAACACAATTACCCACAGGATATGATCTTATCATTTGATTATTAGAAGTTTTTATAGCGCAGGAGTAATAAAGCTAAGACAGCTCTCGGAACATGTAAGCAGCCGGCTCACATGCCATGAAAGCAGCCGGCTCAGCCAATTTAAGGTCAATATTGCCCAACACAGGAAGAATGCGATCTGCTGTTAGCCAAATAGTTTAGCAGAATGTGACATGTCTGAAACCAACATGAGAT
>KZ506374.1:91101-107926 GCA_002844005.1 Limosa lapponica baueri | reverse complement strand
ATCAATACAAGTTAGATTAACAAATCAGTACTATACTAATCCTGATTTATTACAATCGGCAATATTAAGTTTAATCACGTATAAACTGCTACTCAAAAAAAGATTTTGCTTTACTAAGTCCTGAATTAAATAATGGTGCAGAGTGTACTGAGTTTTTAGATCTGCATCATCTGATATTATGAAAAATTCAATGTACTTCTCCGCAGCAGATGTCAGAGGTCAGCAAATCTATTACAGTAATGTAAGTAATCTGGCTTTCTGCCAACCTTTTTTTAAAAAACACTGAAGCAGATAATTTTATATTTACAAATTCTAAAATCCTCCAGGGACTGAATCTTGTTCCCAACAAAAAGCAGAAACTTCACATTAGAGAAATGTATTTCACAGTATATCAAACATGTCTTCATCATTAGCATTTCATAAAAAGAAAAAAAAAAGCCCTTAATCTTTATTAGTCAACATTTCTTTCCCAGCTACAGAACTAACAATACAAGATCTCATCTGAGCCAGTAACCGCTACATTTTCACATATTGATTATGCAGAATGAATGACTTTTTTGGCCCGACTCTGCTTCACAGGACACATGAGAGCACATCTATTTATAGACATGATAAAAAAAGTAGTTACAATAATGCAAAGGATCTGACCAGCCCAGAAAGAGGAAGGAAATTAAATGTTAAGGCTGCCAGTTTCCTCTTTAATTCTCCCCACTGTGTATGGATATGACGGGGCTCTCCGGCTGGGGAGGAACCATATGCCCAGGACACACAGGGTGAAGGAGGCAGTTCAGCACAACCCCTACAATATTTTTTATATCGCTTGTTTCAGTGTTTATTTTTGTTTTCTTTCTGGCAGAATAAAATATTCCACCACGTCTCCCATTGAGATCATCTTGCTTTCTCAAGGGCTACAAGCCCAACACAAAACAGCGCGCAATGGAGCCTCTGAGCCACAAGAATAATCTTGGAAGGACTTAACATACCAAAGCCCATTCCTTGGGAGATGCTGCCCCATTCCCATGGTTGGCCAGAAGGTTAAGGAGGTTGATTGCAACAGGAATGGAAAAAGATTTAAATCTGCTCCACCAAACAAATACAGCAACTAGTTAACCCGTGGAACTCACTGCCAATGGATACGTTGGGGCCAAGGGATTAGTGAGATTATGCAAGGATTAGATGCTAATGTAAATCATGAGAATATTAAGCTCTTAGAGTTTCAAAAACACTGAAAAAGGACAGGCAATAAATCTCTTTACTGGTAGGAGTTTGGAAAACACTTCCCTCCTGGGCACATTATGCCACAGTCGCTTTTACTCCTTCCTCTGACGGCAGTGCCGGAGCTGTGGGACAAGACACCTGGTCTGCCTGGTTCAACAGGGCAATGACTTGGTTCAATAGGTCCTCACAGCAGCTGGGCAGAGCTGCCCACACTGGGGCAGCTCGGGGCAGCTCCACTGACAGCCCCCACAGCACGAAGGGGCCCCTATCGATAACCTTGGTAAGAGAAACCCGATTCTTGTTTCCTAGAAACTCAGTGGCAAAACATTCAGTTGTTTTAAGGGACCAGCAGGAATGCCTGAGCTCTGACCCCAAGAGAAGTCTTGTATTTTTTACGCTGATACTCTTCAAAAGGCATAAATTGTGGCGCAGTGCTGTCAGTGTAAGCACAGGGAACAAGCCACCTTCAACAGCAATCAGCTGGCGGGGATGGCCAGGAGCAGGAGGCCAGCTCTCCTGGGCACCAGCGACAGATTCCCAACAGAGAAGAGGGGAGAGGAATAACCCAGGCTCTAAGGTATCAGCCTGTTTTCTGAAATGGGAACATAAAATACATCGAGGAACTCAAGCAGTGTGTTCCTCAAACCCGATTTCCCCGGACCGCATTGTACAATCCGGGGGTTACAAAAGCAAGCCTTGCATGCTTTTGTGCAGAGCACAATAGCAATAGGTTTATTTGCATTTGTCTGAAGTACAAAACTGGCATGCATTTTATCAGCAAAGACAAAATATGTTTGAGTTCAATTTTCTTCCCAAAGAACTTTCCTTCCTTAAAGAAATGGCTCTTTCATCCTTTCATCAACAACTTTCCTCACAGCCCACTGGGAGTGCTGGTGGGTAATGAGAATGGCTCACTGCTGAAAGGTGGGAACTGCACTGCTGTAAGAGAATTCAAAGACACTTTGTTTTAAGTAAACTGGAAATTAGTGACATTACAAACACAGCTGTTGATTTAGCTGCACAGGCAGGCGAGGGAAGCTCAGGCGCTCTCGATCCTACGGCTCAGCAGGGGGAGATGAGCAACCCCAGTCTTTTGCCTTCAATGCAGATTTACTGCATGGGAGACTCAAATGAAGGGTGACGGGGACAGAGCAGCTTCCCCAGGTCACTCTACCAAAATTGCTATAAGCCTCTGTTTGTGCCACAGTCACCATATCTAAAGGCAGACACGTATTTTGTTTGGTAGGTCCATATAGTCCCTGCAACGCTTGGTGCCTATGCTCAGGACAAGCTTACAGATGCCATTTTGTATTGCCTCTGGGGTGCAGGTCCCCTGGAGGGACTCCAAAATCCTGCTGACCCTCCCTGGGAGCTCTGAGCCACATCTCCATTGCATAAAGTTGCACAAACTAGGGGCAACCCCTGTCATGTTAGCCAAGTCCTGCAGTAAAGTACGAGGTGGAGATTCCCAGCAGACGTAAGGAATCTGAGGGGAAAGATCTTACTCTCCATCCCTGGTGCTGCTGCTGCTGCTGAAGAGGAGAATGGCACATCTCGCATTGCGCAGCACCCTCTGGGGGCAACTCAGATCCCAGCAAGGAAAAGGGGCTTGTCCCCATGTGCAGAGCCTGTCCCTACTCTTGGGGGTCAAGAAATGAGGTTTACTGTACGAGACACACTTTTCCTGATGTTGACCAACCCCAAACACCCAGCTCATCTGTGGGGAGTGCCGGGACCTCAAGAGCATTGGGGCTGCACAGCCTCAGCGCCCGGTAGGCATCCACACATACGTGTACTGCAGGGACACCTGGGAAGTCCCCCTCTGCTTGGGTGACAACCCACCCGGGAGCAGTGGGTAGCACATGGCATCCCCCAATTCTGCTGGGACAAACTCCTGGGTGGAGATAAGGATGTGGCAACTCCTCGCAAGGAGAGAGATCATCTGTCTCCATGCACTAGAAGGCAGTGCCCGACTGTCTAGCACGCTCGCACCCAAGGACTCCCGCTGGCTCCAGTACTGGCCAGTAAGTCTCCAAGGCTAAAAACCCAGAAATTTTGAGAAAAAAAAAAAAGAAAGTGTGTTCTCAGATGTTTTGAATGGACAGCTAAGGATCTGTTTTAATGGTAAACAATTACATTCCTCTGTCATCTGATACTTTTTAAATTTTGGGGAGGGGGGAAGCTTTCTGAATTTTCAATAGTTCCTTTGTTAAAGCATCTGTTACTCACATAATTGAAAAGATGTTTGTTCAGTGGTATGCTTGAGAGTACAGTTATTTAATCTTAATGATAAAGCCCTGAGGGCAGAAAATCATAAGTAGAAACCTCTTGTTATTTATCAAAAAGGGAGAGAAAAAAACCAAACCAAAAACTCAGGAAAAGAAAGAGAGAATTGAGACACCTCATCTATCTTCATGCTTAAATTTGTGCTTGATGAAAAACTATTGAGACAATTTGCAAGTTGTGAAGTTTTCTGGGAGTCTGGGACTAGCTGAAGTAGGAGGGGGGCAGGAAAGTGGGGTGAAGACAAAAATAAAACACCCAAGTTAGTATGACAAGAAAAAAACTGCTGCTTGGCGCGTTTTTTTGGGTCAAACAAAGAGCTAGCTGTAGTTTGCAGCATGACATAACATTTGATTAATTCTTGCCTGAGGATGTTTTCACACTTAGCAGTGTAAATCAAAACCTTCTATTAATTACAGTGTGTATTAAAAGATAACCATAAGCATTTTCATGTAGATGCTATACTAGCCTCCTATTTTTTGTTTCCTCTAAAAGATTGGCTGCTATTTCCTACAAAACTCCACTGAAATGCTTACACATTACCAAAGTTATCCAAACCCTTTAACAAAACCAAACAGCATTTGCATGGAACGAGGGGCTCTCTTGCATATTGAATTACTCCACAATATCCTTAGGGCAGAGAGACTTTACGGCTGTTAAAGGGAAACATGTAAGGGACTTATTTTGACCCTCCTTGTGTTTCTGAAAATATGTAATATTTATGTGAGCGATTTACACAGAAAAAGGGCAGAATGGGCTCTGAACTGTACGAGACACTGTATCTTCTGGGGTTTAGTCCCCTGGTAAGGGACAGATGTGCAGGGTGATCTGCAAGTGCCATGGGGCCACACTCACAGCCAGAATAAAACCCTCTGCAGGTCTGTGTCCAAAGCTGGACTGTGAAGAACCACAGCCCACCCTGGGAACCCATCTCGCCTATCTGCTCCTCATCAAGTCCTGGGTGGTTGTGGCTCCGCAGTACACTGTCCCACTCAGCTGCCTGAATTTGATGAGAGCATGAAGCCTAATAAACCCCTCTCCAGCTGGGTTGGACCAGGACAGTGTGGTTTTCAAGGTGCTAGTGACTCACAAGGGCCAGGATATGAGACACACTGCTGAAGGACATGACCTGTGGGATGCTCTGGGTCCATCCCTGCTGGTGACCCCAAGGCAAACCAGGCTCCCTGCAGCACCGGAAGGTCAGGAGGGCTACTGCTCTATGGGACCGTCCAGCTGCCTGCCATGACACCTTCAAACCCTGACACATCTCTCCACCAAAGCAGCCAAGGAGTGTTAGTTACTGCACGCCGCTGCACACCACAACTCCCCGGCCCGTGCGTGTTTGTGCGTAGCTTGTGCACGAGGCTTGCTGTGAAGGAAACCAAGATGAATCACAGCCAGACTTGGAGGCAGAAAAAGGCCTCAACAGGCAATTGCTCGTATTTTTGTTTTGTTCAACGTGTTTTATTGGGAACTTTATATACGTTGCCAAATAGTAGGTTGGGTTTTTTGGTTTGGGGTTTTTTTGGGGAGTGGTGGTGGTGTAATATTTACGAAAAATCCCTATCAACGACGTCATCAGCACTGCAGAAACACAGCCTATCGTTCACGCCGGAAAATTAAAGCTGCCGATCATGTGTTTCGTGTAAAAGCGAAAGAAACCTCAAACCCTGCATGTGAAAACCACATCTGCATTATTAGGGGAAGGCAGCATGGGGAAAAGTGCTTCGCAGAAAAGTAGCCGTTTCTGAGGGTTTCTTGATAAGAGAGAGAGATGTAGGGTGCTGACAAGGACTGTAAGAGTTTCACAGGAAAGGTTCAGGCTGAATCAGCTAATACCAACCACACACGCCTCTAGCTTTCTGTGATCATGCAGGGTAAGTGCATTAAAGGAGCGCAAATGAAGAAAGTAACGACCAAAACAAGAACAACCCATAGGCTCTGTGCGGTCCGAGTTGTGCACAGAGCAACAGCCCCACGATGGGAAAACATTAATGCTTTTTATATTGGTAATCATCTGTAACATGAGCAATTAAGTACAGTACTAATGGACTATAGCCAAGAGCCTGGTACTAATATTAAAAACTGACAGAGATGAATAGGTTTGGAAGGAAAACTAGGCTGACAAAGACATTTTTATGAAGTGCTTGGGCCTATTTGGAATAACCCAATCAGAGGCAGGTTCAGACCAGCCATGCCTACACTGACAATAACGCATTCATTGGCATTATACGATGCCTGCTATGCTTTAAATAAAAACACCCATTGCTTCTACTCAGCAACCTGCACTTTCATTATTATACTCATTAATAAAACAAAAGTTGTCTAACTAATATACAAATAACACTTACTGAAACACTGGCAGCCTCGCCTTGTTTTAAAATGAAACCAGTTACTGGAAACACAAACCGTACTACATGAAAAATGAATCAGTTGATAACGCACACAAAATCTGTCTTTCCCTTTTACCAGGGAAACAAAGCAAACACCGCACCGACCGAAGCACGTTGTCTACCTACAGAACACCAGCAGCAACCACCACAACCCCTGCCCCAAACAGGGGGCCGAGGGGAAGGGAGCAAAGCATTCCCCCACAGCCTTTAAATCTGGCGTTGTTTCAGCATTTGCCGTCCTTGGTACCATGGGTCTGCAGCAACGTGCTGGCTTTTCAGAGGTTATAAGCACCTCTTGAGAAAAGCAGCATTTCTTCATAGGATTTGCTAGACAATTCTGCCCTCTCCATTTCTTGGCTTTTTTTTTTTTTAATGTTGGGGTTTGGGTTTTTTTCTTTTTTTTTTTTTTTCTTTTTTCCCTTTGATGTTGGGTGTGAAACTCCACCTTGCAGTGGGGAACTCGGAGAGGGCAGGAAGGTGGGATGCAGTACCTGAATGGGACATCCCACTCCTCAGCATCCTAAGGATGCCACTGAAAGGTCACTGCCACATCAGCAGCCTTGATACGTTAAAGCTGGTGCAAACAGCTAGGTAGCTTCTCCGTCATCTTGGAAGACAGCTAGTTAACACAACACGGATGCCCTTGAGATCTAGTTGTCGAAATGAATGGCAAGGCTAATTCAAACAGCGTCAGGATCACTGAAGTCAGGGAACTGCCTGTTCTGCCCCCAGTAAGCAAGGAAAGGCCGGTGGGATTCAGAAAGGAGAAATCATGAGGTTTATCCAGCATTTACTTCCCGGCTTAATTCAATTTCCAGTTTAGCTTTACAGCTCACCTTCAAGTTAGAAAATGTATGTGTGTCCTGAATCATGAATGTGTATTCCTGCACTGCAGTTCTAGTTTTAGATTAAATGTCATCTGAGCACTTTGGCTATAAATGAGCATTACATTTACAGGTGCTGTAGTTAGAATTACCAGCTGAAACAAACCATGACAATTTCATTTACTTTTTTCTAAGTCTGAGGCTTAATACAGCTTTCCTGTGGTGGAAAATAAAAGGTGTCTAACATGAGAAATCTAGAGATTGGACCAGTCACTGAGGTTTTTTGTATACGCATTTGGTTTCTCAGACCAGATCTGGTAAAGCATATTTCAGGTAAGTTCAGGGCTAACCTAACAATCCTACAAAACGTTTTCTCCAAATGCCATCTTTTGACAGCCTGCCAGAGACTTGGAAAATAGGTGCTGCCTCGTATCAGACCTAACCCAAAACCACACAATAGACTGGCATCCAGGAACTCAGATTCGAGCTCTTCGGTGTGCCAAGACCAATCTAACCATAAACTAACAGACTCTTCTCAGACCAGCTCAAGGCAAGCAGAACTGCTCTTGGGTAGCCTGGAAAGGCTTTTCAATGCTGAAGGCATCACGAGGCTGCTCAGGTTTTCTAGTGAGCACAATAGGCTTTGTGGCACTTTGTAGCATACCCCTGGGTAACTGCTGAGTAAGACACACAGACGAGTCCCTGTGCATCAGAGTGCAATTCAAGGGCTTTGCATGTTAAAAAATAAATCACTAGCATGGAAGTAGAAGAGAGAGACAGGGATTCATGGAATATTTGTGAATGGTTCATTTATTTTTCCACAACTGCAAGATACGCGCTCTCTCGGTGACTCTAGGATTTGAACACAGAACCCAGCAACACTTGTTCCCTGTGCAACCTAAGCCCGCAGAGACCCAACTCTCATGTGTGCCTGGGTCCCCTCTGCCAAATAAACAACATCCTCTGGCCAGGGAAGACCCAGACTGCCAGTCTGAAACCCATCAGGTGGCATGGGTGCAAGAAGCCCTGAGACTCTCGGGGCTGTCATGGTAGAGGGGAAGAGCCCAATACCCTCAATCTGATGAAACAAACGCAAAGGTGGGGAAGAGCCCCGTCTGGCATGCAACTCACTCTATTTGCTCTGCTGCTTGGCTCGATCTCCAGAAAGCTTCTAACTCTTAACTTCTATAGTGGCATTACACACAACTTCTTTGTGCACTCAAGTAATTTACGTTGGAGATATCTCCTGTAAACGAAGGTGATCAACCTCCCCCTCCATGAGGAGGACAGCATCTCCCTTGGAGAAGCCAACACGTAAGGCACTAAAAGGCAGCGAAAAACTCCCCGCTGAGCACAGCTCTGCTGTGCCGCCTTGTGCACAGGCAAGTACAATCTCTTCCTGACCTCAGCAAAGTTACTTGTTTATGCCCAGGAACAAGAGTCTGGACTTTCCTTATCTGAGCCTGAAATTGCAGAGCTTTTATTAACATTTGCTTGTCTAAGGAAAAAAAAAAAAAAACCAAACCAAAGCCAAAAAGAAAAAAAAAAAGGAAAAAAAAAAAAGAGTTGTTTCTAAAAACCATACCAAACCAAAACAACATTCCAGCTCCAGTGTTTTATTCAATGCATGCTGGCTTCGCAAGCCCTGGAAGTTATTATCTACATGGGAAGAATAAGAAATCAACAGTTCTGACCAGCAACAATGGCTGCAGAGAGTGTTTGGCAGCAGCTTGCAGGCAGGGAGGAGGGAAGGAATGCAATGAAGAAGAGGAATGCAATGCTCTGCATGACCTACAACATTAACAGCACCCTGCATTGTGGGCCACCCCATTATTTTGATCACAACCACAATTGCTTAATTGGTATTCCTAAAAAATGACAGAAGACAAGTGTTTGCATCAATTAGCTGTCGTTCCTTATTTTTCCTTGAGTATGTTTTGCTCAATTTTTCAGCTTCTTTAACCGGAAAGCTGTTGTAAAAATTAAGATATGTACCATAGAAAAATCAGATGCTTGTTTTATTTATTTAGTCACTGGAGACACACATTCTGGTTTAAATTACAATGGATTATCTGACTAAACTGTTGGGGGAATATTTTCTATATCTTTAGGAAGCCTCTCTCTCCCTCTTTCTCTAATTCTTTATAAAACGCTTTGAAGGCTCTCCAAATTAATTTTTTCATTATTAAACAAGCATTTCAGATTTGTTATCTTACCTTTCATAATGTCTGCGAGTACATGTAGCAGCACTTGTGCTTCCAGGGTTACCACCTAATTCATCATAAATATGTTTCCATTGTCGACGGGCTGTTATCTGTAAAAATGGCAATGGAAAATTTAATCTTGCATCTTTACAGATTCTACAGTGTTTGAGTTCACAACAACAAATGCATGTGTGACACTTTCAGAACAGCATGTACTACACGCACTATAAAAGCCCCTACAGAATATATAGAGTGCACAGGCTTTGGGTGTTGTCTTTTTTTTTTTTTTTTAAAGTTAACACTACGTCTATTTTCCCTCTCTCTAAAATGGAGTGATCTGACTGATTCATTATCAAGTCACAAGCAATACAGCCTCACAAAAGAGAATCTCAATCAATATAGGGTCATTAACCATCAGAAGTTATGCAGATAAATCCCACGGTGAATTACGAAAATGAAGCTCAAACCATACTCAGCACAAATAATGATTACATAGTTATTTTAACTGAATTAGAGAAAATAAATCTGCTGCAAAACCCAAATCCACCACAGAATTCTGTAAATCCACAAAAGCATAGTCTGTAACTCTATATGTTACAAGCTGTTTATTTTTATCCATTTATGTCACTAAAATATATAGATCAAATAGTAATGAAATCTTAACATACTCCAATGTTAATATTTGAGCTATGTACTTTATTGGACCACGCTGATGAAAATAAACATCTTGTAACATATTGAGTTGCATACCATGGTTCTGTTTTTTTGTACAGAAATTAGGATTATACAGAATAACAGATGGAAGACCTGGCAAAAGAATTGTTTCTGAATACCACTTCATTATTTTATATATTCTGCTATATTTAAAACAGGAAGAAAAACAGGAATAGGACAAGCACAACAGATCACCCTCTTTTGCCTGCAGCTCATAAAGAAGGCCAGTGGAAAATTGTGGGGGCAATTTGGGGAGAATTTTGTCATTTTCTGTGGAATGCTGTGGATTTTAATATATTCAGCCCTGGAGGCTTCCTCAGAGTTACCCACAGAGCAGTCAATGGCATTTATTGAGGAGTTAAAGGCAGCAATCAGAAGAAAACAAATATTACCACTTGCAATCTGAGGCCTGTAATTTTAATCTAAACAGAAGAGATAGCTACCGTCATTAAATATTACAGGGTAAGAGGTGTTTCTTTTTCACTCAATATAAAAGAAAAATCCTTCCTTTGCAGAAATCATTCTCTGAAGCCAAAAGCATGGCTGGAGACTTATCATTTGATAATGTTAAAATTTCTTCAACTTTATTGTTTTTACAGCTCTCCTTAGAAAAAATCAACACCTCCAACTCACTTGTAATACCTGCACATAGTTTGCACCTATATATACTTGAAAAAAAAGCAGGAGTATCTTATCTTGAAACTCATTTAAAGCAAAATGGACCAACTGCATTAACTAATTTTATTTTGTCTTCTGTAACCAACCCAAAGACCACAGGCACAAGAGAGAGACTGCAATTCAAGGATCAGTTCTGCACAAACGAAATTTTTAAATAAAACCCAAACACTCATCTGAGGAAAGGTTAATTTTAAGTCTGCTTTGTTCAAGTTCTTATACTGTCTTTTCCCTAGGCTACCAACACTTCTAGCTATTATTATTACTAAAGGTGTTGAAGAACTAGAGTCCTAATGAGCCATAAAGAACATCACCTCCTGAGAATATGAATGGATGTTCCTTCTGCAACCTGAAAGATCAAAAAAGAGTTGGACCAAGTACCCTGCTATGAAGCAATGCCTGGATGGGAAGCTGCCTCTCGTCCAGCCTCGCACACCTATTCCACTGGACTTCAGGACAGGCACAAGACCTCGGCATGGCCAGACAGTTCTTGCCTTCTGGTAGCTTCCAAAAATCACAAATCCCCTGAGGACTGCTGCAAGTAGTTGTATATTAAATCAAGTCTCTGGCAGCCTCACAGACTAGGGGAACAAAGATGCACAAAGCCAATCTGGGGACTGTGCTCTGGCCCTCTGGCAAGCACGGCCTGGCTGGTTTGCAAGGCTGTGGGCCAGGACCTGATGCTTTGGCTAAGTACAGTGATGCTGTGCAGAAGCTATAAATGAAAGCAAAGGATTAGTCAGCAAGAGGACTACTGCAAGTCCCCTTTTTAAACATCCCAATGTGACTAAGAAGCATGCTCTCAATTTTTAATAGGAAAATGGTAACCTTAGAGCCCAAGTCTCATGAACTATGAGCTGACTCAAGAGTCGATATGCAAGATGGAACATCAGCAAACACAACCATCTTTGAGGGGAAAAGGGAATCCCTTTGAAATAATTTTGGGTGTCCCTCTCCTCTAGGCTGTTTAGAATTAATAGTATTTACATAAACATTTGCCCAGCTTTATGCAATTCTGCCTCTGCAATGGACCAGAACTCCTTGGCAATCAGTGGAGTTGTGCCCTCCCACCTCCAGAGCTAAGTTTAAATTTGACATTGCCTGAAATGACTGTTAGTCTAACAAAGCCTGGGGTTGAGATTACCCCTGCTCTAAAAAGCTTAGGTTTTATGCTTAATAAACTTAACTGATAGGTAGCTTCCCATTCCAATGCTGGCTTTAGTTTTAAAGTAGTCTTCTGGCTTCAGACCCCTCCCACAATTTGTCCCAACCTACAGCTTCACAATCCTAGAGCTGGAAACCCGGGGCTTTGAAAACCTCCATGACATCTTTCCCAACCAGCACACTGGCGTTAAAGCAAGAGATTGGTCTGTCCAGGGACCTGAGAACAGACCTGATTCCTACAAACACGGTATTAGGCAGTGACTGGTACTCACGAACAACCCAATAAAAGCAATGATCTTATCTATTAGAGGATTGTTTATACACATGCGTTTAATGGTGTCTTCTGCGTTGAGAAATCTTAAGGTCTTCTGCACTGCAATCCCAGCTCCCTTCCTCATGAAAAGGCTTCTTGCTTATTTCCTGTTGCAGATCTAAAGGGGGATTTTCTCGTCATGGTATGTGATGTTCACAACTGCCTTTAAAACAGAGCTCTGGGTATTAGCACTGTATGAAACAAACCCAGGTAGCTTAGCATTCCACTGATATATCAGTTTCTTTGGGCCTGCCCAGACGCAGGACTGCTGTACTTGTCAATCATTAATTTTTAAAAACTGAAGCACTTTATTGTTGCTTCCAGGAGGCAGCACCTAAATGGGATCCCACTGACCTTTGGCAAAGTTTAAGCAGCTACACACCAAAGGTTAAGCTTCACCTAATTTTCTTTTTACTGTTTATCTTCTAAGACATCTCCAGGTAGAGTCCATTCAGCAACGCAGCCTTCTGCAAACGTGCCAAGGCACTCCTTTTGTGTTGGCTCAAAAGGAAAAATACCACTTCATGACTTGCCAAGGACAACTCCTTAGGTAAGTCCTGGAAGTTTCCCATCTATGCGTATCTGCACCTTTTACTCACTTGACTTAGGGTGACTGAGAAAATTCCAGGCAATGGCTGTGAAATGCCACTGCAGCTGAGCTCCCTAGAATGTGTCACTGTTTTGTACTTCATCCAGGGATTTGGGGACATTTTAAATCATTCATACTGTGAAGGTCTGCTATAGAGAGTGCTTTCCAATGCACTCTCCTATTATTAGTAACAAAGATGCTCATTTCATGTATCTTTGTTTAAGAGAAACATGATCCCACCAATTCCAAAGAGACAGCTTCATCTGTTAAGGACTTAAACCAATTTGTACGGGTTGCTATTTTTATTAAGCCTGTATTATGTCCAACAAGAAGTACATGGGAGTGTGCTATTACACAGTTATAGATGACAACTAACTAAGAATTAATAATCAAAAAGATAACAGACAGAAGAGAAATGACCCTCAGAAGTACTCCAACTAGAAAGCCCTTAAATATGACATATGACACACAATCATGACTTAACAGTAGTAGATATCCCGTATGTATATCCTATATGTACAGGTAATACTCTCTGTCAAGCCTCACTGGATCCATTCCAGCCCCTGATACATGACAATAAAGGAAAGTCAGACAGATGGCTAGGAAAGTTGTTCTCTGCATCTCAAATCCAATCCCTGGCTGTTTTAATTCACTTTTTGATCCTCAACCAACAGCACTGGACTCGGAATTCTTGCACTGTCCTGTGAATCTGGGCCAAAGCTGGAAAACACCAGACATAATCTCTGCTTGTTTCTCAAAGATGTTTTTAAAGCCCCATCAAAGCATCTATACATGGACAAGGTGGATAGGGCAGGGAATGAAATTGAAAATGGGCTGACTGCAATGGTTCTGTGAAACACAAAGATGTAAACTTTGCAATCGCTTTAACTGGGAAGGTTTCTACACTTAATAGTAAAAAAACTAGTCATCTGACCAGTCTAAGTTCCTATATGTGATTTTAACCAATCTGTTATTTGTTTCCTGTTCACAAAATGGCTGTCACATGCTGAAGCCAAATATGTGCTTTTAAATATTCTATTCTTTACAATACTTCCAAGAGAAAAGACCCATTTCTATCTCAATGCACAAACCAGAAACTTGTGAAATTTTAAAAAAAGTTAAAGATGATGAAGCCCTTATAATGGACAAATGACTTGTTCAAGTCAGATGGAAAGGTCCATATAGATAAATGTGTATTAATCAGGGTAGGCTGAAGAAAGCCTTTGCTCTGTACATGACTTCTCATCATCAATAGATATTGGCACGGTGCGTGTGAGTGGTGGATTCTGGTTGTTATTGAACTACTGCACTCACTGAAAATTTCTACATCTAAGCAGACCCACCTAAGATTCTGGAACTGATACTGAGGTCCATGTCACCCCAGTGCCTTGCTGACACAAATCAAACACACAAGCCTCTCAGCAATGCTCGCCATGATAAAATATATACAAACAAATGCAGCTTGGCAAATCCAACGGGTATCAACTGGCCATAAAATAATAAAAAGCAGGGTGTACACAGGTCAAAGTATTGCAACAGCTATTGGACTAACATTCAGGGAATGTAAAGCAAAGGCAGATCCATACTGAGGATGAGACTGTTAACAGAAGAGAATGAGGTCAGGAAAACTCATGCTCTATGTGCAACTTAAAGTGCATTACAATGGTCCTCGCAACTTGAGCTCATCTGCAGAGAGCAGTGATGCCACTCACATGCACAAAACCAGAATCAGGCCCATCACTTCAGGCAGAGTCACTCTCAAACCAAAGCTGGGCTCCCAGGTATCAGAGGGTGGTAGCTATGCTTGCCTTGTCATTTACTGACCAGCAAGCAATCGCTTAGTTTCTTCTCTATGAGGAACATTGGTAAATGTTCTATGTCTCCACTGTACATTTTCATCAAAGGTGACAAATGCCCCTAAACAACAGAGAACATCTGTCACTAAGAAAAGGACAGGAGCTTTGAGACAAGGATGGACTGATGCTACTCCGGATGACATTTTCATATATGTGATCCTTTTCCTCTGATCATCTCACGTTTCTGCTGCTGTTGGTAGACTTGACTTGGCTCTCTGGCCTCGTGTTCACAAACTCACCACCCTATTCCTGCTCTGCCTCAGGCACAGAGGTTCACCTTCGCCAGCATCTCTAAATCCATCCCTCTTATTCTGGCACTAAAACTCAGCTCTCTCCAGCAAGCCACCACTTTGGCATTCCTGCTTCTACCCCCAGTCCCTTCAAGCAGATCCGAAACGTTGCTGTGAAACTCAGCTGCCTCCCCGAGTAATCTGAAGACACTACTCTCCTTTCAATCTCCCTCCCCACCTTCCCTTGTGCTCTGGATCAAGTTCAAGATTTTATCCCTCATTTTCATTGCACTTTACAACTCACGGCAATTACTGTTGGCTCATAGTTACAGTAACGATCTATCTATGGTAGCTATTCATTCATATATACCTGTGAGCACACCTACGCACACCCCTGTACATAAGCATGGTATGTGCTGATTAACGAAAGATACAGGAACACAAAAAGCCAAATCAAGCATTTATTTTTGTTAAGAATGTGTTAGATTTCATGTTTCACAAAATCCCAGCCACACCCATGCTAATCAACCTGGGCTGCTGATTTCCAGAACAATATGCTTTATTGTAGGGAAGGAAAACAGTGAGTTTTATATTTTGGTTCAAACGACTTTCAGTTTCTTGATAGTGCATTTCTTCCTGTCATTTCTCTACAGCACAGATATGTCCCAGATTACTTCGTAAACAAAGCAAAAATAATTTCTTTCATCCAACTGCGGCAGGAACTGAACAACTTAATCTGATCATTGTGTGCAAAGAAAATATTTCCAATGACGACATCTTCCTATGTCAATTGGTTTTTATTACAGATGTCATCTCGATGTGCCGTATTAATGCAGCTCTTTCTTCTCATTTCAAGATTTTAATCTAAGTTTGTTGCTCTAATATTTTATTGCTTCAAAATACATGCTGTAAAATCCATGGCCATCACATTTTCCTGTGAGCTAAAAATAAACTGCTCTTGTCAGATACGGTTAGCTGATAAAGAGTGTCAG
Organism: Limosa lapponica baueri; assembly: GCA_002844005.1. Classification (NCBI taxonomy): domain Eukaryota; kingdom Metazoa; phylum Chordata; class Aves; order Charadriiformes; family Scolopacidae; genus Limosa; species Limosa lapponica. Next base: position 92,471 of record KZ506374.1, on the reverse strand, counting down.
AGACTTTTCTGAATTACTTTGATAACTTCCTGTTTATGTGGTACTGACCCTTGTCTAATAAAGATCTTTTACACTTGGAATAAGAGAAGATACTGCAGTATACTATTCCTTAATGGACAATGCTGATTACTTTTGAAAGCCTTTAATATATTTCCCATATTAGACATGAACAGATGTCAGGGATGTTGCCAAGTGAAATTTCTTTTATGCAATCTTGGCTTGTCGTACAATAATAGCCCTTTCTCAACATGGGAAAAAATTACAGACCCAACTAATTTCCTTGACAGGGAAGAGTTACATATGTTTTCCACTTGTAGTTTTTACGACAAGTTTACAATTTTGCCAAACCTGGAACTAATTGGGACTGCTTCCAAAAATGGTCCAATAAACCCACAATGTGTACAGCTAGCCTAAAATGCAGCAAATGGTTGTTTGCTTTTACATTTTTTTTCTAACAGGGAAAAGTTAGATTGCACAATTATTTCATTTAAGTTACTTAAACACTTACTGTTTCATATCCTCCCAGTTTTTGAGCAGCTTGAAACATAGTCCAAAGGTTAACTGTTAGAGGGACAATAAGTATTTAGATAAGCATTGCATTAACCAACATATTTCAAAGAAATGTAAATTAAACAGTTTTTAAAAAAGAAAAATAGAGAAAAAAAAGCTCAAAGCCCCTGAAATAGCTTCTGTGAAACATTTTCCAAAGAGGTATTTACATAAGCTGAAGAGTAAATATTAGCCCATACTATATATATTTTTAATTACATATAAGAGAACATACTTAGATTCCTTAACAGGACAGGAAAAGTACACTGAGACGAAGGTAATAGGCTCATTTGACTTTGCTGATAAGCGGCACGGTATAATGACTGTAGCATGTTTCCATAACTTTGATAATAAAAATTACTCATTGGGAAGAATGTTGCCTTTAATTATTTGTTTAATACTGATTTCATTAGCAAGCAAGCATGAGCCACACACTGGCTCACAGAGAAAGCCTATTGATTAAACAAAAATATCCAATATTTACTGCAGCTCAGATAATGGCCTCCATAATCAATGAACAATAAGCTGCCTTCTAACAGGTCCTGTGTGAATGAACCTGGGGGGAGCACAAATGAAAATTACCATAATAATTATGATATGAGTGGTTGTGCCTTGCCCACAGCCATGTGGTGGGAGGAACAGAGGCAACTCAATTCAAAAGATGTGTTTGGAGATACTTGTAACTTCCAGCAGAACTCCTCCCCTCTCACGTGCTTTTCATCCTGGCCCACTATCCCATAAGGCCACTACTAGCTGCTGGGGTCTCACTAATTTTATTTTATTTTATTTTATTTTATTTTATTTTATTTTATTTTATTTTA
>KZ506374.1:71646-91029 GCA_002844005.1 Limosa lapponica baueri | reverse complement strand
GTACTACAAATACTTCAGGCCAGACTCAGCAATAACGCTGCAGATCACGGAGGACAGGATCTCTTCCTCCACGGGGGGATGCTCTATTGTAGTGTACATACTGCTTTTCCCCACTAACCTATTTATATTGGCAATGTTTGCACAAGTCTTGCTGGACAAATAGAGAGCCCTGTCCTGCAAACATTTTTGCTCTTCTCAGCATACTTACTCTTGGCATTTAAATATTTGCCGGATCAGGCCCCTAATTTATAACGAATGTCAGACAACTTTCAGTGTATTTCAGCTAAATGTTAGCAGAGGGCCTTACCCCCAGTGGAGAATTTTAGAAATAATACTTCAGCTTGTCTTTCAAGCCCACCCTGTCCTCATGCTGGAGGGACTGCAGAATAAAATGGGGGGGGGGGGGAAATCCTCTCTTCAACACAAAACATTCTGAAAGCCTCATTGAACCTTGTACTGTTTCAAAGCTATCAAGAGCTTTGCTTAGGCCTTGATTTAATCTGAATCAATGCATAATGCAACGAAGCTGTTCATAGTACATTAATTTTACTTCCATTTCAAGCAGCCAGTTTTCAGACAAACACTGTAATCATTCAGAGTTATATAAGTTTATAATGGCTGCTGGAGGCCTGTTGCAATCAGTGCCAATTGCTATTAGGTATGTAAATTGTTATGTAAAACATACAGGTTTGACATTCTTCATCAAAATAACACATGGTTTTAATCTGAGAGATAAATTAGCGTAAATAATATTTCAATCCATGGAGCTCTCCCTTTAAGGAAATAAAGTATCATTCAATCTATAGACAAGGAAGAAAAATACCCCTATTTACAGCTTTTGTTGGAAACTCTGAAAGATCTACATTGCACTGCAATATTTATGTAAAATTTAGTTACAACTGTATCTTCTCCACCTACAATTGCTTTACAGATTGTGGCACTACAAACTGTACATGCCAAAGCAATTCTAAACATTGCATTCTGTATTAAACAGATACAGTCTGGTTTTATATTCTCCAAAGTCAGTAATTTATTAACTATAAACACATTTTGGGGCTTAAAAATACGATCCCTTTTGTGCCTTTCTTGACCACTTTTAAATGTCTTCCTTTAATATTTGTCCTTTCATAAAGAACATCTGGGCACAATAAAGATACGTCATATTATTAACTCAGAAGAAAGGCATTACAGACGCTGCAGATTTACAAAACAGAAAACTAGAGAGTTTTCAACATGCCTATTTCTAGTCATAATCAGCGGATTTAAACCTATAAATATCCAGCAGCAACTACCCCAGAAGGAAGAGATGCAAATCTAGGCATAAGACAGTGAAATGCCTGGACTGGAAAACGTGTAGATATAAACACGGTCCCCCCCATCCATAAGGCTTTAAAATAGGCTTCGTGTGCAAATGCTTTCTCCAGAGAAGCCAAACCATTCTAAAATGTCAACAAGAAAGTGAGAAAAAGGATACTTACTCTGCTTAAAACCTAAATAGGGTATTCGTTCAATTGGTGTTTTCCTTTCTTTCATATATTTATAAAGAGCCACAAGGAAAGCCTGCTCATCAGCTCTGCATTCTTCACCTACGGCAATCTTTGATTTATCCTCACTTGAGCCTTTTTTACAGTTGCTGTTGTTACTCTTGGGTTTGGGCAAAGCTGACTTAGCCTCACATTTTACCTGGGAAAAGAAAAGATGTCATATCAGATCTGGGTAACTTTTAATTTTCACTTAAGGAATAAATACCCTCTCCTAGAGGAATGGACTGTTGAAAAAATGAAGGCCAAACCATGCAACTGTGTTTGAGGGGAAACAAAGGAAGCTATTTATAGAGCTAAATGTCTTGTTCTGAATCTTAGTCACAACATTTTTAAATAGCCACATCTTTAAATCATTATAACCCATTGGTAATGCTCTCCAGATCTGCATTTTTATGACTATACATTGCTATGTCACAGACAGCTCCCATCTCTCACATACACTTGCCATTAGCAAGTCTAATAATAACCTTCATTCCAGGATTGACACTGAGCATTGTCAACTCCCGTAGACAACCCTCGGAGCTGAGGGTGCTCAGCCCCTTCCAGGAACGCGCAGCAGCCAGCTCTGAAATGACACATTTTTCTCTCCTTTGGCCCACCAAAATAGATATAAACCTTGGCAAGCCTTACCCAGGCAGAGCTCTCAGTGCACATGAGTGGAGGTTCTGCTGTAGCATGGACTTAAGTGAGTTTGAGCATCTGCTTAAACTTAAGCACAGCCCTAAGTATTTAGCAGAAGGAAGAGGCTGGCAGCGAGAGCCTTTCCTGGTAGACACCAGCACACGCGTCCCAGAGCTTCAGGTCTCCCACTGGTGTCCCTGGCAGACATATGCCAGTCAGGAAGTCAACAAATTGGAACCACTTTACCTCTCATCAGTATTCAAACATGGGAAAAAATATCCAGTGAGACCGGCCTAATTCAGCAGTCCTCCTGAAGATAATCCTCTCATTGAATCAAGGAAATTACAACTCCAGCATTCCCATAATTTATGTATACAAAAAACAAAAGAGCAGAACCTTGCAAACTGACATTTAAAAGCTCTCCATGACCAAGATGGGACTGGTACATTTCCAGTGAAATACTGCAGGTTCTCTAATACAAGGTAGTGGAGATGGTTACATGAATTTTGGATTTGCACTGTCCCTTCAACGCTTTTGTGCTCTGTGAGGAGCCTTCTGGCAGCTCCATATCCCATCCAAGAAACATCCTTTGTGCTCCCAGAGGGAGCAGGGAGACTGTAAGAGCCAGTGTTTGGTATTTTAGGAGGAGAGCTGGGTATCTTGCTGAACAGGAAGGCAGGAGCTCTTGGTCAAATAAGCCACTGACTCTCCTTCACTCTCCCTACTTCTAAACCAGGTGCTTCCTGGGTGCCTGTTGACATTTTGGAAGTAAGTGCTATGAAGAGCATTATGTAAGTGCCTATAAACAAACAACAAACATATCATTGGAAAGACTATGATATGCTTAATTATCTCAATAAAGCTACCCTGTGTTCAGGCTCAGGGAAAGCAAAAACTTTTCTTTTATGCTCTTCCATGGTATTAACTTCGCAGAAAACACTGACTTAAGGTTAGCTGCCTCCATAGTTTTCCACAGATGTTGGATGAAGAAAGGCTAGCTCCTAACCAGAGAATAGAAGTGGCCGCAATTTTCCAAGGTAATCAACGCTGCTGAAAAATCTCCCTGTTGGACACTGCAGGGTACAGGCTCGCTCTTCCCAGGCACCGCAGCAGGGACTGGGAAATGGACTTCCTGCGGGATTCTTCCTGATCGGTTACTCTGAAGTATGTCCGCTGTCCTGCTCAATATTCTCTGGTTGCATGGTTCCAAGAGATACTGTCTTCCTATGGCACAAGACACGATGCTTTGCCTTTCAGTAATACACTCGTTGATTAAACTTCTGTAAAGATCCTGGGTTTCGTCCAAAAATCAATGGAGTTAGTGGCATTTTTTTCCTATTAAATGAACTTTGGATTTCCTCATGCACTTTTCAGTTCAAAGATGTAATCCCTTGACTTTTTTACTTCGGCTCCTTGCAAAATTATTTAACAGCTTCCCCTTATAAAGTTTAGATTAAATTTTCATAGTTTTCAATGCTATACCATTAGACTGGGTTAGCACTGCCAGTATGAACCCATGATTTTAATAAATTTAGGATTTTTAATTTGATCTGCAAATTTGTTGCAAGCTAAAACTTGGAATGAACTCACTGGACCTGGGAACAATTTTTCAGTTCTGTCACTCGCTTTCTAGGTAAAGTCAATGAATCAATCAATCAATCTTTTTAATGGATTTTCTTTTTCAAACTGGACAATTCAGAACTACGGTTGCAAAGACAGTGCAGGCACGAATGCTAAATGAAATCAAAGCTCACTGCTATGCAAGCAAACTAATGGCAAGGGGTATTACTCCCAAGAAGACAAAAGGAAACAAAGAAAATAACATTAAAAAAGCCACCGGGAGTGAGAAAACCTTGTGTAACACACAACCTCCTTCTCTCCATTGTCCAGAGAAGTGAGGTCAAAGCACCTGTGGAACTCAAAGGTGCCAAAACACAACAGATGGACCCCAGGCGGTGTCAGGTTCAACCAAGCTTTGACGAAGGCTGCAATGCTTCGTCCAAGCAGTGTTTGAGGCACAAGCCTCACTTCTGGAACCTCCCCACTGTCTGACAGGAGATAAGGACAAATGTCACGACCAACCAAGGATTAACAAGAACCAAAAGGGCCAAATGCCATTCTGGGTAACACTGGTGTAAATCCAGCATAAACGTATTGAAGCCGGTGAGAGCGATGCCAGATTTGCATCAGGCATCACACACTGACCTGCTCCCCCAAAACACGATTTTGAATCTCCCTAGAGGACAAAGATCTGCAGGAAGGTCCTGAACACAGAGTTTTGCTTGGCTCTGCTCTCTTTTCTGGTCTGCTCAGAAAGCCTGAATGACTCCGTTATCAAAGTAGAGTTCAATTTCTGCAGGAGGAGTTGAAGCTCTTTCATTGTAGCCTCAGCATGAGTAACACCTCCAAAGCCAGACTGAGGGCTAAGGCCCAGATGGGCAACCCAGCGCTGGCGTGTGGATAAGCTGGAGGTGTCCCGAGATGGGCTGTGGGAACATCTGACCACCTCCTGCTGTGTGTTCCGTCAGAGGCATAAGATCCATTATCAAATGGCCAGTGAACGCTCATGGGTACACCCGTGCGTTTGTCTTCTGCCAGCGGTCACACACGACACAGACCACTACAGACCTGCGTTTTAGAGTTTCAGTCAGACAATGGCTGAGGCTCTCAGAATAAATCTCCAGGTCTGAGAGCATGCCAGGCCACCTGTGGCCACAGGAAAAGCATATCCTGGCAACTTTTAAACTAGTTTCCCAGATCTTGCTGTACAAATGAAGTGAGAGATTTACTTCAGCATTTGCACGAAGAGATGTAATGAGCAGATTCATTGGGGGACAATTTCCATGTTTAACAAGTTAATACTTTCAGCTCTTCGAAATGGTCAGATCAGCCAGTTTTATAAACCTTTCAGTGCACTTCCATGCACTTTGAATGGGAATGCTTTTTGGGAGCATGCAGCAGGTACGACGAGGGTCCTTCTGGAGCCTATAAGTCCCAAAAGCCTGTCCAGCACTGATGACACATGAAGTATGAAAGGCTTCAGAGTCCTGTGACTGTTTGAAGAGAAGAGCTTGATATACGCCTGTCCAGGAGAGCTGATCCTGCCTCAGTAGATGGCCTCGTATTCTTGTGATTTTTACATTCCCAGCCTGGGAGGGAACTCCCCTGGGATTTTCCCCAGAAGGTAGCAGTGACTAGTAAGGAGATCAAAAGCAAGAAGTGGTACATGAAAGACCCACTTTTTCTAGCACAACCCTCAGGTCCAGGACCACATTGTCTGTGCCACTACCCATCTATTTTTAACAAAAATTCCACCTACACTGGAATTTACTCAGAGCTGCTCCTACCCAACCAAATCCTCTTCTGTGTCAGGTAACAGTAAAAGACTACAAAACGACCTGCTGATGGTTCAAGGTAAACATGCCTAATGAGAACTACGTTGGAAGAAGGTTCAAAGCTTTCTAGCCATTGACAGCTGAGAACATGAAATTCAGCAAGTCATTACAACAATGTGGCTTGCGTTGGTCTCGATGGGCTCAAAACCACAGTCTTCAGAATCCCACTTCCGCCATTTCTCAACCCAAACTGTACAGCTACCACATCTCCAACAGAGCCGTCACCCTACCACCCGAGAAATGAGGTTGCTGTCAGACACCGCGTGCTATGATCTGAGGATGAAAGTAGCACAACTTCTGGTCATTTCCTGTGCAACCTGCTCTAGATGGACCTGCTTTGGCAGGGGGGTTGGACCAGATGATCTCCAGAGGTCCCTTCCAACCCTGTATCATTCATCATCATTCATCATCATTCCGCGAAAAGGGATTTTATCTGGAAAAGGAACATGGCCACGACCACTGCCAAAATGTTTCAGTGTCTGACACAAGTGGATTTGTCCCGTTTACACTAGCAGTGTTCAATTCTGCTCTGCATGGGCCCATTATCTGCATTAGTTGGAGATGGAACATAGATGAAGGAGAAAAACCGATGCTGAAGCCCAACATGGAGCCTAGGATGATGACTTAACATCCCAACTGTTTCCAATGATGGGAAGACAGTAGATGGATCTCCACTTCCTCCCTTCCCCAAATATACTTCCCCTCCTTCCCCAGAAACCCATAGGCAGGGTCTGTATAAAGTGCAATACATCTGCTATAGAGGGTTTCTGAGTCACTGTCCCTCTTACTAAAGTACATCCACAGCCCTGAGACGCAGATTGATGTGAAGAGCCACAGTGAAGTCAGTGTGACTACATGCAAAGACATTATATCATGAGCATGTCTATTATTTATAATGAAATTAAGCTGGCCAAGATAATTAATGCTATTAATATCTGCACAATGATGAGCACAGTATGACTAGATAAATAGGCAGAATTACTTCTTATCTGAAATATCCTCCCATTTGACTAGTAGGGTGAACCCAAATATAAACAGTGAGGATAAACAATTTGGTATGAAGTGTTACTGTTGTTTTTAATTATCTAATACCTATACATCAGGTGCTGAAGAGGCAGAACTACTTGTGCTACAGTCTGGGGTGCTTTGACAACACAGGCCATGCCGCAGTTTGCTAGTAATATTTTAACATGAAAACCAGCTTGGGGGAAGGGGGAACTGAGACAAATTGAGACATTTTCACACTGCAGATTTTGCACATTCTTCCACAGAGCAAAAACATTCAGGCAAACTCTATAGTATCTGGCAGGACCCCGCAACTCAACACACCAGGCTCCATCACCTTTTACCATGCCTGTCTAATACGATAGTACAGACTCCAACTGAGCACAATAGGGCACAAAAAGAAGAGAAACAGTGACTTAAGGGCAGAGCTTCATCATGAACTTCAGCCTCTTTTATCGTCATCAACAGAAGGCACAATTTTAACTGAACTCCTAGGGAGGAGGAGGAGGTGGAATTTAATTTGCCTTCCTATGAGAAACTGAGCGCAGAACACTTCCACTTGACCTCTTTAACCTCCTAATCTCCCAGGACATTCACTGCATACAACAATACAACGTAAATGGATCTATAGATTCACTGTATTTCCTAAAGAGATGGTCTCAACAATGGAAGCGTTTTTCAGATACACATCCATCTAATTTATTGAAACAATGGATTCGGGAGGAGTTGGCCTAAAAATTCAGTCTATGCAAACCTATTTAGTTCAAAAGTATCACAGTGACAAAGTTCTGCCTCTGATAAAAATCTACAAGTATTGCTCTAAGTAATTTTCCGTCTTTGCAATCGTACAGTTTCAAATTAAATCATCTTGAAAGGAGCCATTTGTGCTGCTTTTTTTTTTTTAAGAGAAAACCAAATTCCTATTTAAAACCACACAGACAACATAGAAAATAGGACGTAAATTACACTACAGAAATTCCATTTTAAAATATTTTAAGAAAAAGACACAAACCCATAAATATCTAAAAGATGAAGTCTATAAACACAAATCAACGATCCAATTTTTACTTGCAGCATGGGCGAAGCACTGCAGCACATACAGAAGACTCTGTAAAAGCATGCACTATTCAACAAACCCTGGAACATGCAGCTCAGCGCTAAGTATTAAAGAGACAGCCTAGCTGTTTTTGTTTTAAGCTTTTGTACTGAATTTCTGCCTTTATCTTTTTTTTTCCAACTAAAAAAAAGTCAAGGGCTTAACATCAGGGTAATGTCGTTTGTGTGTGCTTCTTAGAAACCATTACTGAAGCGGCTCTTGTTTCATAGTCTGTTTATCTTCAAACTTATATTTAGAAGTACATTGTAACAGGGTGAGCTGCTCCCTGATTTATTTTTAATTCGAAGATACTGTCACAAACTATGTTTGTGTGTCACAGAATGTGAAAACTAACACTAGACGCCAGGAAAGCTTAAGCACTACCAGTTACCAACAAGCTGATAGCATTAGGTTGTTAGGTGATTATAGTTGCTGGTAACTTTGAACACAGATATGATTTAAAGCGAAGACTAAAACTATTAAAAAAATACATTTATCTCCCCAAGAAAGTAAGTTACATTCTAAACTTGAAACAGCATGCTGGGAAACAAAGGCAGGGCTGTACCTAAAAAAGGAGAGTCAACTGAAAAGAGTATTATTAAGTGATTTACCTTGGCAACAGCTTTGCTTTCAGAATTATTGTTGGAATCCTTAATGCCATTTAATGAATCTCGTCTCTGTGGGCAAGGCTTCTTTTTGCGCGGTCTGCCTTTAAGATTTGGAGCTGAAAATTAATGGAGAACAATTTGAGCACATTGTCTTATACTGGATTCTTAACAGATGAAAGCATAATAAATAATTCCACTACAATCAGTCACAGAAAAGTACACATCTGTCTACAGTAAATGCTTATTACGAGATTCCCATCCTCCATGGGTTACATCTTGACACACTATACGTTTCTATAGAATATCCCCCAAGGCTAATCTATTCTACTTTCACATAACTAATTAATATAAAGTCAAACACTGGTCTCCGAAGGACCCGGAGAGAAAGCACAAATATTTCTCCATGGTACAAGAAAGAACAAAATAGAATATTAATAGGTAACTTTGCATTAATCAGCCTGCTGCCTTTATTATTTCTAATCTTCAAGTAAGAGTACTAACTACTATTTCAAACTTTGGGGAACATCTGGTTTTGGAAACGTTCTGAAATATTGAAATTCCTTACAGCTCCAAGAAATGTTTATATATCCTGTCATTCTTGTCAAAGTTCTTCTAAAAAAGTTAAAAAAAATAAAAAAAATTACCCCCGAGTCCTGAAATGGATCAAAAACCCCCTTAACAACCAGTTCTGGAAGTTGACAAGTACTGAAATAAGTGATTGATTGTTTCATAAGGGTTACATACCACACATATATATTAACATGAATCACTTTCAGTTTTGTCCAATTCTTAAGATAAAACAGCTCTGAAATAATACAGTGACTAAACCCTAACCATGCTGAGCCATACGTAGAATGGGATATGGATCATCATAAAAAATATCAGAGTCATCTTTCAATAGTGGTATTACAATATAAATTATGATCACATACAGAAGTAATAGATGAAGCAGATGTTTGCTCATTATTACGTGTCCTGCTTGCTTTCAGATGTAAAAATCAGCCTCTGACTACTATGGCAACATTTAAAATGATAAACAATCATTAACTAATGACTGTACCAAAGAAGATAATTTCCTTTAAACCTTTAATTTCTAGGTAACCATTGTTTTCATTACTTAAAGGGATGATTAGAACAATGTCAGAAATCTAAACACCACAAACCTCTTGAGTGCCTCCTAATTGTTTCTAATCTTACATTTGTCACACAGTAAGCCAGTGGTTTCAGGACATTTTACATTTTAATTAGTTTGCAAACACAATAAAGGGTGCTAATTTGATTTTATAGTTTGAGTAACAGTGTCATATTTGGTCTGTTCAGAGAAAAAGAAAAGCCGTGAGTTTAAAACCAAAAGTCCAAAAGACATAACCTTTTTCTTCCCCCAACACTGGCACACAGTAAATATATACATATATATGCATGTACGTATGTGTGTAAGTCCATATTTGTGTATATATAAAAATATGTTTATCTCCCTACAGAAACATCTCCACCTATCTCCAGTGAAGCACATTCTGCTCGTTGAAAAGTACTGCAGAAAGCAATTCTGAAATTGTCATTTGAGGCTAACATGCAAAATCAAACAAAGAGAGAAAGAAATTATTACCCATTCCAGTCGACAAACATCTGCCTGATTTATATCTGTACTCATGAATGCTACAGCATGTGACCGCGCACTACGTCGCTGGAAGTCTCGACTTGGTGTGGATGTCAGTCTTACACAAAATGAACACTAAGAGTATTTGCTCCGTGCTTACAAATCCCCTCCCCCAGCCGCTCCATTACTCATATAAACAGAGATGAGCGACTCGGCGGGAGCGTGGGATGAGCTCCGAGGACTCCAGCGCCGGCTGCCAGACTGCCAGCCCCGGCCACGCCGCCCTGCCTTATTTATAAACCCCGCTCAACCCTCGCTCTCCCACCTCCTCCCCACGCTTACTGCTTTTTGCTTTTTACAACCTGGATGGGATGGACACATCCTTGACCATGCTTAGCTCCTTCTTTATAAAGGTACTGAAGAAAGTAGAAATGTTCCCGCAATTCAGTACCCCCTGGCAGGCGTGTTAAAAGTTAGCCTTCGGATGAATGGATTCCTGACCTGGTCTAGCCAAGGGCCAGAGAGAGATGTGGTGCAGCTAGGATCAAATACACTTGCATGTGAATTACTTTTTCTTTCTTTCTTTTTTTTTTCATAAATAAACTAGTTCAAGGCTCAATGTTTTCCAAACATACTTGTTATCCTGAGTTTTGGCACTGTACTTTGTATCACACTATAAAGCACTCCTAATGTTTTGCTAAAAGCTTTCAAAGCAAGAAGGCATTTGTTCCTAAATTCCAGGTATATTGAGCTTGCATATAAACACTGTTTGAATTGGAGCCTTCCACAGCAGAACTGGCACAAACCCACTACGAAATGGGGTATTTGCATTCTCCCCGTGGCTCAGGAGCTGCAGCTGGAAAGGTCTGTCTGCAGCACACATGAGGACCGTCCCACACGCCACACTGTACGACTTCAAATCACTTTAAATCTCATTCCAGATCAGATGCACAATTAAAAAGAAAGCAGCAATAGGAATTAATACCAGAAGAGAAGGCCCTTGCCTCTAGTATCTACTCTGTGAAAGAAAACATTTTAAATAGTTCCAGTCACACTTGAAACAAAGCCATTAACATTTGCTCCCTAAATCATTATAAATAAATGCATTATTCGAAGATTATTTATATTTCAGCTACATCCATTTTGTTCTCTGGAGCTAGGAAATATGACTAAGAGCGACAGAATAATTTACAAGTCACATACTTGTTTTAATTTTTTTCATTTTTTGTTTCATTTATGACACTTTCATAAGCACACTGCAGATTTCTTGACTTCGTTATTCATAATTATTTTAAAGCAATTTTACACACATGTTGTGGCTTAGTCCCAGTCAGTTTTCCTGATGACATCGGATGTTCAGTATATACTGTACAGCTATTGAATATCCCATGTTTTTCTCTGCTTTCTGGTGGAGGAGGACTTCTGGCATGACTACCTGAGGATATCTGAAACAATTCAATTTCTTCACGTTTACGCATATGGCTTTTGAATTCATTTTCTGAAAGCTTTTGTGGCAGTGAGACCTGATAACTTGTACATTCCCAGAAGGTGAGAACATAAGCAAAGCAAATTAAAGCAAAAAACTGAATAAATAAGTACAGAAAAAAAGAAAAAAGTTTGCATGTATTTGATACCTCTTTAGTCTAAGCGCCTGAAACAGGACTATGAGAGATACGACACACTACCAGTTTAAATACTTGCTTTCTCATGCATTTGTCAACAAGTTTGGTTTTTTGTGGGGTTTTTGCCTTTCTTTCTTTTTTTCTTTCTTTCTGCTTCCTGATATATCTGAAAGAGGGGAAACCACTGAAATGTTCACTGGAGCCCTTGATGGGCTGCTGGGAACTTTTTGCCTCTACTTAGGTGTGATTCAAAGAATGAATATTAGCACAGCATAGGTGTTGTGTATGGTCGAGGTTGGGATGGAAACCAGAACATCCCCGTGCCTGCAATCAGCAGGTGACAATTGCCCAAACCTCCCAGTTCAGATCTCTGGAAGTGAAAGGGCGTTCATCCACTTGAAGCCCACACAGGCCTGTGCCTTGCTGACTCAAGGAGCTTCTTCTTGGGACTACAGCTCATCCCAAGTTTGCTAATTATCACGAAGGGCAAGTTCATTTAGGAAATGGCGACGCACAAGAAATTATCTTCCTTGCAAAATCTGTAGGCATGATAGCAATCTAGAGCCCAGAAGGGAAAGCCACTTCACCTGCTGAGTCCTGGCAAACGTTTCAGGTATGGCCAGATAAAACACAGCCAGCTGCAAAAGGCAGACAGTATGAGTTAACACTCCTCACGTTTGGAGAGCTGGAGGAGCACAGGGGCACGCTTCCCACCTTGGGCTGGTTATCCTTCCCATATACGTCACCATCGTCCTTGCTACCTTTACCCATCAACACGAGTTCAGAGGGACCATTTCAGCACTCCTTGGATGCCAGTTTTATCTCAGCATGTTGCTTCCTTGTCTCCCTGAGCTGCAGATCCAGCTGGTGTCACTTAAACAAACCTGTCCCTCAGAGCCCCACCAGCCCGGCCGGCCCGCAAGGCAACCGCTGACACCTGCAACGCTGCCTGCTGCTGCAGAGGATGCTGAGGCTATCACAGGGGGTTTCACAGGGAGTCAAGCAAGAATCCAAGATAAACGAAGACCTAATTCAAGTGCAAGCATTTGTAACTGTAAAGAACAAAAGGTGTGATTATTAACTAGTATCCATGTGGTGTGGACTTTCAGCTGACTACTACTTGATGGTAAAAGTCTTGTGCTCCCGATTAAGTGAAAGGATGTGAAATGGATATGTCATGAATACCAACAGTGACACAAACCATGATGACAACCATATCTTAACAACTCTTCCCATTCTGGAATACCTCTTATTGCCATCTCGGTTGTGAATTCTCAGGGAAAAGAAAATTATTTATGGGAATCTGCCCAGAGACAGGAATGCTTTCTTCCTCTCCGTGTTTGAAAGGGTCCCTGGGTGTTGTCTGGAAATAGGTAGTCACCACAAATCGCACAGAGATTGCTGCTTGCCGTTCGACATGAGGGATCAATATTTCTCAGAAGACCATGAAATGTTATCTCGTGATTGAGCGGGACACAAGGAGACTGGGCAGGAGAAAAGAGAAGAGGAAACAGCTTGTGCCTGTGCCAGGGGAGTGAGAGAGAGAGAAGGGGAGCTGGAGAGGTGGGAGGTGTGCCCCCAGCCCGCTTCTCCTACACCACCAGAGAGATCTCGTTTGGAATCACAGTTCCCACCCCTGCCTGGGCCACAGCTGGCTGCCCCATGCTGTGCCAGCCTCCGGCATGCTATGGCAGTAGGGTGCCACAATCCTCCTGCCGAGCTGTTCCTTCCCCGGCACCTGGCTCTGTGGGGCGGGAGGGAGGGGAGGAGTAATGCCCTCAGCTTTTCCTGCTTGGGTAGGGGAAAAAACTTCTGCCAGCCCCAGTCATGCTGAGCTCCCTCCCAACAGCCCTTGGGCTGTCTAGAAACTCCTTGCCTACCTGCAGGAGAGCAAAAGGAGGAGCACACAGCCATGGGCTTCACGAGTAGGGAGTGAAAGGAAAGGTGAGGTGCAGAAGCTGCTACTGCCACCTCCTCTGTGCAAATCCTCACTCACACGCACACCTGCCTTTAAAAAAAGCAATTAAGACTCCTATGTAATGTTACTGCCCTCCGTAATCTGAAATTAGTATTTAATCACTCTTTTCCTCTTCCTATATGAAAACTTGTACCTTGCCTCATCCTCCTCAAACCTTGGCTAAGCTCTGCACTGCCAAAACACCAGCAATGCCCTACGTTTCTTTAATACAAACCATCACACCTGAGAGCTTAAATGCAAACCCTGTGTTATGCATGGCACAGAGTAAGATTATCTACAGATGTAGACTGGCAAATCTTTGCTGACTAGAATGCACCCCAGGAAGAAGCTGATCTGGTGATCCCAAAAGCTGTTCTTGTGAGCTGCCTCTGGACCACCATAATCACACAAGGACAACACAGAGGCACCTGCAGCAGAGAATTACAGACCAGGTGTTGGAGATAAGCCCAGTAGCAGGTCCTGACACACAAAGCAAGAGAGCCACACAGAAAAGAGAGAAGCTCAGGGTTAATGCTGCTTAGGCCAGCTAGATGGTTCCTCAAAGCTAGAATCACAAAACAGCATGATTGCTCAAAAAGTTCATCTTCCCCTCCAGCACTCCCATCAGCCTGTGCAAGCATCAGGATATTGTAGGTGATCGACACAGGGACAGAAGGTGAGGAAGGAGATGGCTACACTGCCCAACCTCTCAGAAGATTCATAAGGTTGTGGCCACTGCTGTCCTGCCACTACCACCCTTAGCTGCTCAACTTTCAGGGATACTGCTAAGCAGAACATGGGAAACCGGAGCATTTCCAAGCCTTGCCGCCTAGTACAACTCCCATCTCTGGGTTAAACCCAAGGATGGCAAGTTCTGCACTGGAGAAAGAGAAGTAACCAAGAACTGGAGCCACTGAGGTCAGCCATGATGAAACACTCCATATGGTGGAAAAGTGTAGGCCGCCACAAGAAGACAGCACTTCCACCAGCAACCTTCTTTACCTGCATCCCCAGGAAGTGATTGCTGGATTTCCATCTCCCTCTTATCAAGTCACTTGAGTCATGTTCCTGCTGAGAATGCAATGTACTATGTACACACAGCCACCCCTAGATGCACAAATAAGTCAAGAGACAACGGCTGTGGTTTTGGGGTACCTGAGTTTAGGAGGCTAGTTATAGTAGAATTATCTCTTTTTTAGGAATCTGATTATCACTGGAACTCCAATGAGTTCGACTCTCCCCATAACACTGTTCTCTAGATGCACTTATTTTGGCTGATGTAAAAAGATGTGTTGTTATAGGGAGGGTGTTAAAAAAAATAGTGGCCTTCACACAGCTGAGGTCAAGCTATGTTGGCACTTTGTCAAAATCAGTGGTGGAGCCAAGAGTTTTTAATGAGCCTGGAATGCATTACCTCATTTGTCATACCTGGATCACTTACTCATGCTGAGTCCAAAATAACCTTGGACCTTGTTGGCTGCTCAACAAACCATGTAAGTAAACAGTACTGTACTCATGCCTAAAACATGTACCTTTTTCTTGCTCACTCCACATTACTTATTCTAGAGAACATCTAAGCAATTGTAATGCTCATGATCAAAGTTCTTGCCTCTTCCAGGCCTCTCTGATCTGCATAACTATTTCCTGATATGACTTTTGATTCTGGTTTGCTGGTACTCCAGTTCTCAGAAACACTCCAAAAGTGGGAGAAAAAAAAGAAAAATGGAAAGAAAAGGGAAGGACAGCCATTGCCATATTTTGCTGAGGAACGTACCGGGACAGCTGCTCAGCATTGCTAATGCACCTACAACTTACACTGCCAACCATATTTTTGTGACCATGTTTCTGTCCTGTGGAAAGATGAAGGAAGGAACAAGAGCATTTTTACCAACTGCAAGAGTATAACACCACAAAAAACACAACTAAGCTTGTAAAAATGTCCACGGCCACCAGCAAAGAAGGGCCAGTTGAAGATCTGGGTCTACATTTCAGGTGGGCTCACAGTCAGGTGAGCTCTAAACACGAGAGGTGGGAGTGCACCAGAGGGAGATAATCACAAAGCCGGGATTAAGATGGAGCACTGGAAGGTGCAATAAGTTAATAAATGGGTATGTAATGTGGGTTCAGAAGAGAAGTGTGCTTGCATGAAGCAAGCTACAGCACACCTGCTAAATGTATCAACAGTCTCTCCTCCCTGTAGGACACCTTGCAGAACGTCTCCTCACAGAATCCTTTTGCACTGTGCCAGTCCTTCATACGTCTTCCAGTTTTCACACACACGCACAAAAGCTGAGATATCAGAATGCTTGGCCCTAAGCTGCAAAACCATCAGTAGATACAGAACAGACTAGGAGACTTTCCCTCTCAGGCAGGTGGAAACGGCAGGATGTGTCAGATCACAGAGCTATTCATAATTTAGGTGCCAAACAGAAGCTGGAGGTGACATGCGGAGGTGCCTGGCCATCAAAGTCAAGGTGAGAAGAATGGTCCCAGATCTCCAGAAAATCCATGAACTGACCATGCCTGCTGGCAGGTGGCAAATAGCTGGTTGCTGAGGACACCCCTAAAGCAGCCTGGCAAAAGTTACTTCTTGGCTGAAAAATATGCTTACATGTTGCACCTTTTAAAATGTAATGAATAGAAAGTTAACAGTTTTAATGGTTTTAACACTTACCCCTCTAGGGGGCTTCTGGCATTCTGCAATATCTGAAAGTTAAGAAAAGCATATTGCTATATTTAAGCACGGTCTCAACAACTGTTCAAAGGTTAGTTAATCTCACATACTGTTCTGGAGTCCCAGCTGCTTCCTTGATTTCCTCATCGCCTCTACCTCTTTGTTTTCTCTCCTTCACCTCATTCCATTTTCTGCATCCTGAATTCATGATCTTACATTTAATTTATTTTCTTTTCACCCCTGAAAGTTTATTTAAAAGCTTCTGCCTCATGGAAACAGGGTTTGAGAAGGAGGACCTGGGGCATTTATCGCCCAAGGCACACTGAGCAGAGCCGGTGAAGGGAAGCAAGTCACAACCAACCTAATATTGCATCAAAGGGTCAGAAATTAAAGTGGCCAGAAAATAAAGCAAAAGATCAGACTATGCTAAAAAAAACCCCAGGCCTTTGTTTGGAAACAACAGTATCAACTGAATTCGGGGAAACTCTCTACAGGATCTTAAGTACACCTATAGAGCTCAGTGATGAGCACCTACCAACAACTAAAGGTCTCCCTGAGCTCTGGACATCACACATCCTCTCCACAAACACACACCTCTTGCTTACTCATGCTGCACATAAAACAATTTGAATATTTCAACTATTTTTACTAGACTTTTTCTAAATGCAAACACTTTGTTTATTCCTTTGTACATAACTGAACATGCCAGACCTGACCTGGAAACTCCGGAGCACAGCAGCCAACAGCCTTGCAGGGAACACTAAGGATCCGCGCTGGTTTCTAACCCACCGGGAGAAAGAGTGGACTTGTGTAGCCATTTCTGAAAGTTTTGTTTTGGAAATGAGATATCCCATGCTCCATGTGGGGAAAATCAATTTGCTACCTCTCTAAAGAAAACATTCCTCATTTGGAAATAAGTGAAACAGACACTTCCTTGTGTGGATTAATGTGGAGACATATGACTTGCTGCAGACTGTTGTTTTGACCCCCCTCCTGACCAGACAATCTCTGAAAAAAGCAAAAAGGTGGTATTTTTCATGGATTACAGTTCAGACTAGCATTGCTTTTAATAGAAAAGTTAGAGGCACTGCAAATACGAGGTTGGTCAATTATGCCAAAAATTGAATGTTTTTCGTTTCCATGGAAGACAGGGACAAGATTCAGGACAAGGCTTGTAGTCTCATTTTTTCATGTCAGCATGGCTGGAAGTTAACACTTTTGCGTGATAAGGGCTTCTTTATGTCCTGCTGACTAATCTGTGTTTTAAAAAAAATGGAAGAAGGTTTTTTCATGTCAGCATGGCTGGAAGTTAACACTTTTGCGTGATAAGGGCTTCTTTATGTCCTGCTGACTAATCTGTGTTTTAAAAAAAATGGAAGAAGGTTTTTTTTTTTTTTTTGGACAAAATCTATACATGTGTTAGAAATTATGAAGTGCGGTAAATTGAAAAGGGAAGCTGAAGACTTCAGAGAAAAATCTATGCCTGACAAATATCTGACATTCAAGTAGACCTTAAAGCAAATTAAAATAGTAATAATAAAAAATCCAGTGTAGGCCTATTACTGGCTACAGATGACAGGATTGTTATTAATGATTCAAAAAGAGGCAGAGGTGTTTGGTAAATATTTGTTCCGTGTTTGCAAAGAAGCCAGATGATATGCTTGCAAAAGAACATAATTAAAGCCAGTCAATTGACTTGGTTTTACAGAAACCAGATCTTAAAACAACAGAAAAGAAAAACAAACATAGCACCTTATTTCATACTTTGAAACTATAAGCTTGGTTAGGGAAACTAGCTACATGCATGGAACTTACCTGCATTTCAGCAAGACAGCTGATTTAATTCTAGATAACACTTTGATTAAAAAACAGCACTGCATAATTTTATTCAAGCATATATTAAATGGATTAAGAACGGGCTAAACAATAGAGCTAAAAACAGGCATCAGCGGGGAACTTCTATCCAATGAAAATATTTCTGGTGGGATTCCACAGGGGTTGCTCTTTGCCTTGCTAGTATTCAACATTTTCTTCAGTGAAATAAATACAAGGTCCTTGACAGTAACATTCACACTGACACAAGGACTTGTACAGTTCTAACACTGAGTCATACAAACGAGTCATCAGAAGGAAAGATGGACCATACAAACACAATACTTTTCAGCAGAGCTCCAGCATGAGACCCGTGAGCAAGGACTACAAGTCCCACTGACCAAGCCAAGGGTGACACTTCACAGGTCACCCCCCACTGGAAATTCAACATACTTTGTTGGGAGATGCTGCGGCCAAAGAGACGTCTGCCTTCAAGGGGGAGGCCTGAATAACTCAAGCTGGACTGGGTTTGGGCAAAAATGACTACAAAGTGACTTCATCAGGTAATCTGAGCGCCTCAAAGGTGAGAAAAAGCTGGTGCTGCCAAGCGAGGAGGCATCACCAGGCATGCCGAGCCACTGCAGTCCACACACGTCATCTAACGCCAGCGCACAGAGGCACGCGTATGACCGGCTCAGAAAAGCCTGAGCCAGGCACAAGGTGGTGTGCACAGCGCAGGAAGAAACGCATGCGATTTGGAGGGTCTTTGTCAAGCCACGGGACTGGAGCCGAGTGTCCCCCCTCAGCCCCGGGAGGGCCGGGTCTGGGCTGCTGCTGGGAGACCCTCGCCGCTGCGGGCGGCCGCAGCAGCCTGGCTGGCTGCAGGGAGGAGGCCTCCAGCTGTCTGGCTGTGGTCCGTGCTCAAACAGCTGTTTCCCTTCTCCTTCAGAAAAAAGGTGGTGAACTGGATGAAAGCATTTGCCGGTAATTTTGGCCGATGAGCCACTACTTGGGGTTCATACTAGATTAGATGACTCAGTGGTTCTTCTGGTGAGAAACCGCATGAGTACAGGATCAAATCGAGTGAAGTACTGTGCTGTGCAGGATGAGGAACATGAAGAGCTGTAGCCTTGATTCAGCAAAGTACATGCCTAACTTGTAAAAACCTGGAGCATGCAAAGACCTCTGATGACCTCGCTGGGGCTACTCACATCTTTGAGGCCGAGCCCGTGTTAAGCACGGAACACAACCAAGCCAGCATGACTCTCTCTGTCACTAACGAGAAAGAAGCATTCAAGCCCTGCACAAAGAAATCGTCATATCTCATCATGAAACACCACGTGCTTGGGCAGCATCACAGGATCAGACGTGGGTTCATCAAGTTTCCCTTTCCTTCAGAAATCTGCAGTCAATCTCCAGCCTCCAAGGCCTCCGCCCCCAAAGGTCACCTCC
>KZ506374.1:28941-64134 GCA_002844005.1 Limosa lapponica baueri | reverse complement strand
TTTTTTTTTTTTTTTTAAATACACCTTCTTTTCGTAAAAACAAGGCAAAATGGTTTACAAAGCCAAAAGGAATGCGTGAAATAGCTGGGGTTTAAAAACCCTTTATGTTATTTGCTGCTTTAGCATGAACCAACATGAACCACTGAGATGCTTCAGTTAAGATTTATCTGAACCACAAGACATTTGTAGGATAGCAGTTGGAAAACACGGGGATAAGAGAGACAGGGCACAAAAGCATATACAGTACAAACCAGATGCGATCCAGAAAAGTCATTTCATATTCCACATTTGTCTATGGAATTGTCTGAGAATTTTCTGCTGAACATTATTTCCAGGTTTATCACAGCGGTTCAAAACTGGCTATATTTAGTCACTGACCAGTGCCAGAAAGCACTACCAGACTATAGGATCATGGCATATTTTAAGTTTGATATCTCATCTACCATCAAGGCCAGAAATAAATGCCTTTTATAATCAGAAAGAGTAAAAGCCTCAGACCTCCAAGATACATAAGGGATTTTTTTCAGCTCTAAGTCATGAGATATCAACCTCAAAAATCACATTATTCTGATTACCATTGTGCGTCTGCTACTTCCCAATCACCCTCTACATATTTTGATTTCAACATTTTAACATCTAATCTAAAAAAAACCCAGTAAAGCTAGTGAACCAATGTTTTATGTGGGGCCCCTGAAGCACTTCCATATGAAAATACCATCACCACATACCAAAAGCAAAGAGTCAGCAGTCAAGTGGCAATGAAGTCAATGGGTGTACGAGCAAACCCCAAAAAGCTTTAATGCCAGATTCCAATCTAAATCATATCACTGTCAATCCCAAGTAATTGACTCCTGTGGATTTACATGAGTGGAAAGAAGATTATAATCTTGCTCTTAACCTTTACCTTTGAAGTAGAGATGGTCATAAATCCAATTTTTCTATCCAACAGGAAAATGCCAGAATTTCATCATTTTCTTCAAATCGGGGCAGGCAGTCAAAAACGTTTTGAGCAACACTAATGGGCAACTATCAGGCTCTTTAATTTTAATGTGTCTGATGAAAAGAAACCGGCTGAAAATACTTCTACTGATCAAAACTCTTTTGTCTCAAATGGTTTTGACATTAAATTGAGTCCCACCGAACCGTGGGTCCCAGGGCCCTGTGCTCCCACACTCCACCAGTTGAGCACCGAGCCCCGAGCCCCGAGTGTCCTGAGCTGCTGCGATGGTACAACCACCGGGGATACTGGGGAGCAGCATCAGACCTCATCTGGAGAAAGGGACAGGCACAGGACATGGCCACACAAGCGTCGCTGTGGCAAAGTTGTCCCCAAGAGTATGTAAACCCAGCATGATAAAGTTCAGTCCTTCCAACCCTAGACCAAGCATTTAATTTCAACCTTTCTAAAGAAAAAAAAAAAAAAAAAAAAAAGAAGCAATAAAGACCAAAATCCAAACAGACACATAGTGGCTGTGGGGTGTTACTGTGGAAAAGATTTCCATTTCACTCAAATGGCATCTCCCAGTGCTAAAAAAGGCATCAAGGACTTGACTCAGAAGAGGGAGAAAACCTCCTGCAAAGTAAAAGTTACGCCAGAATTAAAATGCAAAACGAGAAGAAGTGGGAACCAGGTGGCAATGAAAGAGAAAGGATGGAGCCAAGCCGCATGCAAGGGGTTTACCTGGTGCTTAGACCCATGCCCAAAAACCTCCACCAAAGGAACTTTACCCATTCTCTAGCTGCAGGTGGAATACAACACGAGGTCCAAAACTTTCCCTCAGCCATTAAGGAGTGTTTGTTGCCTTTCTATAATTTAACCGTTGTTACTTTGTTTTGGTCTAGGATTCTGAAACTAAGGAAGCCCAACCGACTGCAACCTCCTGCAACTGCTTCTGGCTGCATGGTCTCATCTCCGCATCCGACTGACGTGCGAGTCAGAGCTCGTAGTCGCTACTTCTGGATTGCCCGATTTTCCTGGATATTCATGCTTAGACCCCAACAGTCAGTGCAGCCCTGATGCCTTCTCCAGCTCACCTGAAATGGGGGCTGATGTTTCTGCTCATTCATCTCAGCTTCCTTTGCTCTCCCGAATATTTCTGATGGTTGCTAGGCAACTATTGTTGAATACATGCATGAGGCATTAATTGTCTGAGCACTTTAAAAGAGGAAAATTCTTTAAAACTGAGGACACTGCCATACCAAAAATAGGATATTTCCTTTATGAAGGGCAACACTCGTGGCTGGGAATGTTGGTGGCTACAGCATGTCAGAGGCCAGATGAGTCACAGACATTACTCACATGCAGCGCAGCACAAAAGAAGCGTCTTAGAAGACCCGACTTTATAATAAAGTTTTATTTTAAATGAAGTGCTTCAGATCTAGTTTTATCTTCTGACTGCTGTCATTGGGATATCATAGAGCACATTTTCATGAAATTAATGGCATTGGGTCCAGCTGCTGTTACACGGTGTTAGAACTTACCAAGTGTATCAATTCACTACCTTC
Source organism: Limosa lapponica baueri (assembly GCA_002844005.1). NCBI lineage: Eukaryota > Metazoa > Chordata > Aves > Charadriiformes > Scolopacidae > Limosa > Limosa lapponica. Next base: position 61,629 of record KZ506374.1, on the reverse strand, counting down.
TAAACCCAAAATGGCACTGGCAAGTACTCCTCTTCGCCACACTTCAAAGAGATACTATAGTCTCACTGCTGATCCTAAGTGCTTCGTGCTCCTTACCCGTAAATGTGGATTTCATTTTATAGGGTCTTTTTTTCCAAAATACATTCCAATGTCATGATCAAGCTCTAAAGACAGTAAACACAGACTTCCATAAATTGACTTAAGCTTCTAAACTAAACAACTGCAAGGATTTGCAGCTAGGTAATTTTTGGGTTGTTTTTTTCTTTTTCTTTTATAACAAACCCATCTCTACCATAACTAAACATTCACGATGTACATGTATTCATCTTAATTACAGGCTGCCTTTCAAAATACCAATACCAAAAAAACCCTGAAGAACCATCATTTTTTTGGCAAATCAATCAAAAGATTATGGTTCATTGCAAAATCGGGATGCTATAAAAGAATGAGGGCAACCATACTGCTAATTTTGAACATGGTATTCCAAGCTAAGAGCTGCTAAAGACCCTGGAAATAATCTTTTCCATTTTTCAAAATTGTGCTCTACCTCTGTGAAAGTACTGTAATGGGACACAGGTTCATCTCAGCCAAGTTCAGCAGAGGTCTGTAAGACTTTAAGATGAAGTGACTTATTTAATCAACGAAGTGGGAAGTAGAATCATCAACACCTACTTAAAGTAAACATGCCACCCCACAGCAAAGAACCGTTTTCACTGGGAGTTTAACTTCTACTAGAGTTGCAAATCCAGGGTGAAACACAGGAGGATGATGACAGAGCTGGAAGGTTGCACAGTACCTCTCTGTTGAAGCAGCAGCATTTGCGAATGTCACCTGTGTTAGCAGGATGATCACCATTACCCTTTTCACATATTCCCTTACCCTTTCTGTGGGCAGAAACTGCTGATTTCAAATAAAATCCTCCTCTTCTATTACTCACTTGTTGCTAACACCTACTTTTTAATTAACATGCTCTTTAAAGCTATTACACAAAAAGGTAAGGTGACTGGAGATATTCTGTGAAGGACCCATCAGGGAAGACTCATGAAGTCAGTCCAGTAAGTTCGTAGATGATCTCGCAGTATGCTGCTGCACATTTAAATGAGATGCTACTGAGTTATGTTTTCCATACTTCAACCTAGGAGACAGCCCTTTGTAGATGTTACTGATGTGGCCTAAAATGGACCAGCTCCCATTCTCCCTGAGCGGATATCCCCAACAGAGAACAGACAAGGGACTGATGAGCCCCCAGAGACCACAGCAGAGGAGCACGCTGCCCAGATGGGGCTTTGAGACAGGCAACTGATCCTAGTGGATGGAGACTCTTAAGGAGAACAAAGAGGATGTGGGGTATCAACAGCCACCAAGGTGGACCAGTGAAGACACTGCCGTTTAGCTTGTAACGCACCAGCTTCCTGCGTAACCCTGTTCCTCAGCCACTGGTCCACGGAGCAGATTCAAAGTTTTGCCTTGTCTACTTAAGCACGTAAGCAAGTTTTAGGAAGGTCCGCTTTATTGTATAATAGACACAAAATCCAGCACAATGTAGCCTTTGCTGGCCTAGATGCTATAAATGACATATATTAATACAGTAATTTTTTAAGGCCAGAAGGAATTGCCTACTTTCTACTGTCTATATAATGTCAGAGTAACCACTGGATGAAGACAGTATCTCTTGTGTGAGTAAGGACCATGTCTTTTGGAAAAAAGTCTTGATTTAAAAGATTCAAGTAACAAAGAATCTATGTTACTCCCAGCTAAGTTGTTCCCATGGTTAATTACCCCTAGCTGCTAGATAATTGTGCCTTAGCTTCAGCATTAATTTATCTGCTTCCACTTTGAAGCACAGGGTCCTGCTATGTGTCTGGTTGCCAAATTACAAAGGCCTTTACCATCACAGGTCTTCTCAGGGAGATACTAAGAGACTATGATTGGGTACCTTCTTCGTCTTCTCCTCCGTGCACTAAATGGATTGACATTCTTTAGTTTTTCACTTGAAGGCAAGAGTTTTCCCTGCCATGAATTGTTCCTTGGGTCCTTCCTTAACCCTATCTAATATTTCAATGTGAGATGCAAAGCACAAGGATCAGAATTGGGCACAGAGGTGAAAGTGGGGGAAAAAAATCTCTCTGATGAAGCCTTTCTGCTCTTCCATGTTCCTCTGCAGCCCATAGTTCAGAATAATATATTTGAGTATTAGTGCAGTTATCCCATGAAATTGTATCACCCTTTTTGCAGAAAACCATTATCATTTGAATGACTTACCAAAAATGTTAGCTCTTAGGGGGTTTGATAATGATTTCCTCTAGCATTATATGCAGCACTAGTAACACCTCCCTATTTCTTCTCGCTATTCCCCTGCTTATTCATCTAAGAACCAGGTTTGCTCTCCTACTCTAGTCAATTGGTTATCTATCATTACCCTGAAGTAATTTATGGCATTAAGACCAACACAGCAGCCCTGAGGCACAAGGAAATGCTTGTCTGATCACTAAAAGACCAGCTATACAAGATACAGCTATATATAACACCAAGGCCCAAACTTCAGCTCAAATGTAAACTCTCACTACTTCACTGGCCTTTGGCCCATAATGGACAATAAATCAATTAAAGCATATTACAAAGTCCTAATTGCTGACGATAAACCTACCAAAAAAAAAAGCAACAGGTTTTTTTTGTAATTTTATTTGCCTTCTTATTCAGTACTTGTACATAAAAAGAAAAAAAGTCCTGTGAAGAAACTACCAGCATCCACTGGCTATGACTGGATAGATGGATGCTTACACCACAACACATTAGTACCTTCTCCAGTGGACAGAAGCAAAAAGGGATTGCTGAGGTCTCTTTAGCTGTTTGCGCAAATGATAAACTAATTCACGTATTGTCTGTGATCTGTCTGATCAGGTTTATGAAGATGCTGACAGGTAAGGAGAACTTACTCAAACAACACTGTTGTCAATAGAGGTGAAAACCCCTCCTCTGGATCACTCTTAATGCTCTCACTTGATCAGACAGAGAAAACTACAGCAAGAATTTTAATGGCCTATTTTCCCTCTTTTGCAATTTGATTTAAAAACAATTTCACAAAAACCCAGCCACGTGGAATTTAAATTCCGCAGAAGTCTCACCCACCAGTAATTACTACTGCAGTGTTTAAAATTTTAAAAGAAAACAAACCCAAACCCGAACAAAACACTATTTTTCAATTAATTTTCATCCTCTGATTTCTCTCCACATTGCATCATCTCCCAATTACTGTGATTTTGCTGAGTGTGCCAGTTTCTTAAAGACACAGCCATAAAATGTATGGACTAATTGTTGAGCAGAACTGAAGAGCTATTAAAACTGCAATAGTACAGCACTTCCAATGGTAGTCTATTATTTCTACATGATTGGTTTTGTACAGTCCAACTCATGCAGTGAAACTCTTAGATAAATTAACTCCTTCGTTTTGACATAAACATCAAAGGCAGAATTAAAGGAGAAAGAACATTCTTCTCTGCTGCTATTTTAGCCATGGTGTTCATAACACCCATGCTGTTCCTGGAAAGTTAAAAATTATTTAAATTGAGAAAGCCATTTGCTGTTTTATCAAGTCTGTAATACATAAAATTTGGCTCCAGAATTATCTCATTTTCCCATTTCATGTTTCCCTGTCTACATGGTAGAGCATGTTTACAGAAATTTATAACTATAATATACAATTCAGTCATTTCTAAACAGCTCTATAAGAGTAACTCTGAAATGTACACATTTTAAAGATTACTTAGTGAACACCAAACCCTTTCCCAGCTGTTTTAAATTTTGAATTTCCCAATAAATGAATAACATACTAAAAAAGCAAACAAGATCTGACATTATTTAGTCTAAGTTTCTAAAATGGCATAACATCTGTAGCTAAAAACAATTTTGAATAACTATATTTAACTAGAGCAGTATTCTATTATTCATAGCTCATTTTCCTTGCAGACTAGGGGACTTAACTGCGGTGTTCAAACATTTCAAACATTTCTTTTAATTGTTTAGTCCTTCCAACAGCCAAACTGCAGCAAAAAAAAGGGGGCGGGGGGAGAAAAATCTTCGCTTATATCTTTTATATATATTCATGTGACCAACTCATGATCTCAGTTAAGTGCCACAACCGTTCATTAACACACATCACAGTCCCCCCAGTCAGCACTGCGAGCTTTGAAACCACGCCAGGAGCAGGGGCTCAACAAATGGCACTTTGACCTTTTCACTACTAACTTCAATCTTTATTAAAATCTCCAAGTCGTCAGCTCTGTCTCCCTCTTTTACCATCTTTTATCTGCTGCCGAAATACCTAATATTCATTCATTAAACGGAAAAGTTTCCTACATTCTTACGTAATGATAGATTCCCCTTTCACTTGCAATCGGCTTGTGAAATGCCTTTGATTAAAAAAGAGAACAAAATGCCCCCTCCCCCCACCAAACAACTCTAAATTCAGATTGCTCACTCATTTCCAGGGAAATCAAGCATGCTCCCTAATATTAAAAAAAAATAAATCTCGTGGCATTCAGGCAAGTTTAGCTGCATTTTATGTTCCTCCTATTAAATTCCAACTTAGCAACACACAAAATGCTCACCAAGCTTCTTTGCTTGCTTTTTTGATTTCATGTTTCCATCTTCACATCTTCAGCCTGAGCATTTGTGGGGGGATAGAGACTGATTTTTTTGCCCAGCAGGGTTTCTGTTCTCTACAATAGAGTCACCAAAACCAGTAGTCCCATGGAGTAAAATGTAACTAGAGACAAATAGAGGCTTTGATCATTTTTATGGTGCTCAAACATAGATGGAGGGGAGAGAAATCATGCCCTTTTTTTTGCCTAGCAGTAATTAACTAACTACACATTAAGAACAAAAATCAGAAAAAGTTCACGAGTCATTTATGTGTTTTCATTTTTTGTAAACTTTCTCGCACACCCTATATGCTTCATTTCTTGCTTTAAATAAGTAAGTACTGGAAAATATGCATAGTATTTGGAACCAAAGCTAATGACATATTAATTCAAAGTTTGCTTTGTGTAAGTTTGCATTTTCCAGATTTGAAATGAAACTTCAAGGAAACCTAAAACTTGCCTGCAACCTTTAATTTATACCTCCCTTCACCCACGGATTATCTAGAAGGTATAAGCTATTCATTTAAGCGGCACAGTGAAGTATCATCATTAGGTGGCTTAGTTGCCTGGGATACTACTATCAGCCTGACCAGTAGGGAACCTGGGAAGCGTGAGCTCTGAAGGGGGGGAAAGTAAACAAAGTAATGAGTAACAGTTACAGCTCCTTAAAATGTGTACATTAACCTCGGTATTGGGAAACTATTTGCTTTTTAGAGGCAGCACCCTCTGATTGAAATAATGACAAATATTTTGGAAATTCCATCCGAAGCCAAAATGAAATTACTCAAGTGCGCTCCAGGAGAACAAAGCTTTTTAGTATACCTTCAAATGAACTCAGGTAAGTTTACAAATGGCCTATACCTAAAAGACCATTAACTAAAATTACATTTGTTTTTATTGAAAGACAGCCTCAAGTGCTGACATGTAATATATGACATGTGATACATAATAATACTCTTAAACCAGTTCTGACATAATATCTCCCAAGGCATAATAACCACAAATGACTGCTTTAGTTAAGAACTAGCCAGAAGCAAAATAGATCCATGTAAAAGTAGCTTTAACCATAAATACCTCAACAATATTTTATGTCACTTTGTAAAAAAGTTAAAGGAGTCCCATAATAATTAACAACAAAAACTTCATGTTCTTTACTATTGTATGGTGGTTGTGAAAGGTTATTTCATAGTCCCGCAGCTGCCAATGCTGTAAATTATGCAGGCACCAAGAAGCATTAAGGAGAAATAATAGCAATTTAAACTAAGGCTGACGTAATTCATGATAAACAGTCATTGGAAAATATTACAATGTTGTCTTTTTTGAGTGGGTTTAATCAGAAGAATGTGACTATATTCTGACATAAACCACTTCTCTTTTCCATTGTACGGGCGCGGGAACGGCCCTTCCCTGGCCGCAAAGGTCTCCCCTGATTCTGGCCACCACTGAGCCCCGGCACCTTGGGGACACTGCTCGGGAGGCTTGGGATACCAGTGGACCGAAAGCTCTCCGAGCTCAAAGCTCAAGCTCAAGAGTCTGGGCAGACCCAGTGGTCCAAGGGAGGCACTGAAGCAAGGAAAGCATTCAAATGAGGATGCTCTAATGGAGGCATATTGCAAAAAGAAAATAAATAAGGTGGCTCCAGAAATGAGAACATGTATGATGGACTCGGCTCACACTCACAATAAACCCAGCCTGCGTCACTGTTCGCTATAATGACAAAAAGTGACTTTGATAGCTGAATCATAAAACTAGCCATCGAGTGGAGATCTTATATAGGAGGAATTAGTCATTTATATCTACAATCACGTAGTGAACGGACACCAATAAAACAGACGCATGTGTAATAGATGACAAAACCCATGTGATAAGTTACATTTATCAGGCAAAGAATAATAGCTCACTCGCTAACCCTTTGTCTGCTGGAACTACACATTAATTCTCTGCTGAACTCTGGCTGATAAAACATGTAAACCCCACAATACCATCATGTAATCACTCTTCAATTAAAAACTAAATAGGAGAAGTTGTTAAAAGTGCCAGACTGGAAGCAGGCACACCCAAGCTCTCGGGTCTGCCACGGGCACTCGGAGGAGGGAGGATATCTTACCTCCCATCCCGTGAGAGCCCCAAACCCTGGGATGTTCCAGCATAGAGGCCACACCAGCCACCCTGCGGTTCAGAGCCCTGATGGAGCGTAAGCCCCTCTTTCTCCCAGATTGTGACCCAAGGGCACCGAAAGAAGAATGAAGCCATACTAGTTTCCCAAGTGCCCTCCCTATGGGAGCTGTGTTCTCGCAGAGGTGCCGGCCTGCCACCATGAGCTTCTGGGCAGCTTCCCCGCTCCTCTGTGCAGGACAGCCGGCCACCAACAGCCCTGGCTGAGGAGTGATGCCAAGGGGCCGGAGGAAATGGGCAAAAGCAGCTTTTCAGGCAGCACCTGCCCCTCCACTTAGCATCTGCTGCCTTCCTGAGGGCAGCGGGAACACGCAACCTGAATAAAATCAGTGATTCTGTAGATGTTCACCATAAAGGAGCTTTGATTATAAAGTGGAAAATAATCTATCTTAATGTTTATCCCCATTACAGCTATGGTTGCTAGTGAAAACGTACAAAAAAAAAGTAGAAGCTAACAGCATTTGTTTCTATTGAAGTTCTTGCAGACAGGAAGGTATTTTATCTTACTTTACCACACATTACTTATGTTCACTTAACAGCTTGCTGTTAACATTGGGTGAGATTCTGCCCTTGGTTAACTGGTGAAAATCTTGAGTAGCAGCCACTGAAGTGGATCGAGTTATTTTGGATTTACGCCACTAAGCGAGACAGAATGTGACCCCTTATCAGTGCCTTTTTGCTTTGAGTATACAAATATTTTATGCATTTCAGTGAGTGACAGAATGCAAAACTTGCAAATATTTATTTTTAGATGTATGGGGAAAAAGCAATTAGAGCTAAAAATGTTAAGAATGAAGAAATCACTTAACAGAAGCAATTATGTTGGGCACATAAACAGCTCTGCCTTCAGACATTTTATTCAAATGCTGCAGAGCACACTAGAAAATATCAATTGTTAAAAAAAACTGCAAGTATTTTTTCACAACTGAAAAATCAATCATTATAAACAACATCTGGGGATCATTAATATCGTACTCTACAGTCGAATTAACAAAATAAGAAAGAAGTCTGACCAGAATCCAGAACATTTCCAGATTCGCTTTTTCAACCTAAAAGCTTATGTTTGCAGAGGTAGGGTGGGAGGGAAGAGGAAATGTACATTTATCTATATTGTACATAGCACTATGATGCATTAATCATTACTTCCCGTCCAGCTATGTCCTGTTTTTGTTTTGAGAGAGTTAAAATTTGAAATATTTAGCTAAGCCACCCTGCCCAGGACCTTGGAAAAGATTTGCATATTTTTCAGACTGTTGGAGATGCCACCATAAAGCTCCATCTAAGGAGGTCCCAGTATCCACACTAATAAAAAGCCTCCACACCCTTCCTATTGCATTTCTAAATGCTTAAATCTTCCAGTCTTAGCAGAGGACCACTAACACCATTCCTGCTCTAACATCACATCTGTATTAAAACAAAAAAGCCCACAGCATTTATCTGGAAACTTCAGGGTTTTCTAAATTTCACTGATGGAAATTATCCTGCAGGTAGCCAAAATAGTCAATAGTAATAATGCTGATATTTTAAGTCAGTGGAAAAACATTAAAAAACCACCCTTTCAGGCCTAAGTACAATTTTTTAACTAGAGTTGGTTTAAAAAGAAAAGCCAACTTTGACTAACACAAAGTCACCAACAGGAAAACTGTATTTCATTTAGACTGGAAATATTCTTCTTTCTTTTTTAAGTTTCATTCCCTGCCAAGGTTTTGTTTTGTTATGTTTTTCCCCTAAACAACTGATTTTTATCTATGAGTCACAAACTTCTGTAAACTGAGATGTATAACAAAAGCAAAGACCAAATTTCAGCTATACTAGGAGTAATGGTACCACTCTACATCCTGAAGTCATTAGCTTTCATCCTACACATTCTTTCTGGCACGTGACCTATCCCTAAAAAGTCCTGCCACGGCTTCCTTGGTCAATGACAAGACGGAAGGCGAGCCCTTCTGAAATTGTTGGCTCAGAAACCTCGGCGGCTGGGAGGATGGGTAAGTCATCCCTCACTCCTCACCGCTCCCCGCCAGCCCTGGAAGTGAGAGGATCTGCTTTCTGCATTGTTTTACAGGGAGATACGAGTTGTTGAAGGTTTTGGTTTTAATGGAGATGATTCTTCCCAAACGTAAGCAATATATCGGGTTTTTGGGGGGAAGAGGAGAGGAGGAAAGGGGGGCCTGCAATGTCATTTACACATCATTTTTTTTCAATGAGCAGTTTCCCTCTGCATTGCTCATGTTATATTAAAATAAAGAAGTTTCATTTTTCAGAGAAAAAAATGGTATTAATACCACAGCAGGATGTAGCTCTCTCAGGTTTTGGCATGAAATGTTTTATAAAAAAAATGGCCTTTACACACAAAAATAAAACTTTTAACCTTCTTTTGGGGGTGAACAAGTGTTTACAGTACCCCAGGGACCAAACAGCTTGTTTAATGGCATATTGGACCCAGCATGCTATAAAAATAATCCAGAATGACTTAAAATTTACCAAATAGATTTTTGAAAATTGAGAAGAAATAAAGGAATTCAGTTTTCTCTCACACTCCTGTTTATAGAAAAAGCAACCCCACGCTCACAGAATGAAAACGAGACTTCTGGTTCATCTTTAGCAGGCAGGATTTATAATATTTATCTAGCAAAGCACCATGACAAATCCTTCTGTGCAAGATTTTCACATGGTGAAGCTGATGGAGCTGTAGAAATCCACCATCACCCAAGCACCTGACCTTCCTGCTTCTAAGCTGTGCTTCTGTTCCCACCGAGTCCCCAAGCCTGGAGAAGGTGGAGGTCATGCTGACAGACATATCTCTCACTCCCTTGCTGCACGGGCCCACGTGCATTTGGCAACACAGCCCACAATTGGGTTGGGAAAGGATCCATACTCATCAATGAAAGTCACTCCATGCAGTGGAGCAGGCATGAGTCTGGTAGAAGACCAAGTCACCTTCTTCAGACAAGCAAACACAGGGGATGAGTGCTGCTCTAGCAACAACTGCACACTGATTTCTGCCCAGTGACCCTCAGATACACCTTCTGGACACTGCACAGGCAGCTTTGCCTCCAGCTAGATCCCTTCAGTCTGTAATGAAAACTATTAGAATCCCTATTTTTTCATTCCTTCTCTCTTGCAGCACATATGACCACACAGCAAACGCCAGTAAGTTACATACATTTACAAAAGTTATTCAATAACAGTAACCCCAGAGGCCGATAAATGAAAAATATTTTGAAAAATGTCTTTACCAATGATCTCAAGTTGAAGAGAAGTGAATGGTTCAGCCGGCACATATTATTTTTATTTTAAGGGAGCAAAGGAATGAGGAAATAGGGTTTCGGTTTTTTCCACATGCCAATTAGTAGGAGTAGTTAGATAAAGGAATGCACAGGTGAACTCTATAGTCTGGACAAAGAAATTAAACGAGGCCATGAAGAGAACTGATCCCATTTGCTCACTCTGCTGCGTCCAGCCGGTCCCTCCCTCGGGCAGGCAGACGTGGCCCATGGGACCATGGCAGGGACTCTGCTGCCACTGCTGCCTGGGTCCAGCCCGAGGTCTCCCCGTGGCCCTCGCTCAGTACCACCTGCAAGAGTGCACGGCCTGGTGGCACCACCAGGCAGGGCTCAAGCTTTTTTGCTTCAGTTTGACCAGCCTCCTGTGCACATTCCAAACCCCAGATTTCTTGTTCCTAACCATCAACACCAGCATTTCGTTATCCATCCGGCCAGTTTCATGCTGGTGAGGACCTCTCCTTGCTCCTCCTTCAGGAGGGGAAGAAGTACACAGTCTGACTGTGGTCATATGCATGAACTTTGGCCATCAAGACATCCAAGTACGGCTTACGTCTTCTGCTTTCTGAACAGAAGCAAGCTTTTGAGTCTATCTGCATTCTGAACGGGAACCCTCCGAGGCGGTTAGATTAACTAATCAGTAGTTATATCAACAAGAATGGGAACAGAAGACTTCCTACTCACAGCAGTCTCCCCCCTATAAATGGAGAGCAAGTCCTTCCCTGGGAAGCTGAAAAGAAATAGATGCAAATGTTTGAGCCCTCCAGCTGCCGAGCCGATTCCTCAGCAGCCTGTTTATCCACTGGCCCCCTGCATGGGACACTGTGGCACACTGAACCAAGCTCGAGGAGAGCCAGAAAAGGACTCTGCAAGAAAATCAGTCCTGAATATCCCTGACCAGACCACTTGGGCACATGTCATACAGCAGTGGACAGGCAGGATGGAGGCAGACACAGGTAGCCACAGTGACGGCAGCAGGTCCTGGCTGTGGTAGCCCATGCTGAAGCTGGAGAGGAAGCCTACCACAGCCTAACCCTTACAGAAGCTCTACGGAAATACAGAGGCCATCCAAACGGACTGCCCAAAGCATCAAGGCATCTCTTCCAGCCACATTTGCAGAAGATGACAGACAGCATTTACATACCTCTTCTATGTAAAAAAGAAAAAAAAAAATCCCACACCAAAATAACATTATTTATTGTCAACAAAACTTAACTTTTCTTCCTCATTTCCTGCTTTATTTAGTTTTTGTTAACCCTACAGAATGGGGAAAAAAAGGAGGAGGATGAGAAGGAGTCAGAACTGAACAAAACGTTTTTGTTAAAAATGTATAATAAAAGTAGAGAGAATACTTCCTGGAAAATTTTTTTTTTCTGTATTAAAACTGCCTAACAAGGACAACAGCTTACACGCTGCAGTGAATGGGGCTCTTTGTAAAGGTGTTTCTGGCATCTCACTTGTGACATGCTCTATCTGCCGCACAGTACTCCAACGCTCAGAGAACGTGTAACACCTTCCCCAACAGCAACGTTTCTGAAGAAGACCTGGCATCCGCATCAGAAGCCAGCAGTTCTCACATAAAGATATTAGTAGACCATATTTCCCAAATTTTGTACTCACTTCAGAGTTTGGTGAATTTCAGGTGATGGGGAAATACACATGTTCCTATCTGGCTCTTCTGCACACTTCTTCCATTTGCAAGGTAAGAAATAGCCAAACCCTTCAAATTGAACGTGTCTGGATCTCCTTATAGACACCTTTTAAGAATATTAGTCACATTTCTGTAATCTGGTCTCTCAGATTTGTCTGATAAATACCAGTGCCTTAGAGTAATCCATTTATCTACTGTACCACCCTGTCTCTGTTTAGCTTTAGCAGTCATCACTTTCCACATGTGACATCAATCTACATGATATCAATGTAAACTGTTTGTATAACGAAGTGTTGTACATTTTATTGTCCTGCTAGCAAAGAAAAGGATAAAATAGCACTTTGCCTGTTGCCTTCAACAAAGGTAGTATAATTGACACCATACATTTTGCAACACAAACGGAACCATACATTGGCCAGTTTTTTCTTCCTAACACAGCAGGGCTTGCAAATTTTACCACATCATTATTTTCATAAGAAATACTTCTAAAGAGCAGTATTTTTTTTTTTGTTTTTATAGACATTTAAAAAAATCTGCTTCTTACACCAAACTAAATTTTAAATACACATTATTAATTTCTATGGCTAAGATTTCTGTGATTGTGGTTTGATAATGAGATAATTGCCTTGCAAAGGTCAAGAGAACAGCACAGTTAGCTTTCAGAGACTGAACAAAGCACTTGCTATGGTTCACTAAGCGTAGTTTCTGCATCATTCCACATCTCTGATTCATCTATTACTAATATTCCATGATACACTTACATTATGGATCCAACTATTTCAACAAACCTGTAATCAAGGAGTGACCCTGAATAAAAAACTCCACAGAAAGCAGATGGTATGCTCATCAAACGCCTTCAAGCCTAAAATAACCTTTCCCATATAAGAAGGATAGTCAATTAGAACTGAACTTTATATTCTGGGCTGAAGCTCAGAGTAAATAAAAATCAACATGATACTATTATGTTATCGGACCAAACTTCCAGGGTATTTCATTCATTTTTTCACCACCCCTAAGAGCAACCAACACTTTTATTCATAGTTCATTCAAAGCCTGTAATGTTTTATGTGAGTATGAGTGGACTTGACAGTTTGGGCACGATCCTGCAAAAGCTTGACATCACAAAATTAAAAGTAGTCACAGCAGTAATGTGCTCCAGTAACGACAGCGCATGAGGAGGACCTCTCCGGCCTGTCAGGAGCTGATGGGTGCAGCAGCAGAGGAGCCATCCCGCGCTACCTCACAAAATGCCCCAATGCCACCAGTTGGGCTGGCATTTCTCTGCCAACACAACAAGGCCTGGACTGGGCGCCAAGCTCAAAGCCAGGGTGCTAGAGTTAGGAAAAAGGGGAGAGATGATTCTCCCATCACAGGCATCGTTGAACCCCTTCCCTCTCACTCCCATTATTATATGTTAAATGCATAATCAGAAATTCTCTAAGAGACCACAAGAGCTTCCTTGCAGAGATGCAGGAATCCAACACAGCAAAGGTGTACCCACCGCTATGCAAGCAGACTTCCCTAGCATTAGCTGCAGCGCTCATCCATCTGGTGATGTGGGTAATAAAACTTAATTCTCACAGCATAGGTGCACTGCTAAAGAAATTACACTGGAGCCATTACGGGAGTTACCCTGGGCGTGTACACAACATGCATTCTGCTACACATTCAGCAGCACATCCGCTGCCCCTGGTCGATCAGACACCAAAAAAAAAAAGGTGTGAAATCACCTGGCAGCTATCAGGAGTCAAATCTTGCAGCCCTCTCTCCCACCTGAAAGGGGCTGCATACTCCCCCCCGAGCTGCAGAGTATCCTCTACACCCTTGAAATTAAAAGGTCACCTCCCAGAAGTGCCTCTGCACTTGTAAAATCAAGGTCCTAGCACTGGCAAAGCCCTCACTGAAAAAGCCCATGCTCCAGAAGGCCAAAACCACACCAGCTATAGCTGACATTTGTTCAGGGCCCTGGAAGCATACGCGTGGTTGATATGAGCTCTGCAAGAGCAATGGGACATGCAGGGAGTCTCTCCTATTTTGCATTTGTTAGCATATTGCACCAACAATGACTTTAAAAAAAACCCAACACGCTTTGTAAAGCTTCTGGAAAGACATAGGCTACAGGCAAACACTTAAGTACATAAATTTGAAATCCAGACGAGTGATCCTTTCACTTGTACCGAGTAACTGTGCTACACACTCTACCCGTGTAACACTACTGATTGTGGTAAACTCAAGTTGCAATACTGAGATCACTAGTGGCAAGAAGCCTTCAGTCTCACAGAGGAGAGAGCACACTTGGTACTTAACGTTTCAAACACAAACGGCATTGGTTCACCAAAGGAATCACATCTTCCCCTTGGAAATCAGTGGACACTTAAAAAGAAGAAAAATGTCTTTACTGGTGAGAAAAAGAAAATAGCTGTAACATGACTTACCAAACTCATCACATATACTTTCATTTTCTATTAGAGTAGGATGATCAAATGTATCCCGACAGTAGAAGATTTGGGGGTTCTTGCTTGTTACTGCAATGCCTCCCAGGGCTAAAACAAACTGGTCTGTTAGTATTGAAGAAGGCTTGTCCTGAATGCGTTTTAACATGGAACGATATCGACAGTACTGTGGGTAGCTGAGAATTAGCAGGTTTGAATCTTCATCATCCTCACCTGGAAGAAGAAAAGAAAAAAAAAAACACCACCTCTTAGTATGTCAGAAAAATACAGAACAAGGGCTGTAACTCAAGCATCTCAGAAAACCCATGGCCCACTGGTTCAGTCTTTTCTCAAAACCTATCTTTTATAGCACAGCAATTTTTTGAAAGAAAGGTTAAAAATAGAAATTTAAAAAAAGTTTACTGAAATAGCTTCTTTTTTGGCTTTCTGTTCAGTTCTCCCATGCTTGCCCACAAGGACTCTACCTGGATGAGTAAGAAAACATCGCTCTGCAGAAGTTGGCCAACGGCCTGAATCAAAGTACTCTCTATACTTTGCCAACTTGGCTGCTTTGATAGAAATATTATCTGTCATTTTTACTCAGCTCTCTATACAGCCTTACTGTACTCATGTTTACACCAGCTAACGTCTTTTAAAAATAATAACATACAAGCCCCAGAGCATGCAGCTATTAATTCTCCTTTGAAGTACCTGATACTGGCAACTACCAAAGAGCCCCGGGCCAGGAGGTGGGCTGATCTGTCCTGGTCATTGATGCTAAGCTACCCCAACAGGTGAAAATAACTTTGCTCACATTAACTGCAAATGCAGCAGGACTCAATAAAACACCTACAGAGCACAATGAGCAAATGAATTTCCAACTGCCGAAATGTGGGCTCAAAGTACAAAGCAATCTAGAGCTCAGACCTTTCCATTCCCCCAGATTTTAGACTATATTAGGCATAAAGGTGGCAGATTTTGAAATATCACAATCAAATTTCATCATATGATAACCAGCAGGAAACCTAACAGGAAAAAAAAAAACAATCAGAAACATGAGAAAAATGTTTCTCACAAACATGAGAAATTATTCATTTGCAGGTATGCAGCCAGTACTTAACAGCACTTCTTTTTATGCTCATTTATCTCCTCTGGTGGGGTAACCGAACATGGCTTTCCATGCATGCCAATGAAGACAAAGCGAGAGTATGCAGTTTACGTTTTCTGCTGCACTCTGATTACTGAAGAACTCAGCTATTTCTTCTGTCAGAGACAAAAGGTCTACTATTTAATCCCATTACTAATACTGAAATCATCTTTCTTACCCTTAAAGTAAAATCACTTCAGATATTGAAAGAAATGTCAGATCAGTTCTCCCCAACTAAATACGATGGCACAACTCATCTTGATTCGCGTGAGGCAATGGAAATGTTGACACATAAAAGGCTAAATTTTAAAAAGTCTCTGGAAGCAGATATATCACCTAGAATGTCATCATGGCAGACGAATGCAATGCTGCAAAAAAAATCAACACGGCAGACGGACTTGGGAAGTACTGTTTTTACAAGCACAACTCCTGAAAGCCATTACTTTTAAAAACTCAGAACTTTCCCCACTACCCTGACGTAAGTGGGGAGATCAAACGATTTGTGTAAAAAAAAATGTAAGAGTAATACATTTTGGTAAACAGCATTGACATTACTTTTCTAAGAAAATAAAATTTATGGCCCTGAAACCTCTTTCGGTCAATCAGGATGTGGTCATGCTTCTCTTTGTTTTCAACAAGTAAGTATCCCATAAGCCGACACAACAGCACGACTGAGCCAATTGCTCCTGGGAATAAGGCTTTCTCTCCTTTATTAGGAAACTCTAAAAATCAGATCAGGAAAACTGTTCTAGGAATTAACAAGCACATGATCCATCCTTTAGCTCCATTGAGAGTTTCATATATGCCTGCCTGACAGTTATTACTACTTTATACCTTTGTGTAGATAGTGGTGAGCTGAATCTGTTGATCTGACAGCACTTTTCTTATGCCAGGATGTGGTCAGCTTTTTAAACAGGGTGTATATAAATGTATGTCCCGTGTGCCTTTGTAGTAAACCATTAGTTTCTAGACAAATGTTCTGTAAGTCCCTGTGCAGAATTACACAAACATTCTACCCCTGACAACTGACGGCTTAACTCAAACCCCTGGCATAAATTAAAATCAAGTCATTTTTTACAGGATCACTTTTATACACGCTTGTGCAACTCCAGTGAGTACTTTATGATGCATTTGTTTCCTTTCTTTATTCACTCCAGGTTCAATAGATAAATCTAAGAATGAACAAAGGCTGAATAAACTGAAGATTTGTTTAGTGAAAGACAAACAGAGTGTTCCTGGAACAAAGACTTTTTTTCTCAACCACGCCCACATGACAAAAGAGAAATCAAAGTAGACCAATCCCTAATAAAATGCAAGCCCAAAGAAGTATTTTTCTTCTAGCAAAATATAACATGTGCCATTTAATGGTGGGCTTAGTGTATGTTGCTGAATATTTTTGATAAATATGATTTTAGAAAGAGTTCACTCTGAGGAGGATGAGAGATCAAAACACGGGTCACATTCCATTAAAATCAAGAAAAACAACGTAATTTCTGAAAACATTTAACAGATCTTAGGAAACTGAGATGCTGTATTTCTGAATCTCATTTTAGCTTCAACAGAGAGAACACAGTAAAAGATAATACCTACAGTACGCTGTTTGTAAGGCTCAACTGAAATTACTCTAATCCCATGCTTGTATCATAATTGCATGTTTTAATAACCCCCTCCAATGTCAATTTTTCATTTACTTATATATTTCAGGGCTGAAAACAGAGAAACTGTAATTAGGAGGCAAGGTTCCACCCCTGCCTTCCGAGCACTGCCTATATATGCATAGATGTAATCCAACAGTTCCCTTTGTGAGGGGTAAAGAGAGCTGGGATTTGGCACAGCCTGGCATTTATGTTGGATTACATGTTCTTCAAGTTGTCTTTGTAAGTAAGAGATGCATGAAATGCCAAACACAATGAATCCATGCAAGAACTGACTTTTCAAATCAGCACAACCATTTTTAATATGTAACGCAAGACAATTAAAAGCCTCAAAAGAAAAAAAAATAAAGCCTGCTAAAAGCATGAATTCCTAACAAATCCATCTAGAGCCAGAACTATTTACAGAGAGAGCAGAGAAATACAAAACTGTAACTCGCTTTTTGTTTGCTTGTTTCAGAAACATCAGCCTATAATGTTATTGCTAACCGCCATAATCTACTCTCAACATCAGTAAGCATTTTTTTCTTTAAAAAGACCTTCACACCAGGATTTTATAGAGCTTGATGGAAAAACTATGCATGTTCCTTCCTGTACCTAATTACCTCAACTGCAAAAGCTGCCAAGTATTTTGCCCTTTAGTTCTTTTAATCGTATTAGTGCAAATGCATTTGGATGCCAATAGAAACAAACATTTAAAGATTTTTGCTTAAAAGATTCCAAATATGTACGAGGCTGGTGCTAGGAAAGCACACTCCACTTCTTCCCAGAAAGTACAGAGTTATTTCTGCAGAAGAAATATGAATTTGTGCCTCTTGTAAGACTAAATGTCTAGTTTCGACCCAATTTAAGTAAAATAATGTCAATATGAACTGCTCTCACAATGATTTATGCTACCTTCTGTTACTTTATTACATTAGACATTCCTTTCTCTAAGCTTTATACTTTTCGCCGTGCTCCTAGCAACCACATAAAGGCTGAGCACCAACTTTACGCGCCTGGCACCCTTCCAGGCTCGACTGTTATTGATAATTATATTGAAGTTTCAATTTAATTGCTACTCTGTTGTGACATGGAATATTTTTTGTAATTAGGCATTTCCCATTTTCTGTCCATTCATTTTTTGTATTACTGAAACCGATTTTTTTTTCCCCCCAGAAAACATAAGCAAAACAATGATACAGATAAGAGTATGTACATCTGTTACTATCATTACCAACACAGTAATGTGAAGGGAAGAAAAAAAATTTAAAGGAAAAAAAAAAAAGTGAATATAATTTCTCGGAAGGTAATTTTCTTTTCAGTTTAAGTGCTCTTATTCTTCTTATAGTTACTCAATGATTTCCTGTTCTAATTACAAGACATTATACAGAAAGTCATTTTTAAAAAGGAAATGTACTAGAGTAGGAGGCTAAACAGCGTCACTCGCTTGCTGTGGTTTGAAATTCCAAACTTTCACATCTCTTTTATCAATTCTCTGCTGTACCTTTGTGCAATATATTCTACCACAAATCTACCATCTCTTCTGAAGCAGTTAACAAAAATGTATACATCAAAGAGAAAAACACACTTGCAGTTAAACTGCAGGCGAAAGGAAAAAAAAAAAAGAAAAGAAAAAATCATTTTTTTTCCTCCTCACTGTAGCTGGTAAATTGGAAGCAAGCCAAGCCTAGGAGTGGAAAATATTAAAAAGTAAAAAAAAAAAAAAAAAGAAAGAAGAAAGCTTGATTAAAAAGCGAGAGAAGAGATATTCAGTTCTAAATCTAAATGAATAAGCCACAAACTATTTCATAAAAACATACTGTGACGTAAATTACACATCAGTATTGCACTGTTGTGGTTATTTTGAGAAATGGCTTGTACTGTAAGTCAGCTGGTAAAACCCCACCCTTAATGATTTTGTAATTCTCCATACAGCAATCAACTGGAGCAGTCATGAAATTGCCAAGAAGGAAAACAGACAGAGCTGTAGAGAGTTTGTAATAAAAAGATAATGTACTTTTAACATAACAGAAGTAGAAGATTGGTTTTATTAACTAAAAAAACTACTTAAAAGGTCCCAGGCTTGCCATTTGTTTTGATAAATGTTAACACAGATCTTCATAAGATAAGCAATGGAAGTATCAGGGGAACCAGATAAAATGGGACAATGCTTTGGTGTGTGGGTAGCAAATTGAGCAAGGGAGTTATTTGGAATACAGAACAAAAATGAAGGAAGTTGCAGGGCTCTGTCCGTCAGGCTCCTCTCCCACACAGTGCCATCGCTACTCTGCCTTCTTTCATCACCCGCAGTTACTACGGGGGCCTCCCACAGGATGCACATATCATAATTAGTTTATCATCGCTGGTATGCATGGCTTTGACCATACCATCAATATGTAGCAGATAGAGGTAATGGAGGATGCATCTCTGGATGTCTGGCTAGGGTTAGCTGTGCTGCATGAAGACAGCTGTGACTCCCAAGATGGGATGTCTCGTGACTACTGCAGAGCAGCGTTCAGGTGTCACTGCCCTACCGAGACCAGTCCTCAGCAACCCACTGGAGCACACATGGCGGGACTCGTTTCATCTAATAACGCCATTTCAGTCTACAACAGTTGTGCAAATCCCTCTGTAGCCAGAGAGATCTCCTTCCAACCTGCTATTTTGTAAGATGTAGATCAACTCCTTCTCTGGAGCTACTACTCCCTCATCAGTGACAACTAGTTTAGTCTAGAGGCTTAACTTGCAGATCAAATTAAGTGAGTGAAACAAATGCCACCTAAGTGACAATGCAGTGTGCCCTATGCCAAAGCGATGGTCCAAATGCATGCTAAAAAAATCCCCTCCTGGCAGATACACTCGCCATCAAGATAAAAAAGGTTGATCTCATCTGTGAAGGTTGATCTCATCTGTGACAATGAACTTTGGCTCTTCCAGCTCTTAAAGCAGGATCCAGTTTTCCTTCCCCTGTTTTGGAAAGGAGTTTCTGCAGTATGGGCATGAGAACACAGGTGTAGATGAGACAAAGCTGTGCGTAGCTGACCCTTCAAAACCAACGACTGCGGGTCCGACAGGCTCTGCACATCTCAAAGCTGCCTGTTCTAACAACATCCCAAGGGGAGATAGCACAGCTTTCCAGCAGACAGAAACGAACTTACTACACAATTATGTAAAAAACCAAATCCCTCAAAAAGTCGAAAAGCAACAGAAACAGCAGAACAATGAAAGGGTAACCAGAAGGGGGAAGAAGAAACTGAGTCTTCATGACCTAAAAACCTTTAAGAGGAATCTTGCAATGAAAACACCTTCCCATATCACCATCCAGTCATAACCGGACAAATACCCCCAAATCATCGCCCAGATAACTGTGGATGGCCAAGAAGCAATGCCAACCATCACCTACATCTCTGGGTACTCCTATGAGAAAAATGAAATAACCTTTGTGGGAGAACTACGGCTGGCTCCTTGCTTGACCACTGCACACACTGAATCCCCTGCGGAGACAGGAGGCTACGAGCCCCAGTAGGATCCATGTCCCTGTGCACTAGGCTGCTGTGAGCCAGCAGGAACAGCTGAGGAGTTCTGGTGGCTGCATCATTGTCACAAAACTACTTCTGCATGCTTTAGCCCATCAATTCACTCTCTCTCCAGTGATTAGGGAAGACTTAATCAAACACAACTCTTCCAGTCCACCTTGCCTTTTCATTTCCATGGTCATTGTTCACTCTACTAATGCTACTTGGTGTGCCTTGGCTGGCTAATTAATCACAAGACCTAAAAATATTAATCTAAGAATTATATTTCTCTCACAGATAAATGCAAATACAGTAATGATTTAACCCCATGAGATGGGACAGGAAATCTGTGGGTTTGGGTTTAAATAAATTGGGGTAAATTATTGACACAACAGGGATACCGCTTTGTTGGCAGGACCCACACTACTCATCCTTGCTTTGAGAACCCCCCTCTATCTGAATGCTAATGCAATCAAGAACAAAGGACACGTGTTGCAGGATACGGAACACAGTGATTACATTTATGTTTACCAGATAATGATGATGTTAACAAGTTGCCTGTAATTCTTACGTGGACGTCTGCCTGCCTGCTTTTAAACTGATCAAAAGGCGAAAGCCATTTCTGCCAATATACAGAATAAAATGCACAGCCTTTCTGCACATATCAGATACTTCTTCCTTTGCAAGGAGGAGACAGAGCTAATTCTCAGAATTTCGTGCCACTTCCCCAGCCCTCCGTTTTCTGTCACAGCACCAGCAAAGAATCAGCCATTCAGAGAATTCCTAAGATTAGTTTAACATTTGAAAGAAAGAGAGTACTTACAAATCTGCTGGAGACTGAAACTACTGTTCAACCCAACAGCAATACAGTCATTAAAAAAAAAGAAAAAAGACAGCACGATCTAACGCGTACTTAAAGCACATGGTTGAAGAACATTTTACAGTCGGTGATTTGGATCTGAGTTGTTCTAGTCCTACTTAACGGGGACGAAACAGAGTATATTGAACGATGACTGACAGTATGTCCATATAATCAAATCTTCCATAATATTTCTCATTAAATCACTTTGAATTTGAATCATAAATCCAATTTTTGAAGAAGACGAAAGGAATTTAATACTGAAAAAGTTTCCAACCAGGCATTCAACATCCTTTTTCAAACCCTAATCCAATATTCAGCTCCTCATAACTGAAGCTTCTACCCTGTGCTCCCAGGATCCTCCTGCGCCTCAGGAAGCAGGTTTATGAGGTGTTTCTAGACTCAAAAGAAGAGTGACTGACAATCGTCATTTCCAGCTTTTATATAACCCTTCCATCCACAGGCCTCAAACTGCTTTATGGAGATGAGTAAAAATTATTATCCCCATTACACAGAGAGAGAAACTGAGACAGAGAGAGCTTAAAGGATTTATTCTACAGCATCAAGCAACTTAGAGAGCAAGGGAGAGAGCAAACAGGCCAGGCAGAAATGCTTGTCGAGGGGATTTCTGGGTAAATCAGAGTTTCCTAAGTTTCCTCAAAAGGGAAGCAGCCGCCTCCGGCCACCCCAGCCAGCCTGCCTGCCTCCACCAGAGATGGGGGATTGACGAGGCGGGGGCTCTGTGTTGAGGCTTCCCTCCTACCACAGCCATTGTCCCTGTCCCGCACAAGCCCAGTCATTTCCTTCATTTTGTTTAGCTGCTGCGCGGCTGGGATTATCTTCCCCCTCCATGGAAGGTTTGCAAAGCAGTGGTTCACCCTCCCACCGAACTGCAGGTGACTGTCGCAACGAGAGCTGGAGGAACACAAGAAAAGCAAGCTGATGCTGGGGATGCAGCCAAGTTCAGAGCTCGGCTATGAAATTATCTTCTTGCCTCCCAAAATTTCCTTCTCCCCTTACTCCTCAGGTCACAAGCGAGGGCCAACCCATGTCCCAACAGCCATGGATGGCTACAGAAAACCACTCCAATATAAAAGGTTTTTAAACTGCCCTATTAGCTTTCTAAAGCAGATGGAGACGGGGGGAAGGGGGAGACTGACTGTAGAAGGGAGCACATGCTGCCTGTCCTCTTGAATGTTCTGGGTCATGTGGACCATTCAGGTTGAATGTGCATCAGCTTTAAAACAAGTATTTATCCTGGTTGTCGTGGTTACTGATAAGCAGCTTCAATTCTGCTGATAACAAAAAGAAGAAAGAATTAAAAAGGGGAGGGGGGCTGAAAACATAATTTGGTAATATGACGAAGCCAAGAAGAGGAATTAAATCACATTAAACAAGCCAATTGTACTGTAAATGGCTCTGCCTCTGTATTTGCTTTTAAATCATCTAAGGCTCTAACATGGCAGCTGCTTCAGTTTTAACAAACAAACAGTAAAAATCCCTTTTAATAACGAAAGGAAATAATGATATACTTTGCTTTAGCTGAATTCAAACATAATTTAATTTTTCCTGAGGTGAGATTTGCACAGGGAACAATCAGATAATAAGTGTTATCATTCTCATAGACAAAACTGAACCAGCACTTTGCAATTCAAAGTGCTATTTAATGCACCATTTTCAGCAATCTCTGAACACCATCCAACATACCACTGAACTACGCTTCAGTACTTACACATAAAGCCTGATCCTGCAAATACTTGAGCTACAAACACAAGTACTTCCACTGCTGCTGCGGCTGAAGTTACACATTCCCTAAAACGCCTTCACAAGGGGCATCACATCCGGTAACTTTTCCTACAACATCTTCTCATCATCTTTATTGTTATTATTACTATTACTACAATTATGTGTCTTGGTCCACCTTTTTTCTGAAGCGTAGCACTGCACAGAGAAAATACTGAAGAATGAAAAACTCTGGTCTCACAGAGAAACATGCAAGTAGAGCCACAGGCAAAAGAAGGACGCACATTTTTACAATTAATCACTGTAACAACGAGCTCAAGGATGTAACAGGTTCCCCAATCCGGTGCTCAAGACTGAACATTGTTTTCCTTGAAGATATTCTCTGGTCCGACAAGTTTTAAACTTGTGTTTGGTCTGTCATTTGCCCTCTGTGCTGAAGAGGTCCACGACAAATCCATATTTGCTTGGGAAAATTCTAAGGCATAAAAAACGGGGAAAAAAAAATGGAAAGCCAACCAGGTCTCCTGTCGTCTCCTCTCTCTCTCACCTCCGCACACCGCTCAAACACAAATGAGAGAAGCACACACAGCCTTACTTATAAGGGACTGTTACACGACCTCTTCCACCCGGCAGGATCAACCGCCTTCATTTTCCATTGCCCCCAAAAGTATGAGTCAAAACCCCTATCTTGGTGTTTCACACGGGGCCGTTTCACTATCATTCTGAAAATTCGGAGGAACTGCGCCCTCCTCGAAATAGCAGCGGCAGAAGCTGCCGGTCCCAAAGCTGTGACACGCGGTGGAGGGTGGAAATGGTCCAGTGATTTAAACAGTTGGGCTCTGCTTTTGACATTTATGCCCTCTTTGAAACCCTTAATGAAGTAACAACCCCGTTAATTCTTGCAGGGTATTTAGTACACATAAAACCTGCATTATCTACTATTTACAATTTACTACACACAAGCAGTATCTGGCTCTGTATAAAAATAACAAGCTCACTGTAACCCTCCGCTCCCCAACCATACTGCTGATTTCTTTGACACATGGAGAAGTGAGAATAATTACATTTTACTGAGTGCGTCTCATTACACTGATTTAAGTAAGATTTCCAAAGCTGCAAAAATATGCTTTTCGATTTCATTTGTTTCTAGCAATTCACTCTGAGGACGGTTAGTAAAACCTTCAGAAACCATCATCAATATGGACAAAAATTGTACCCTTCTCATGTGGACATTTGACAGAGGGATAATAGGGTCTAGAAACACCACAGTCAGACGTTTCTTTTCTATTTAATGTTTCCTTCTGTGCCAAACATAATATAACAGACAAGTGTTAGAGAGACATGCAGGGGGGAGCCTGAATAGAGAGCTTTAAAAAGGGTCCTTAATAGAGAAGCTGTATGCTTAGTCTTCAACAACATTCAATGGCAATTTATTTGCAGCCATTTTCTCATGTAACCTTTCACACGGGAGCAGGTAAGATAGAGCACAAGACAATTTGTCAACTGCCAGATATGAACAAAAGAAACCATTTTTAATAAGCTTCAGCAGCCCCTTGTATTTGTTTTGCAACATGTTAATAACTTTTTTGGAAGCCAATCAAAGACAAGATGAGAAAAAGAAGTCAAGCTGGGAAACAAAAACCACAGTGAAAGAATTTTACAGATAAACTTGTGTTATCATCAGCAGTGTAATAATGCTTAAATCCAGGAGTGGCACAGAATAAGCATGATGCCATTTCTTTTTCAAAAAATAAATTGCAATTACAAAAATGCTAGCGCCACATATTTTTTTTCCAAGAATTTGCTGTCCTTTATCTCATCCCAATGTAGTACTATGCCTGTTCCCCAATACAACCTTACTCTGGTTCCTCTCCTTCCCGGTGACGAGGTGAAACTCAACATGAGGATTATCAGGAGGAAAGGCCAGTCGGGAGTTGCCAAACTCCAGGCCACCAACCCAACGCCCCCAGACCATGCTCCCCCAGCTACTTGGGGAGTCTGTCCTCCTAACTCAACTTTTTCATGTTGTACCAAATAAACCCCAAATTGATGCTCTGAAAACCAAACCAAATGTCCCTTCAATAGCTGTGACAGATACACGAGTAAGTCTGTTGTTGCTCATTTAATCCAATTCTGCAGCACAACAAAGTAGTCTCAAGCTGAAGAGGAGTATTAGGAAGAAGGTGTAAAGGAAAAGGGAGCTGAAGTACTCCCCCATCTAAGATACGAGGACCAAAAACTGGACGATATGCAGGACAAGATGAACAAACCAGCTGTGCTGAAGGCCAGAGCCTTCCTGTGTGACCATCGTTAGGTCTTTCTGGGGCACAGCCTCACTTCTGTGGAAAAGGAGGCATGTCGCAGGCATGTGAGAGCTTGTGGGCCAGTAGCTCCCGATCCTTTGCCCTTCCTGCAGGCCCAAAAGGAGATGCAGAGACCCTCCTCAAAATGGCATCTACCAATACCTGTGCCAGAAAGGTTTCTGCATGGCTATGGTTCAATCACTGGACCGAATGCTGGTAAGAGCCCTCAGTGCCATTTCTAAGGGAAGTGTCTTCTGGTACTGAAGAAAAGTCAGAGTGCCCAAACAGGAAGGCATCAAAATCCCAGCAACACACACTGAAAAATCTGATGAAGTGTTAAGCAATTTCATTAATGTCATTAAAACATAGAAAATTCCTTTGGAAAATTTCACACAGGCTTTCCCATCTTGTTGCACATTACTCATGGCCTGAGAGACGTGTGAGGAGCAAATGGAGAGAAATAAGGCTTCTCTCCAGTTAATTTGGACCGAGTCCTAGTCTCACTGGTAGAAAGACCAGGCTTGTGGCCTTCAGTGAGAACAGGGCTGGGTCCTTTGAACTAGATTATTATGGCATCTGTAAGAGAGGTACAAAAGTATATGGTGAGAGAAGATGCACCAGAGAACAAAAGGAGCTGTTGGGCAGACGACAATCCTCCTCATTACAACGATGAAAAGACTCCCAGACTTCAGCAGACCTGCAGAGTTTACTATCCTATGCCCAAAATTAGATTTTGCCTTCTAAGGACTTTGCAGAGGAGTCTGTTACCTAGTGAAGGGAAAAAATATAAGCATTTGCTCTTCAAGAAAGAGGAAAATCCTTTTGAATAAGAAAGGGCTCCCTGAGATGGGAACCTACCAGCCCAGCCCCACACTCCTGGGAACCCTGAGAACTAATTGAGGATTTCTCTTCCTCTTTTGCAGGACCAGGAAACAATTCCTGGAGAAGAGAAGAAGCCGTGCTACCTGAATTATCTGAAAAGGCCTCAGGTGGAGGCAGGGTGAGAAAGGATTTCTGGACAAGTTATGCCTATGAGCTGAAGAGAACAAGCAAGTATCCTCCCACTCTTTTCTCTAGGCAGACTCTCTTTCCAAGTTTTCAGCGAGAGCGTCAGTTTCCAGTGAATCTGCCCAGGAAGGGCCCGGCAGAGCACTGCCAATCTTCCAGAAAACACCAGGCGGCTTCTGCTCCGCTCCCGATGGGCTTCAGTCCGGCACCCAGCAGAGAGGAAGGCTCCCAAGTAGAAAACACTCCTAAACTCCTAACGTGCTATCTACTAGTCTGGAGCGTGCTCTAATAATAGATAGCACTGTCTATTTCAAAGCACTTAATGGAGGCTAATTAGCCCTCAGGGCATTCCTATGAGGCAGGTAGGTAGATAAGTATTATTTCCCCTGTTTTACATATGAAATAACCTCCTCAGAGATGTTCTGACTTGCTTAAGGCCACCTCATGAGTCACTGAGCTCAGCTCTGGGCAGGTCCTGGCTCCCAGACCTGTGCTCAGACCTCTCAGCCATACCTCTTTCACAAGTGCAAAATCTTCATTTCAAACGTGGAGGGAGAGAGGAAAGAAGATCAAGGAGGGGTGATAACACTGGGAAAAAATACTCTCTGGGAAAGGAGCTTCCAGAAGAAAGACAAAACAGAGCCTTGTATCTACTGAATGATAGATACCAAATCTAGGACAAGGAGAGAGATGAAAAACATTGTAAGAGTTTTTGTTATATATTCTCTTCAGGCAGTCACAGCTATTTATTGTGATTTGTAACCTCTGCTAACGTCAGTTAAACAGTTTTAGACTCCCAGTTTCTAGCATGGCTGCAAGTGCAGCAGTCCTGGACGCACAGAGTATCTATGCTTAGTACATACAGGTAAGTTCCATGCCCACACCCACAAAGTTACACTGAGGTGTTGATCCATGCTAGAGACCTTTGTGACTTTAGATACCATGCTGCCCGGGTAGGCGGGAACACATAAACGATGGATTTTATCTCTTTGGGAAAGAGCAGCGAATGGTTTCAGCCACTGTTGGCGAACAGTCAGAACTTGCAAGACACAAGATACTAAGTGGTACATGCTTCCTTGAACCAGCAGCATGCTGTATGTCCCACTACTACCCCTCCTGACCGGCCCATAGCGAGCTGGGGGAACTATGCCCTGAGCTTTTAAGGCTCCAAATCTAATACATTCTTCATGTTCCTGACCATGTCTCTCCACGACACCTTCCCTTTCAGCCTGCAGCCCCCCCATGCCACAGACTCCCCGCGACCACATCACCTCCTCCTCTCGGGGCCACGGCTGCCGGGGAGCACCAACACACACAGCATCCACGTGGAGACGCATGAATAACAGTGCTGACCACACAAGTCCCGCGTTTCTTATTCCAGACACCCTGGTTAGTGTGTTTCTGACTCTCAACTACACAATTACGTGAATCAGGGTCCTTGAAAAAGTGAATGCAGTGAGTCAGTCCCCCAGAACGTTCACTAGTTCTTTGTGCTAAAAATAATCTTAATTTTTGCTTCTACGGGATTCAAGGACCAATCTACAACAACTACAGGCTACGCAAAACATTACTTATTTTTCAGAGGGAAAAAATTATTTATGCAGTGCATTATCAATCTCAAACGCTGATGTTTAAGCACAAGTTTGATGAACTATAATGCAGCATAATGCAGCTGCTTTGCATTTTGATTCCTTTATTTATAGACCACAGCAAATTAATAACTCAAAAATGTTGTTTCAGGCAAAGTAATGGACACACAATAAAACTATTCATTTCCTCAAAGGTCACTCTAGGAGAAGCATACATTGTTTAGAAGCCTACCAACAATGCTATTGTTCCAAAGAAAAGTGAAAATATATAATGAGCAGTTAGTGCCTATATCTGCATTGGAGACCCTAGGCTAATTTAAAGTGCAATCTTAAGGCAATCAATCATACTCTAAAATTACTTCATTTTCCAAACTGTTTACACTTTTTAAGTTACAAATCCACTTTCTGCTATTTCAACTCACGATTTACAGCTACAGATTTAGCCTGCCTTGGCTTGCTGCCAAACGCTAGTCATGAGGGAGCTAATGATCTGAACAGATCAGTGTTTTATAATGGAGAAAAGCGCATGTAAATTTCCAGCATGTCTGCAAGTAATCAAGGCATGCTGACTATAAATGAGGCGGCCTCACATTTATTTTAGGAGAAATATCTTAAAGCCCCACTTTTTATCCCGGCCAACAACAAAAAAAAAATATTACAAAAAAAAAAAAATCCTTTTTAAAAGGTACTCAAAGATTATTCCAAATGATTCTAAATGAAACTGCCAGGCAAACAATATGTTAAAGAATAGTACAATAGCTAATTTCCTTTAGTGTTTCTATCTCAACCAGATCATATCCTTATCATGGCAAGCTGGAACATTAAACTCTCTAGTTCATGGAATCAAAACACAAGAATGCTTCATATTACATTATAGAAAAATGAGCCATTCCTTACAAACAAGGTCAGATTTCTGGAATGCCAAAGGTCTACATTTAAACAGAGCTGGGAGGAGGGGAGGCTTTGCCCACTCTGCTCTCTAAAAAGCAGGGGGAAACTAGACCAGCAATTTAAATTTGTTTTAATAGCCAAAATGGTAGAAGGAGAGCAAGAAGTCCCTTGGGAGATGATACTTAAATTAAGTATGTTCTTTATTGTTTCATTACAGTGACATAGCCAAATAATGACTTTGTGTTACTGTACAAATAATGCCGGATCCTCATTTTCTAGCGGAAATAATTACTCTATTTTATCATATTCTGCTTACCATCAACCTATACCCTCCTCCCTGTATAGGCAATGGGTTATGGAAGGTTTGGGGTTGGACTGACAAAAGTTTCAGATTTTTTTCCTGTATTTAAAGGCCATACCAAGGAGGCATACTCTGACCTAAAAGTGGCTTTAAGAATGGAGCTATAAATATTCTTGTGTCGTACTTCATGAAATTCAATCCATCATAATGGATATTTCTGTTATAACATTATTACAAGCCTAAACTCAATTGTATAATTGGATAGGGCCAGAAACAATAAGCTGGCATTGCTTTGTTACAGCATACTACAGCTTTAAAATACCCATAATCATAAATCAACATACTTATTTGAAGTTCTATCATGAAGCAGAACAGGAAAAGAAAAATTAAAATAAACTAGCTGGTAAAGAATCTCATTTTACTTTCTAGAGACTGGAAGCTTTTACCAGTTTTGAGTCTCACCACCACTACAACTGGGAATCTTCCTCCTTTCTAGTTTGCCTTGAAAGGCACCTCCTCCAGAAAGACTTTGCTTCCTTACAGCTTTCCAACACAACCAGCAGAGCTGCAGTGAGGAATCCCACTATTCTGAAGTCTGACAGATGTGACTGTATTGCAGCCATTGAGACCAGAGTAACGGGGAGCCGGGGCTGGAAGAGACAAAGCCATCCGAGCCCCTCGCAGCCAGCTGAACGCCTGGTGGGCAACGGGTTCAGGGGCTGAGTATCGGCCGTCGCTGTTGGTCATGCTGGAATCCCTGGAGGGAGATAGCTGAAGTCCCTCCTTGCTGTGGAAGCAGTCAACCGAGCATTTTTTTATCCCAGCTTGTGAAATATTTTCCTACTTATCCACACAAAATAATTTACTAACTCCTCCCTGACCTCTCTGCACTTCTTACCTCACCACAGTCAGGATCAAAAAGTACCTGACCCTTTCTTGCTCTTTTTCTACCCCCAGGAGCTACAGGCGAGAGCTAGGGGGCAACTTTGATGGACAGCCCCTGCATTTGGGGAGAGTTTGCTGCCTGCTGGTTTATTTTTAATTATTTCTAAGCAACTCGCATTGGGAGCTGGCCCTCGGGAGGCCAGCGCCCAGCTGAGGCACAGGACTGAGCAGAGGCGAGCACGTGTCCCCTCCAGTGCAAACACCACAGAGTGCTTTGGGACAGACTGCTTCATGCTCCTCTAGGAGGCAAAAGCACTGACGGTGGCCAAGGCATTTCCTCCCTCACCTACAGTTCCGCAACAGTTCTCCAAACCTCATCTCCACCTACCTTCCAGCCGTGCAGAGCTTCATGCTCACTGGAGACACTGGGCTACAGCGTGGCTGAAGTTAATATTAAAAGACAGATTCCTCCTACAGCTTCACCGAAAAATCCATTGCATTCACCAGGAAGGAGATCTCCAAGAACCTTCTTGTTCTGTTTTTCTTGCTGTTATTATAGGTTTTTTTTTTTAAAAAAAAATCTCTTTTTCTCCCTACTTTTCTTTTGATCTTTGTAGGTCTCAAACAAAATATTTTATTTCTTCTGACACTTATATGAAGAATGTTAAGTTTTTCATAAAGATACCCTTTTGGCCAAGTGCTTTATGGGTATTAGAGCAAAACAACACAAAGTTGTATATAAACACACAAGCAGTTTCATCATAGATAATTATATGTATATTCATACACAATAAAGGATACAATTACCTTACTTTCTCAAATTCACAACTTTTACTCTCACACGCTGTGACATCATAAACTGGAGAAGTAGCCGAAAATAGCTAAGGCTTGAATTTCTTTGGTCTAAGAATAAGAGAAAGAAAACCCCCTTCTCTCTCAATATATCTAAATAAGCAAAAAAAGGGGAACAAACAGATTTAGGGTGGAAGAGGCAAGTCAACTCAAGCTCAGCAAAAATTTCTAAAAGATAAAACCAAGTATAAATTAAAAGAGGAGATATAAATAGGTGATGTGAACAACTCTTGAGAACAAAAAAGCATTTGATATCATCAGAGTTGGTGTCACAGGGTGGTTATTAACCAGCATAAACATTCATTTTCAGTCCCACTGAGTCACCCAGAAAAGCTGGCTCTCGAATAATGAGGCTGATGGAGTCTGAGATCCAGTTCTACTTTTCTTTACTCCAACTTGGAACTGTTGCACAATTATGATACAGAACGTCAGGATACAATAAACAGAACTGAAAAAGGGAAAGAAAACAATTTTTTCCCCTACAAGTCAGGTTCAGTGCTTTTGCCTATTAAAGTAACCAAATATGTTTCTCTCTGAAATCAAAGCCAACAGGCAGCATGCCAGGCACAGTTAACAGATAAATCAATGTTCCCGAAGGGCGAGCTTTTTTGTTTTGGGGGGTTTCTGCCTGACAACAATCTTGCGGCGAGCAAACAGAACACCCACCGCACATCTTGTCAATCTACTCACATGAAACAGGGAAGGAAACGTGAATACTTTTGAAGATCTAGTCACTGTTTGGAAAAACTTCATGTTCTAACCTCCCTGTCAAAGGTCATGGTTTTCATAACTACAAAGTCTGCAGCTATTGTAAAGCCCACTACATATAACGTGTAATTGCAGTTAATTTATCACTAAGGTCATTGTATACTAGCTGGGAGTTTGTAAACAAGAATGAATCACAGGTTTCATTTTTGTGTCCTTTTCAAACTGGAAGACCTAACAGTTTCCTGTTCCAACATACAAAATAGTATTGCTTCTATAAACCTACTCGGGTCTCCTTGCCAGCAGTTTCCATTTAATTAAACTGACAGCAAAACAGGGCCCTTGCTAATGTGATCCAGACCAGTTTGCCTTCAATGTAAATTCTCAGGCATGAAATTACATCTGAAACAGACACAATAATCCCTCTATATCTTAGTCATAAGTTTAATCTATACTAAAATAACATTTTCTTTGTCTATGGTGAAGTCCGTTTTAGAATTCAGTGATCTTTTCTTCTTTTCCCAGCTGAAGTTCAGGGAATTATTCAACTTCCATTCACCTTACAGTCAATTCACAATTTTCTTTTTGCCTGTAATTTATACATTCATTGTTGGTTTCTAGGTCATGGGTAGCAAAATGATCTGGCATGTGAGAAACCAGATTCGGGAACTACTTCAAACTTTCACTTTCTGGAAACGAAACAGGCTGGTAGCATTATAAAACTAGTTCACAGCTCCTTAAAGCAATTTAACTTGCCTAAGCTAACAGCCTGATCTTTCACACTGATCCTCAGGTCAACTAGCTGTAAAGAAGAAAACCGATGAGATTTATAGCTACCTTCAACAAAATGAAGGTGGGGCTGGTTATTTGTTTAATGACCCATAACATTTCACTCTGGTCTAGTCATTCTTGTCAGTACGCAACCAATGCATGAATTCCTACAATGCCCAGGAAGAACAGAATATGCAAAAGAGTAGTTACTTATTGCACAGTAACCACTGTGTTTGCGATAAGCAACTCAATAAATTGCAGGGTGCCTTTATGCCCGATGTAAACGATATGGGAATTTCTGAG
>KZ506374.1:4130-28051 GCA_002844005.1 Limosa lapponica baueri | reverse complement strand
GGCATCTTTGTTATCCTCACTAGACCTGGCCATCTTGCATTGCCAATATCAAAAACTGCTTTCATTTAGACGAGTAATTCTTGTTTATGTTCTTGCGCTCAACACCCGCATTTTCTGACCACGGAGGGAGCTGTGAACAGCTGTGGGGACAGTACCCATAAGGTACCCATTATCCCTACAAGTCTGCAAATGGGGGAAGCAATGGCAGGCATTTACTGTAGCTCTGTTGCTGGTACCATCATGCCTCTGCATCTTAGGCAGAGATATCAAAACGTTTCCTGCACCAAATGAAACCGAGGATTCACTCTGGTATAAATCTGGTCTCTGTGTTCAGGCTGTCACACACGAAAGGGCTTCCTGGCTTTACAGCCAGCAGTCACTGGTGTGGAACTGGTGTCACTTCATCTGGTGAAAGGGAATGCACAGGACAAAGAAAGTTGTTGCTGTAGCTGCTCCTCCAAGGAGCCTTGTGTCCTATTTTGGTTTGGGTAATCTAGCTAATGAACTGAATGGGAAATGGAGACGGTGGGAAATTGTTATGGGTATCTGGGGCAAAGATCTCAATGAGGCACACACAACACTCCAGTCCTACATGCAAACCACACAGGCATGCTCTGAAGGAAAAGGAGCAAAAAAATGGAAATGGTAGTCCCATTTTTTCTATGAACACCATCCCACTCTGTCATGTCTTGATAGCCTTCAGTGATGAAGATGAAGCGCCCTGTCGGTCACATCAAGCTCAGTGCATTCCTTACACCACTGGTGACCCTCGGTACATTGTGGGACTGGGCCCAAGGACTTCTGTTTCCTGAGAGCTTGTGGTCCAGCTGGAGATACTACGACCATAGAAGCACAAGTGACAAACCATTGTAAATACAAGAGAAAACTGAACCACAGAGTATTTTCCAAGTTTCGACTCACTGAACCAAACATTTGCAAAAGCTTAGTTACATGTCCAACTAAAAATACACGCTGCCTAAGAAATGCTACATGATTTTAAGTAAGAAATTTGCCACATGCCCAGTGAGGTATGAATGACACTTTTAGACAAATGCACTCAAAGTGTTTTCAGAGCCTGGACAATAAAATTTCCAAGCACTGTTGTCACAATCTTCCTCTTCAAGTAAGAACTTTAATTGCATTGTTTTCCTAAAAAGTAGAAAGTGAAGTGCTTATTTAAGAAAATCAGCCATACACTAAGCAGTCTGACATTCTTGGAAAAAAAGAAAATTTCATTTGTGCAGCAGAAGGCAATGGTCAATCATTAACATGATCAGAAACCATTACAGGTCCTTCTAGCAACTGCTGTTCTGCTGTGCTGTTCATGAGGATCTCTTGTTTTGGAAGCAACACTCAACAAGTATTCTCCCAGCAAAAAGTATGTAAAACTCTTCTTACTGTTACATTGACTTTGTCTACAGGGTAACGAGGGGAAAAGTGTCTAATAGAGAACAGCAGCCTTTCTCTGCATGTGAAGAATCAGCTCCCTGTGCTTCCCCAAGCCGACAGAGGTGGCAAAGAGGTACTGCTTTGTGTAAACACCGTACATGACTGGCCAAAGATGAGGGAATGACTTTTCATATTAATTTATATGGATTCGCCAGTACATCTGATCGGTTAAAAGTCTCTCAATGAGGCAGAGAAACCACCAATAGAGTTTCTGCTGCAGAGGCTGAAAAATGCTCCTATTCCATTTGTGCAAATATGCTGGGCTCATGCTATCAAACACATGAATTCCTGTCCACGCTCTCTCCATCTCTCCTGCCATCAAAATAGCAGGGACAAAATTGGCCTCATTTCCTGTATATTTCATATAGACCTAAATGTTCTTAAGTATGTTTTCAGGGAATATATTTTAAGGCTGCTACGCTCACATCTGATCTCCCACTCTATGCTTTTAAGATATTAAATAGGCTTTACCCAATAAATCACATGTTTTGTGCCTTGGAATCACATGGTATCTGAAATCACCAAAGGCTAAATCCTGGGCCATTCACATTCACTACATGCAAGTTTGAGGGCCCAGGTCGAAAAAATAAACTATAAGCTGAGCAACAACCTTCCCTGCAGGGAAGGCTGAAAAAAAAAACCCAAACCACGCACACACCAAAAAATCCCAGTGTCAAGGTAGAGAAGCACCCCTATTGCAATCTCCAGCAATCCTCATCCCGGTTCCCACGCCAGTCTTGTACCACCTCTCTCGCTCCACCACAGGAGGATCAATGTTGAAGGTCATGGCAGAGTACAGCCTTGGCACTGACCTTCTCGTGTGTCCCAGCACAGTCTAAAGCTTACAGAAAATGGCATTGACCACCCAAAACTTGAGTGGGATGATTATTCTGGAGGCTCTTTTCCTGTTGAGGGATATAATAGTTGGGTAGGAACAACAAAACAACTCCCTTTCTCTCAGTTTTTCACAAAGGCACACAGGACCTGACTTTCCTGCCACTCACGCTGCGGCAAGGTTTGCTCCTGAGCACCACGGCAGCAAGTCTAAGCCCGTGGTACAAC
The DNA here is from genome assembly GCA_002844005.1 of Limosa lapponica baueri. Classification (NCBI taxonomy): domain Eukaryota; kingdom Metazoa; phylum Chordata; class Aves; order Charadriiformes; family Scolopacidae; genus Limosa; species Limosa lapponica. The sequence goes on along the minus strand of KZ506374.1, from coordinate 25,540 downwards.
ACTGAATAACTACCACAAGAAAAAGAAGTGCTCCTTCAAGCTCTCCCTACCTGAGCTGGAAGGTTCCCCTAAGGGAGGAGCACAGCAGGCAGCTGAGGGGGCTGACCACCTCCCACGGGAGCAAGGAGCAAGCCTCCTGCCTTCCCTTCAAACTGACCAGTCCACTCAAACGCCAGGAGCCTCCCACACACAAAACTACAGGATCTAATCTTTGATGTTTTACAATAGCACAAAGACAACATAAAACACATTCAAGAAACATTGTGGAAAATGTGCCAGCACTTTAAGGAACGCTCCCTTTGCACATGAAGCCTTTTTTAGCCAAACCACTATGATTTTGTTTTAGTGACTCATACAAATGGATTCTGGATTAAGGTTTAAAAATGGGATATTTTCTCTTCTGCTTCTAGGTTGACCTCAAGACATGTGAATGAAAAAATAGCAGTAAGAATATTAGGCTGGACTTACATTCACCAACAGACACTAAATAGGGATCTACTAAATTTGTACAGCTTAGCTGAAGTTTCAAATATATAATTCTGAAAATGCAATTTCTCCTGAAGTTGGGCTCGGCAAGGATCATAAAACTATAAAAAGATACTTTGTCCCTAAAGACTGCAAGCAGCTAATCATTAGCCACCCGTTTATAGTGTTTACCTTTTTATTACATTATTCTGATATTTTTCCTTTGCAGGGACCTACTCCTTATTTCTACCATATGGGTAACAAAAAAGATCCACTGCCTTTAGGCAAAGTGTTTTTAAAGACAAAGACATTTGCCAGATTAAAAGCAAACATACAAAGTGTACATAAATTTGTGTTTGACTACTGTTGGGCATCTGGAATGGCACACATTTTCTTTGGAAAATTTTTCTTCCTGCTTTTTATACAAATGACAGTAAAATATGTACCCAGCAGCAAACTGAGAGAACTAAATTTAAAATGCACTTTCAGACCACTTTTTCATTTTTTTTCTTTTTAACTTCTCTTTTCCAAGGCAAAAGGGGAGGAGGGAGCTTGTACCGATGTTTTGAAGTACTGTAAGTTCTTTTGCCTTTTAACAGAAATATGTAAACAAGGTGTATGACTGTAGGGTAATGTTCTAGTCACAAAGCATTCAAGAGCCAGAGTGAAGCTATTTAAAGAATGGAGTATTCAATTCCTGAGGCCAGATGCTAGTATAAATATGAAACTATGTTCACACTGCAGATTAAATTATTTTTAGTTTCTGCATTTGAACTGCCAAAATTATTTGGGTTGGGTTTTTGGTTTTGTTTTTTTTTACTGTACCACAGAACTTATGGGGCCACATTTTTATGTATTTGAAGAGAGGATTAAAAACACAAGCGTAAAAGGACTTTTTCAGCTATTTTCTCTGTGTAACAAAACTAGAAGTGTATAGTGACATACACTGTCACAAGAAAGGGTCATTCAGGGAGTAAGAAAACTAAAAATAAAGATGGAGTTGAAACATTTGAGATTCTTGAAATAGATTTTTATAGTACCTTATCATTTAATTTTCACCCCACAAAGCTCTTAATCTGGAAATACTTAGTGTAAAAGAAAAGTGGAGACTGTGGTTTTAAAATAATTAAAGAGAAAAAACATGCATTAAGACTGCATTACACACTGTCTACTCTGTTTGCCATGAGCGCTCACACAGCTATTGCTAAGAATATTAAGTTAAAGTCAAGAGTAATTAACTAAAAACAAATAATCAATAATCCCATGACCTTGCCATAGCAAAAACATGCACGAATCCAAGAGAGAAAGTCACCGAAATAAACTGGAGGTGATGGAGGCAAATCTAGGCTTCGTGAATAGCTGGGTACCTCTGACACATGCTACAGCCTAAAGTCACCTACGAGGCTGCCAAGGATCCCCCCTTGCTGATGACCACTTTAATGTTGGGGGTTTTTTTGGCTCTGCAGTTACCTTCTCTTTTCTTCATCACCTGGCAAAGATGGAAGGGCCAGGATGTATCTCAAGGACGTGATTCATCTTCTGATGTCAAGGGGCTAGTCTACCAAGACACAAAAAGTAGAACAAGAACCGCGTGCAGGGATGTCAACCAAGCCACAGACCCTTCCTATTGCGAATACGACAACTGCCCTGGAAGGGCTGGATGTACAGCCAGGAGCGTAAATCTGCGAGAAGGACGAGCAGAAAGACTGCAGCTTGGTCAGGGGAGAGACCTCCTGCAACACTAAGGAATGTGGAATTACTGAGCAGACTTGCTCTGCACCGCGCTGAACACGCATATTTTGCTGATGACTTAGAAGAAGGATGAGGCCAGTAACACCATACAGCTGGCTGGGGGAAGATGCTAGGAGGGGAAAGGGTCCTGCAGAGCCAGGGCTGTAACCTGTCCAATATTGAGATGTGTGAACCGACACTAAGTACCTGCAGAGACTCTGTGACCGCCCCAATTCGGGAAGGCAGGGGACACCAGGCTTAATTACAAACAGGTGATGTGGGACATGCTGAAAGCTGAACATGCTCTTGAATCACACATCAGGTTCGGCCCCAGTTCCTAATTAACTGTTCTTATCAGGCACGGATCTCCTATCACAACAGCCTCCTTTCAGTGGACAGGCTGACAATCCCAGCCTTCCCTGGGTATTTACAACAAGCTTTTAAAATGCATTAGCCTGCACTTTAGAGAAACCTGGGACCACAACATCTGGGCTTTGGTTGTTTTGTTTCTCAGTAATAAAAAGTGAAAAAAATGATGCAGCTGTGGATAAAACACCCAGGAACACAGCAGCTACCTTGTCATCCCTTACCTATTTTCCAATCACTAGCCTCATTCACGGGAGCAGAACAGGACATGAGGGAACTTGGAGGAGGACGAGAAGGAACGTTTCCCACTTTTTTCCTAAATTAGATTTTCGATTTGTTATAGGATCCTTGAATTGTACGACATGTGGGGATCTATTCCACTCATGACACACATGCATAACTCCCCTTGGCACTAATGGGAATGACGAACGTGTTGTGAGAGGAGAATTGCCCCCTAAAACTGCAGGAGTGTGAACAAGGTTGTAAATATATCTCAAGGTTCTGGTAACATTAGAAACCAGCCTAGCGTCTTTCTCATGGTTTATTATGATATCACCAAATCCCCTCTATGTATTTATAGCCTTGTAATTCACAATTATTCTGGGTCCATAAATGTTTTTGGCATCTGAATGTAGAACTGATACTATTATTTCACATATTATGGTACTGTCCGTGAATGCTAAATTTATTCCAGCAGAGACTCCTGGAGTTCATTCATCAGATATTTTATGCTACTGTTCTTTTAATGATTCATTTATCCTTAGTAATATTTGTATTCTGAAGTGTGGCGTTTCCAGCCGACAGCACAATGCTCTGCTGAATTATCTTTTTCTTTCACAGCATAACAAAGTAGAGCACAGTCAAATTGAAGATGGCCTTTAGTACACTGTCAGAACAATACTGCTTACCAAGCATATCCAGACACATTTCTCAAACCACATGTAATGCTCTGGCTGCCAACATGCTCATAAAGTCATTAACTGGCATCTTAAAATGAGGGTGTGATACATATAGTTAAATGTTTAGGAAAATCAAATGTGTGCTCTTCTAGAAGCTTATTTTGATTTTCAGCTTCTATGTATATCAATTATGCAGCAGCTGTGCAGATGTAAAAATTCACCTTGATTTTTCACAGGCTGCTAAAAAATATACTCCTGCTAAAATAATACACATTATCTATCACTAACAAAAGCTTTACAGCGGTAAGTATTCGTCCTTCACAATGTAACAGAGCAAGAGAGACCCAGCTGAAGGTTCATAGTGCTGAGGATTCATTTTTACAAGCAAATTATTATTAGCAGTAAAATAAGGGAGGAACTTATTTTACATGATACAGATTTTACTAAATGAAGTAAATAAAGGTTATGCCACAATGCTCTCCAATACAAAACTACCCAGAAAGTTGCAATTCATGCTGTTACATTTTTTAAATACACACTTTCTCTGTCACCCACTCCCACCAACTGCAGTCCAACTAATACACATACTAGGTTTAACTCCTCCCTTCCCAACAACCCTCATCTATCAAAGGTCTCAACACGCAAGGATCACCAAGCCAGCAAAGAGAAGCATGAAGCAAATTAACAAAAAGAGATTAAGCAGTTACAATATTGACACCGAGAGCCTTAAAACTCGGTTTAACAAAGGCAAGGATGCCAGAACCACAGTCTTGTCCTGTGCACACATATGGCCGGTCTTGGTGCTCACGAAGGTGACATGCAACGCTTTGGGAGATCCCTGGGCTGCCCATCTTGGGAAGGCAGGTTTGCTGCTGCCTCACTCAGCCACTGGAGCCAAGCCCCTTCCCACACTCTTGCCCAACACCTTCCTTGTCTTTCTAGCCAGCCCATCTCCCACCTTGCCTTGCCTGCCCAAGCAAAGCTCCACCTCAGCAAGCTGAGGGCCCATCACCCCCTGTTGCTGAGGTCCCCACAAATGCTAACACGGCCATTCACTGGTATTACAGCCCCACACAGCTTGGAGGGCAGCCCAGCTTTTGCTCCTGTGTGCCTCTGTCCCAGCAAACGATTTTGTGTAAAGAGAAAGGGGAGAGAAAGCAAGCCTCCTCCTTCAGTTTCAGATGCACAAAGGATGCTTTCTCTGACAAAACCCCATGGCACGAGATAGGCCATATATAAGAAGACGAATATTGTATCTCAGAGAACAAGCACTAGCCTTTCTGCAACACAGCAGTCAGCACTGGACCAAGATATTTAGGAAGACAGACAATGGCAGGCCAGGCACATCGCAGTGTGCCTGTGAACAAAAGGCACACTGCGACTTTCTGGGCACGGGTGTAAAGAAGAGGCAACTCAGAAGAGCAACTTGGAAGGGGGATGCTGAATCAGTTGGGTTTGGCTTTTCTCCTCCCCCCTGGAAAGGAACTGACACCCAGATCTGGCCATGGTGTCAACAGCACCCGCAGAAGAGACTGAGCATCTCAGCACGGCAGCACAGGTCGCAAGCCAGAATGATTCATTAGCTGGTACGAAGACAGCTTCGACTTGATTAACGGAGCATTCGAAGTCAAAGATGACCACAGGACTCCAAGTCTGGGCTCCGGCAATGCAGAATTACAGCACAGGAAAGCAGCCAGGCAGGAAAAAGAGGACGTTCTCAGGGCCCACCCAACTATACCACAACGCTATATAGGTGCTGGGTTTACACATCTCGGTACTCAGCCAATTTTTGGCTGGCTGGGTGGAAAGGACACAACGCAGGAAAAAAGGTGTCGATGATCTACGAGGGACAAAGAGGTCTAAGCAGCAACCATGGCACACAGAGGAGACCGCTGATCACCTCCTTCCATGGCGCTGGGCAAGGGAAGCGCAGGGACACAAAACAATAGACGTCCCAAACTGGGTCCCCCTGGGACCCAGAAACAATATGGGCAGGGACGGAAACTAGAGGGAAGGCTGGGGAGGAAAACAGCACCCTCTAAACCCAAAAGTTAAAAAAGAAAAGGAAAAAAAAAAAAAGCAGACATTGAGATAAAGTCAGATTCAGAGCCCAGCAGCGCTGCACCAGGAGGCACACGTTTCCAGTTACTGGAACAAAACCTCATGGTCAGTAAGAATTAAACACAAGATCCAACAGTGACTAGAAGGGAAAAAATCCTGGAGAGCAGACACATGTGGGTTATTACACAGCCTGGCAAGGTCAATCTCGGTGCTAAAAACAGACAAAAATAAAAAAAGCTGTCAAACATTTTTAAAGGGACACTGTCCCACACTGGTCGCTTTGACACTGCCTGTGAATGGTCCTTATTTTTTATCTACTTATTTTGTAATTATGTAGGCTACTCCTGTTCCAACCAGAGGCTGCAACAAAACTCTTATTGATGGTGCAAACTGCTGCAAATTCAGCTTTAGGAGAACGTGGGGTAGTTCCTTCTAGCTTCACAAAGCAATAAAATTTAACTCTTCCTCTTCCTCCTTCCCTGTTTTGCAGCAAGGATTCCTCCCCTGATGCTTCTGAATAGAGGAGACCAGCACTGCGATTGCAAATGGCTGTGCTCTACACCAACGACAAAGTGCCCTGTCATACCAATACATAATTGAAAACGCTGACACAGTGACAACCGCAATCAGCACAATTCTGATAATCATGTTAGTTTGCTCCTGCTGCAGGAACCGGTGGGGGTGGGGAACAGGCACTGTGATTTAGGGGCTACCTAGAGAGAAGTTACGTGGGATTTTGTTTACATTTCTTGGCAGATCTTCAGCATTTCAAAGAACAAAATACCCACCTCCTCAATTCCCAGGGGCAATGCTACCACCCCCCTTTTTATAAGACCTCAAAGGTGGGTCAAAGTTTGAGAAGAAATCCAAATTTTATCTCTTTGATAAGGCACGCTTGAAGTTTGAGATGTGTGGTGCTAAAACTCCTTTCAAGAGCCACAAATAGATGAGACTCAACACAATCCAGTGGCGAATGAAAGGCTTCCATAGCCAGTGCTGCATATTAAAATGTTTTTGTCACCCCCATACGCTTCCGCTGTAATGAAGTAGGCTGTCCCCAGAGAAAGGAAGAAATTAACAGCACTTAAATCATCCCAGCATTGCTCGGGCAAACACATGGCGTCGGGAAGGACCAGGTGGCCACAGACAACCTCCCGAGGACCCTGCCAGCCTCCTCCCAGGGAGGCTGGGGAAGGTGCAGAGGAGAATAGCAGTGGCTCAAGAGGGGGGGACAAGTAAGGAGGGGGAGCTCCAAAATGCTACTGGAGATAGGGTCACCTCCAGGAAAAAATACATCATTATCACAGAATTATTGGGGGTACACCACACCTAACAACAGCACCCCCTTCTAGCATTTAAAAGGCAGTCAGCAACTAAACCCAACAAGTATTAGTTATCTTAAACCAACTGGCTAAAAAATAATAAAAATAAACATTCACCTTGCCCTCTTCACACAAGGCCAAAATTGTCTGTCTGGTAGGCACCTCAGGTTATCTCCGATTTCAAACATGTTAACGCTACATGTAAGTAGCAACTAGACCAGAAGAAGATGTAGAACCAAAGGAAGCCTTCCTGCTCTTCAGAGAGGCCGTGGAGCAATCCCAGCAGCACTGCTCCACGGCCAGCCAGAGCTCTCTTTCTGATGCAGCAGCACCGGCATGTGCTAGGAGCTGCACAAACACAGAAGAGAACGCCAGGCCACAGTCCTTTTTCCACCAAGGGAGATGTCCTCCTCCATTCAGGCTCCATGGAGCACAACCGACAAGTCATGTAATAGCCTCATCTACGGCAAAAGAGCTGTTATCAATTGGGCTGGTTAAAATGAGTTAGAGAGGTCACTCTGACCCACGAGACAAAAAACAACATACGTTGCACAAGGGCAGAGAAGGGAAAATGGGATAATGGGACACTTACAGGAGCTTTACCAAGATCAAAATGGCATTCAGCTAGGGCAATGGGGACAGAAAGGCACAAGGAAGAGGCAAAGAGTGCAGACAAACAGAGAAGAAGGGGAGGGGAAGAGAGTTAAAGGCATGACTTAGGCACAAAATATCCAAAGTAGCTGTAATCTGAATAGCTAACAATTAGTTGGTCAGAAAATTATTGCATCAAGTTAAGCCAGGCTGGCCTGAACTCAGCAGCACACGACACACAATGAAAAAGGAGAGTCGGCGTCAGTTCAGAAGTCACCGCAAGTGTCTGAGCACACTACAGCTGCAGATTATCAGTTTCGATAATATTACAGTTTGACTACATTACGACTTGATAATCTTCATCTGGAGAAGTCGTGCCTGTTGCAAGGCCGCTGGTAAGTGAAATCAGAAGGGCCACGCAACATCCCAGTGTGTGCCGGCGCCGGGCACGGTGGCTTCCTGGGCACCCAGGGGACACAGCACCTCCCTGCAAGATAGCTCATCCCCGCTCTGCTTCTCCTTCCAAACCCACTGCCGTCTGCCGCAGATCAGCCAATTTACACAGCAACACACAACAGGGCGAGGAGCTGGGATCTCCCGGATGAAGCTATGCAAATGATGAGACTGGTAAAGAAGAGAAGGAAAGGAGAGGGTAAGCCAGTCCTGCAGCATCCAGCCCCTGCCCGGCAAGCTCTGCTGGAGGGCTTGAAAGAGGCAAGTAGGAAACAACTGCTGGAAAACCACCTATGGACTAGAAAAGGGCAACTGCTAAAATATTAACCTCTGATGGAGGTAGTACTTGATTTTCCTGGACTTCACAAAGATCCAGATTCTACACCCCCAAATGAAAGACAGGACAGGACTGATTGCTATATTTTCTTTGGGTTCCCCCTCCCTGGACCCAAACAAGCAATAACCGCCACAAAAAATCCTTCTGTAAGCACCAGAACTTGCTCATCTCCATTACTAATGCCGCCAGTGCAGGAATGGGAGTGCCCACAGCGCGGCAACCTCAACCACCCATTTTGGTATGATAAAGACTCAAAAAGGATGGATAAAAATAGTGGCAATGACAGTCTGGGGACCAACCCCAGAGCTCTGTCGTGACAGACTCGTGAGCCAGAGGGGTGCAGGCTGCCGGGCCGGGGCAGCAGCGGCTCCCACCTCCCCAGCCCGGCACAGGGACCATTTGTTCCTCAGCTAAAACCAGCCTAACCCAGACCAACAGAGCCGGCGAGCACTAAATTCAGTCATTTTCCCCTCAGTCTCTTCTCTCAATTTCAGCTCTGACTCCTCTATCTTTTATTTCTTTTTCTAAAGACACATTTAGAGATGAAACCATTCATAACTGCCTATCCACAGACAGTTTGTGGCAGCATAATTGACAATGAGTCTGCTGCAAAAATGAAAATGCTGTTTTAATAACCTTGGCCTAAAATACATTCTGTTGTATGCCTCAAAGGGTTTCAATAAAAAGTCAACCTGTAGAGACATATTTTCTTGGCTTAAACAACAATCCAAAGCATATAAATGTAGTCCAACTATAATGACATATTTATAGGCCAATAAAGCTTACACTGCAGCTTTCATACTTCACTTAAAGGAAGTCTGTAAGAAGCAGTGTTATATAAAATAATTTGAATTTTTTTTCGAACTATAGCCCAAGGAATACAAATATGCAACTTTGCCATATTTAACTGATAGTGTTTACATTGCTTAGTTGCTAAAAATTTTGTAAAACTAAATAATTCCTCATTTGGTGACTTCCCACTTGTTTACCAAATATGGGTACACACGTCCATTTATTACAAAGAAAAATCCCCTAAATAATTCTAAAGACAAAAATAAATAACTAGCGGCCTTAGTAGTGAATGATTTAATCAGACCAATTCTTCTGGAAAAACAGGTTCTCATGTTCATTATGAATAATACATTCCTAAGCAACTCTATTTTTACATGCTGCATTGTTGTTATTCTTTATTTTTCTCAACATTTGAAAGAAATATTCAGAAAGCTATAAATAGTCTTAAGACATAAACTGCTAGCATTCAGTATTGACATATTTGTAGAAAGGGACAGAATGTATAACATAAATACCTGAACAGGCAGAAAGAAATAATTCTTAAAAATCATTTTTCAGGCTGAAATCGTGAAGCTCACACAAAAAAATGCGATTGCTGGATCTTTTATTTAATACAGTCCTAAGGAAAAGTTCTGCATAATTCACTAGTGATAAAAACAACGGCATTTTACAGAAAAAAAAAGCCAACAGTTTCTGCAGAAAAGAAAGGCAAAGAGAAAAGAAAAAGAGAAAAAAGACAAAAGAAAAAACGGGGAAAAAAGAGATAAGGGGAAAAAAAGATAAGAAAAAAAGAAAGAAAAAGAGAAGAAAAAAAAAAGAGAGAACAAAAAAGGAGACAGCACTACCAAATTTGAATTAGGGTCAACTTTTAATTATAGTGCATGGTTTCTCCAGATTGTGGATTAAGCAGGTGTCGGCTTAGTTTTGACTGAGTGCCACAGAGCGTATGGTACAGGGTATATCTACATTGTATTCAGGGCATACAGGGCTCACACGAGGCCTCACTTTGCCCAGTTATTGTTTAAAGCTGCCCTGCTCCCAACACCAACGTGTTCAATTAAGTGTGTGTGCACAGTGCCACTTCCGTGGCTCTGTATCAGCCATGTTTTCATTTCATCCGGGTTATTTCACCCTTCACCACTCCTGGACACGGTGTGAAAAGTGATTTTGTTTCTTCTACAAAGTTTTTTTGAGCTCTTTGGTAGGGATATAATTTCCTATTACCTTCTACAGCTTGTTTCGAAAAACATCTAGTAGGAAAAATTTCTGAATCTACTCACTTTTATGGGATTTTTCAGTAATGGAAACATGTCATTTCATAGGAAAAAAGGGGTCTAGGAGATCACTTTGTTTATCTAGGCCTTTTCAACACCTGGTCCAGCAACTTCCTCATCTACAGCCAGGGTTAAACGCGGGTTTCACTAGCAGACTCATGAATGGCCCACCAGACTAGCACAAGAAGGGGTCTGTTCCCTTCAGATCCAAGTTCTGCACAGAACAGTCTGCCCCGGCGCAGCCACCCCACTCTGCCCCATGGGGAAGCCCTCCATGAAACATCCCCATGGGCACAGCACTGAGTACCCGATTACGAGAACAGTGTTACAGTGGTGGGAAGTGGTGGATGTGCAGATCACCTCTCCATTTGGGCTAATTACCCTTGCTAATATAGCTGTGCCGATGCTCTCACCTGAAGGACCTTTGCATGACAGTGCACTGTGCTCCCTCACAGTTTACAACCCTGTTTTAAGGGAAAAAATACCCCATCCCATTGTGCTGGAGACCAACTGCAGCAGTTATTGCTAGTAAATCTTTGATCACTGCGGTTTAGCGTTGCTTTGTTGGCAAGATGGTGAGCATTGGAAAAGGTCTGCGGGCACACGCCGTAACAGGCAGCAAACCTGCCATTTTGACAGCAAAGATGTTACCACATGGGCAGCTCAAATCTCTGTGCCTTGGACATTGCAATGTTGTGCTACTGCCTTTGTCTACAGCTGGGCAGATGGCAATTCCCAGAGCACAATGTCAACCTTAACCAAACACTCAGAATGAGAGAAGTATCTTCTTTACCTGGTGGGCTTTAAACCTCCATCCCACAGTTAAGCCAACCAACAGACCTCACAGGTTGCCTACAGGACACAACCAAATAGGGGCTGCTTCACAGGCAAGGAAGATCAACGTTCTGAGCTTTTCTCAGCTCTGGGAGGAAAAATATGCTTAAATTCTTGGGTCTTTCAAGTAGTGAAAAATCATCTTGCTACTAGATTTAAGAAATTCCCTTGATTGCCTTTCATAGGCTAGATCCATTGTTTGTATCGACATGTCTAATCAGCTACAGGTCTTCTTGAACTTTTGGTTTCACTCCTGCCAACCAGTCATGATGAAGAAAAAGGCAATCATAATCAAGCATTAGTCAAAATGCCCTTCTCTACTGAAAAAAAAAGACCCAACAATAAAGCCAGAGCCACCAACCGAAAATGAGCAACATCAGAATGTGGGTTATCAAAATTATACCATATAGTTTGCATTCCACAAGCGTTTTCAGTAAAACCCCTACTTTCAAAGGCTTAACATGCAACTATAGGCTTTAGGCTTAAAGATAATTTTCTTTGGCTCCTAGGGCAGATAATAGCAATTTCATAACTTACCACAAGGGTTTTTTTGTTTGTTAAAAACAAAAACAAGAAAACACTAACACACAAAAGTTCTGTCTGAAAAACATTAAGATTCTTTCGACACAACAAACAAATGCAAATAAATGTAGCAAGTAAAGAAGATGCCAGGGCAATAGCAGAGAAAATTACTGCATGTAATTACGAACCAAAAGAAACCACACAGAAAAGCAAAGGAAAAGAGAAAGAATTGCACAGGTTATTTTTTTTTTCCTGGAGATGTAATGAAAAATAAGATCAACTTCCAATTTTACTTCAGTCTTCCAACCTACATATTTAATGGTGAAACGCAAAATTGATAAAACCACTTCACCATTTGATAAGATCAGAAAAATGAGATGCAGAAGATAAATCCTCCAAGTCAGATTTTCAGCTTAGTGTAACTTGGCTTCGATGCCAACACAGTTGTGCCATTATAAAACCAAACTTGGCCCTGCATCTCCTGTTCACGTAGGTACAAAAGCATTTCCTCACATGCATCAGCCTTAGCTTTTGTTACCTTTCCACCCATTATGGCCTAATATGCTCTTCAAACTTGGAACTTCTGTTAAAAGCTTGGTACAACAGAGAAACGCCCCTGGAATGCATTTCAAAGTGCCATTTCTGACAGCTGTTATGCATCCAAAGTCCTAATACCACAAACAGACACGTTTACCTACAGGAGACCCATCTCCCTCGGACCTTGGGCCCACACCATGGATGTGAGAGGTGGAAGTGTCTGCACACCAAAGCAGCCCCAGAGCCACAAGCCTGTCTGCAACCATCCAAAGTAGCAGAGCCACCATTAACCTCCCTGCAAACGGACAGGGAGAGAGAGCAGAGGTGTATCTGGGGAGAGGAGTGGGGCACTCGCAGACGCCTATGCTGTATAGTGACATAAAGCTCACAAGGAAACACTAGAGGCGGCTATGGAAGGGACATCTCCCTACCAAACGAGACACAAAGCTGACTGCATGGAGACAGGACAAGCACCAGAAGCAGGTGACAGTGCTGTGCTTCCAGAAGATGGGACATGGAAACTGAAAGGACTTCCCTGCCCATCGGAAGACGCCTTGGGAAGAGGTGTCAGGCTGCTCTGCCCATGGTGCACAGCTCTGACCTGATCTCCAGGCCTGCAGAGCCCCAGGGAAAGCCCTTGACCATCCCTTGTTCATGCATTTCCAGGGTTTGAGCCTAGCGCTCGGGGACGTGTCTGCAGAGCAGACAGGTATCACAGAGCTGCCCCACGCTAGTCTCAAAGGAGCCTGCGATGAGCTCACCACCATCACCACCACCCATCCCGCTCGGGTATCTCATCACCACACCTCCCCCCGGAGCACACAGACATACCTTGGGAATCGGCGACGGCTTGGCAGGATCGGGCTCATCCGCCTTCAAATGACGCTTACCCACGGGCCCCTCCCCACGGGAGAAAGTAAAGGATACTCACCAAGGTCAGCCTTTTCCTTCAGGATGTCTTTGAAGTTCAAGCCGCTGTTGAGTGTGGATTGTCTGTATCTGGTCAAGGCCTCCTTCTGCCCATTCTTCCCCACATCCATGGGCTTGACCGGCTCAGCCCGGAAACCACACTTCCACTTGGAGAAATCGGACTGTGCCCATTTTGCCAAGTCCTCAAGCTTCACAGTGACTTTCTCTGAGACAGCGATAACTTCATCCTGCAAGAAGCCATCAAACGAGAATACAACACGTCACGCGGGGCTCCACGATGACTGATAAACCCGTAATGCCGTTGTCCCCCAGCCTATTGGAAAAGCCCATCTTGCTGTTGGCAGATTAATTTTTCTGTAATACAGAAAAGCTAGTACTTCATCTATTCCTCCTGCCACCTAAGTGGAAATATTAGTTGTTTACTGGAAACAAATACACGTGATCTAAAGACAATTTCTAGGACCGGGGCAATGATCCTAAAAAGGCATTTGAAATGTAGATTGCCAAATCACATTCTGTATAACCCAAAGCCTTGAGGGAAAGTTTGTTTTTTAGGTGCAATTAGCTGCAAATGTAAAAATTCATGGCTGGATGACTAATGGTTATAGCTAGTCCTGAAATAAATGGACTAAGTAAATCTCAGATTCTTGGAACTCTGACTCACCAGAAAATTCCTGTGTTTATGGTACATTTTCCCTTGGCTTATACACAAATATTGAATTTAACTTTTGTCCTAAAAATTAAATAAAACTGTGATGTAATCCCAAAAGAAATACTACATAAATGTTATGTGCTTCCCACCAAAAGAAACTTGCACATTCTCATGTTTCTTAAAACCTTTTTCAAGATCAGAACTGTAATTTTTTTCCCTTCTTAAACATACATTCTAAGAAAAGCACTTAAACTTAGCTTAGCCTCCAGAACATATACTCGAATTAAACAGCTCTAATTGCTGAATTTTATCCTTCCAGGAAACAATCAACTCCTCTCAGTCATGATGAATAAGCAGAATGTTTTATAGCTGACTCCAGTGAGCAAGGGCTCAAGAAAGCCTCAAAAAAATAAACAAACAAACATACACACATATACAGCAAGATACACTCCAGATTTTTTAGTTAAAACAGCAGAAATAATTTATGTTGTAACGAGAGCTGGCTGCACACCACACCTTGCACACCGCACATTTCTAGTGCTAAATAAGGTTACAGGTTCTTGCAATAAATAAACCAGAATCCAATTTTTCTCTCAAATAAACACAAGTATTTGTGAAAGGGAGAGAAATTCTTTGAGATATTAAACAAAGAAAAAAGCACAATTGATTCTCTCTGTGTGTTTTTTTTTCCACTGAACACATTCCTCGGGAAATAAAATACTGCTCGATAGGAAAAAAAAAAAGCTTTATTGTGATAAGTTACACACAATACAAAACTTGAAGTATCTCTGGTAAAAAAGCAGATCTGATATTCGACTCTCCCTTATATAATACAAAATCATTTTATAAGCAGGCACCTTCATTACATTTAGTGCAATAACAAATATTTGGTCAGAAACAAATGGCATGCTTATATGCTAAACAAGCTTGTAATAAAATCTTTTCCTTTATCATTGCACAGCCTAAGAGCTTCCACCGAATAACAAACAATAACAGTGATGTTTTAAATCTCTGTTTATGACAAACGTCAATACTTTGTAAACAAGCGTTGGATACTACAAAGTACAATTTCAATGGATGGTTTCACCCAATTTCATTACACCATCCACTTGAAATAAAAAAGCTGTAGTTGCTATGCATTTTATAGCTATTACATGGTGATTATTAAATGTCAGGATGGAAAAAAATATAAAATATAAATATCAGCCTGCCTGCAGACAGTCTCGGTGGTTTCTGGGTGAAGTCCTCTAATTTTAGGATGCTGACTACCATCCCTAGCTACTACACAATTTCTAATATTCAACACTAGAGAAATCTATTTAGCAGCAGTTTTAATAAAAACCTGACTTGGAGCTCAGACGTGTTTTTAGTTAAAATATTATTTTCCAAATAGCTCTCATGATCAAATGATTATGATTTCAATTACTAGTTTCTTCATATCCTTTCCAAGAACTGGTATGACTAATTTTGGCTGGCATACAAAGTAAGCTGAGCAGACAATTTATTAACCAAAAGAAAAGTACAATCACTATTACATCATCAATGAATAAACTTGTTTTTGAGAATACAACCTTCACACACACGCACATGATGTGTACACAGGGAAAAAAAAAAAAAGGAAGAAAAAAAAAGAAAAAGAAAAGAAACCCTACTGTAATAAGAGTGAAACGACGTCAGTGCACTCGCTGCTAGGCCAAGCCTTGCAATGGCAGCACCTGCCTCATGGCTGCCAGGCCAAGAGGGCCCATCTCCCACCTGCAGCCCCACCGCTATCAGCCCCACCAAAAGCAAGAGCTGTTCCTAACATTAAAGACACTGCCCTGGGATTTTGGGGTCGCCCCAAAGGCGCAGTTCTTTTAGCCAGAATACAGAAAAACTACCCTATATATTTCATGGCCTACCTTGGGTCGCCCTGCCCTACACACACAGGGTAGACCTGCTCTCTCTCACTGCTCTTTTTTTGAGCTCTTGCTCATTTTTGGCCCAATACAGAGACAACTGGCCACATCCTCCCCAACTCCCCACACACCACGGCAGCCACAGGTGGGACCATGGTCCTCCTCTGAGTGCTGTCGCCAACACTGATCCTGCCAGCAAGGGGATGCTTTCCTCCTGGCACCTCATCATACAAACGCTGTCGAGCAGCAAAACATGGCCGGTATCTTCAGCCCCTTCTTCCTGAGGAGTCCGAGCTACGGGGCAGTTTCCAGAGAGGCCAGCTTTCCCACACCTTGGCTAACACAAGAGGTCACCTTCCCCAATGCCACCCAACCAGAAGTCACCCAACTATTTCATCAGCCTTGGGATTTCAGTGCACCTTGCCAAGCTTTCACACATCCCTGAGCAACTCTTCCAAGTTCTCGGGCCCAAAAAATGAGTTGGGGGGGGGGCTTCTTTTTTTTTGAGCAGCACATGACAGAAGGGTCCCTCTCCTTTTTTTGTTAAGCATAAACCATCTCGCAGCCCCATGTCCCAACAAAAGTTGGCTCCTCCTCCAGCCGGAGGAGCCCCCATAGTCATTCGGCATCAACCACTGCGCACCTCCTGCCGCAGCCCTTCTAGAGAAACCCTTTACGAGATGACAAAGGAATACAGATGTTGAATAAATAAAAACCAGGTACACGGTGACATATGACTAACAAACCTTTAGAAGATTAAAGAAATCTGCTGTATAACCTTCATGTCATTCATAATTATATCTCTGTGTAAACATGAAAAACCACCCACGTTGCATACAGTGCATATATATATCTATACAAAAATCAACTCATCGTGTATTAGCTATGCTCTGAAGTGATATGTTTATGAGGTCTCCATTGCATGGTTAAGTCTTTAATTGCAATTTTTTCCTGCTACAGCAAGATGAGGTTTGCAGGCGGAAATGGCCAGTGCTGATTTCAGATCTGCTCAGAAATAAGACTTATCTCGAATGTGTCTTTTTGGATGCTGATCGACCAATGGCAGCCCTTTTCCCAGCCACAAAGTTGTCTAAATCGCAAAATAAGTACTGACTATAAAAAGAGGCACTTTTTCTTCTGTTTCTGTAAAAGCGGGTATCTAGTCAGCCTATAATTTTAGTACATCTTACAAGGCTCCTGAGCAAAGTACGATACTTTCACCTATCCAGTAAGAAATGGGGAGACGCTTAAGATGGTGATACAAACCCTTCTCATCCCTCTCTTGTTTTTTTAAGAGTGTATCAGATTTGCATTTTCAGAGAAGTCGTCCAGGGAGAAGGGGACAGTATCTTTTTGAGAGCTGTTACGCTTAAATATTATGTCACTGTTGTCTAAGCAACCATCACAGCCTCCTGAAAGCACAGAATGCTATATTGCCTGACTCAGCAGATGGCTGAAATACTTACATTCAGGGAGAGAGGTCAGGTAGTTAGAATAGTTTAAAGCAGATAATTATTTTTTAGAAGAAATATTAACTCTTACAAGGCAGGGAGTCACAGGGCAGCAAAGAGAGGTCGTACATCTTGGTTGCACACCCGCATACAGTACGTCACAAGGCCTCACTCATTGCCAATAACTAGGAAAGATTTATATTTTAGAGACGCTGAGGCAGCCTTAAAAGAATTACGGCAACTGAGATATCTCAAAATTTTGACGTGCTGAGACTGTTTTCACTCCAGTGCTTCCAGAGGTCATTTAAGGAATTCTGGAGGGCACAAGCGAGTCGAACACCTGCTTGGCTGTCTCCTAACATCAAATATGTGGCCTAGAGAGAAACAGGAGACGTACTGTAAAAACTCTTGCCGATAATTACAGGAGACACCATGTGTCATTTATCTGATCAGTATGATTTGCATTAGAAAACATCTTCAAGCCTTTTTACTGAAACCTTTAGCACAGTAGATAGCTGGGGATGCATATTTTACAACCCAGTACATTGCTGATGAAAACACATTCATCCGCAGGAGCAAAAAATACAGTGTGACTCTTACAGACTGCATTCACCAAGGATAATAGAACTGCATATTTCATTTGGGCATAAAAGCCTCTATTATTCTGGGCTTCTTTTACATCCCATGTATTTTTTAGTTTTTTTGTGATTTAGGTGAAAAGGACCTCCCTGTACCTTGCCCAACAACATAGTTCTTGCCCCAGGAATCCAGTTCCCTGCTCTAGATCCCTTTAAGGAGCCAGACGGTGGTGTTGCAGAGGTGGAGAAAGGAAGAACGGGGCTTATTTCCACTAAGAACCTCTCCCAAGATATGCATTTAACCTGGATGTTTGAGGAGAGTACCGTCACCATCGACAGCACAGTCAAACCAAGAGGCCCTGTTAGCGGTATCTGCAGTCCAGAGTTCTCTGTTGCACAGATGCTACTAGGGCTTTGGGACAGCAGTGGAAACCAGGTCATCTCAATTCAGCCCTAACCCACTTGCCAAAAGCCACTCAGGAACCTGAACCTGGGTCTCCAGAGTCATTTCCTAGAAGCACCACTTCACCCAAGATTTCCTCCAGGGACCATATTCAGCCCTAAAGGGGGAGAGAACGTTTGTACAGGACTGCTTTGCTCTCAGAGGCTTTCTCCAAAGAAGGTCCAATCTCCCTGTCACCTACTGTGGACTGGGGGTATACATGTTGGGTTTTTTTTAAGACTGCACGATTACAGACCAGCTAAAAAACTGTGGCTGCATCACAGAAAAGGTCTGGCTCTGGGAAGCACCCTGCTCAGCCTCCCTGCAAGGCACATGAAGACCTCTCCCACCATCCACTCCTTCATTACATGTTGCTTTTCCAGTACAACCTTTCTAAGCAGGCTGCAGACCTGGGGATCCAGGGCACACCTCTGCCAGGCTGGAACTGCCGCTCCCGTTCTGCAGTTGGAATTACTGAGTGATGGGGAAGCCTCACAAGAGGCTCCAGCGCCCGGCACAGGCAGGAGCAGCTTTCTTTTCCCCTTTCTCTGCCCCAAGTGCCCCATTTGGTACCATCTCCTTGTGCATCCCCTAGCCCAGGGCAGAGGGAGGTGTCTCGAAGGATGCTGGAGTGGGGCTGGCCACTGGAGTCTGGGCCTGCAGTGCTTCCCAGAGATGCCAGGGACCTACAGAGACCACCGCTCTTGAGAATGGAGATACTCACAGCCCAGGATTTCAGCTGGCACAGGGGGGAATTCTAAAAGAGGCCAAGGCAAAACCTTTGGTCTGTTAATCCTTCACTAATTACTTTAAAGGGCTATAATGATCTCGTTAAATTCAGGTGACAGGTACTTCCCCAGCCCGCCATGCTGTTTCCCCAGCCTAAGCACAGCCACACATAGCTGTCTGAAACTCATGCCGATGGCAAACGCTACGTCCCGACGTGTTCACCCCGCCTGCCGAGGTCCAAAAACCCCAGACCGAGATAAAGGACACAGGTGAAGCACATTAAGTCCTATGGTACTCGCTATCCCTTGTATTAGCAAGCAGCTTTTTCGGCGTGACTCAGTATTTCCAAAGCAAGACACGCAAAACGTCCCGGGGCAGGGCAGCACCACGTTTTTGTAGGATGCCTTGTGGGATACTGGTACATCTGGGCCAGAAGTGGGGTGGAGATGGGAGCGCGTGGAGGGACGGCTGAGATGCAGCTGGACTTGACAATTCTACTGTGAGCCTCCTCCTTCATTTCTGGGGTGGTTTCTTTTCTCCCTCCTCCCGCTCCTGAGCAGAGGTTCAAATTGAATTTATATCTGTCATTGCAGATAGAAGTTCTGACCAAAGAGAAAATAGGCTTCAGTCAAAATGTTTTCCCGTCAGATAGCTCGCAGATCTTGAAGAGTTGTTTTAGTTTAGGCAAGCTGACAAGCAATTCATTCCTAATTTTGCCTACTACAGTTACAGTACGAAAAGCTTTCCTCCTAGATTACATAATTATATTTTTCTTAACAAGGAGTACATTGCATTAGCAGGTTTAAATTATGCAAGCTTATTCTTTTGTCTTTTGTTATATTGTGTTCTATTGTGCTGGTAAAACAATATGTGCTTTAATTAGCAAATATCTGTAAATAATTTACTTGCTTTTCATACAGCAGAACAATGGAGCCAATTTTCACATACATCCACTGAGCATGTCTAGGGGGGCTCTTGCCAGAACCTTCCATTGTTCAGTATCTGTATCAATCTGCCCATCATTAGCAGCTAACGTTCAACTACCCAGGAAGAAATTAAAGTTTTGGCCCCCGGGAGCAGCCCCCAGCCCCCCAGACCCGAGGCTAAGCCTTGCAAAGAAAGATTAAAATATCCAGAAAATGAAAACAAACTCTTTTATTATCTATAACCCTGGCACCTTCGCATAGAAACATGGACGCCTGCCAAGCATTAAGGTCATTGGATTAATGCCATAAAATGCCGATGTTCATCTGACCTTCTGACTGCGTTTTAGCTACAAAATAAAAAGCTCAACTTGATACGACACTATGAATCACGCGAGCGTCTACTCTCTGCAGGGTTAACGCTGGGTGTGAACCCACACTGCACATGCACAAACACACATACACACACACAAAGAAAAAAGCTCTTAAATCAAGAGTGGATGACTGTTCGGAGACTTAAGGCATTGTTATTTTGAATGCGAATGAAAGGGCCAGAACAAGCACTGCAAGAATATTTCAATTATGTATTTCCCAGAACTACATCTCTGAGCAACTAATGCAAATACTGCTCCCACAGCAGTAGAACTTCTTCCCGAATAAAAGCACATAAGAGCTTGAATCAGAACATACTTTCTATATCATTCGCATGTTGTTTGAATATTATTAAAAATGCAAAATCTATGTATGCGTTACTCTCCTGAGCAATACAGTAATTATGATTAAGGGACAAGCAGCACAAAAAGAGCCAATTTATCTTACTTGTGCTTAGGAATACTATTGTGTAACTAAGCAACTAAAGACAAAATATAGTCTAATTAATTCACTCCTATGCTTATTTAAAAGACACAATTAGAACATTTTTATTTTCCAGCCTGCACAGTATCTCAACATGCTTGAGGGTGTACCATGTGAGGCCTATTATTCTCCAAAGACAAGAGTTTAATGTTTAGTGCCACTGATCAGACTGGGAACAGCAACTCTGGAGAGCAGTGGGTGTATTTTACAGTCTGAATGCACTGGGAAGCGAAGGGAATGGGGGGAAGGAAAAAAAAAAGTAGAAAAAAAAGGGAATCTGCCTTAAGTGACCACATACGCCAGATTGCTGGCTAATGGCTAGCAACATGTGGCTTCTCTGAGTAATATCACTGCCCTCTCCTTCCTTTGCCAGCATATGCTACTGGTGGCGAAAGAGATAAAAATATACAGAGTGGATACGCAATTACCAAAACCATGATATTTTATGACAAATGCCATTTCTCTAACGCTGCTATTACAGTGCGCCTGATTTCCAAAGCTGAATTAATTTGAGCAAGTGTACACTGGAGATTGATGCTATTAGCATGATTTTTAAAGCACCCTTTAATAATCATAATCTGCATGTTTGAAACGTGTTGTCATTACCAGTGTTGACAGATACAAGCATAAGGCACACACCGTGGAGACTAAAACAGGGTCGTTCTCATTTCAAATAAGAGCGTACAGATTCCTGTGTCTCTCAGAAAAATATATTTCTGCGCAAAGGGAGTAGCACATTTTTCAAGGGGGGTGGCAATAAAGCACTAG
>KZ506373.1:197060-215828 GCA_002844005.1 Limosa lapponica baueri | reverse complement strand
AAATTGCCATGGGATAATGCCCAGGTGGAAAGAGGAGTCCAAGAAAGCTGGTTAATATTCAAGGATCACCTCCTCCAAGCTCAGGAGCAATGCATCCCAACAAAGAGGAAGTTGGGCAAAAACACCAGGAGGCCTGCGTGGATGAACAAGGAGCTCCTGGACAATCTCAAACAGCAAAAGGAAGCCTACAGAGAGTGGAAGCAAGGATGGGTAGCCTGGGACGAATACAGAGAGATTGTCCAAGCAGCGTGGGATCATGTTAGGAAAGCTAAAGCCCAGGCAGAGTTGAATCTGGCCAGGGATGTCAAGGGTAACAAGCAAAGCTTCCACAGGTACGTTAGTGATAAAAGGAAGACTAGGAAGAGTAACAGGAAGGAAGCAGGAGGCCTGGTTACCTGGCATATGGAGAAGGCTGAGATACTCAATGACTTTCTTGCCTTAGTCTTCACCAGCAAGTGTTCCATCCACACCACCCAAGTCGCAGAAGGCAAAGGCAAGGAGTGGGAGAATGAGGTACCACGCACTGTAGGAAAAGATCAGATTTGAGACCATCTGAGGAACCTGAAGGTGCAGAAATCCATGGGACCTGATGAGATACATCCATGGGTCCTGAGTGAACTGATGGATGAAGTTGCTAAGACACTATCCATCATATTTGAGAAGTCAGATTGAAATCAGCTGGAAAAGGGGAAACATAACCCTCATTTTTAAAAAGGGAAAAAAGGAAGACCTGGGGAACCACAGGCTGGTCAGTCTCACCTCTGTGCCCAGCAAGACCATGGAGCAGGTCCTCCTGGAAGCTATGCTAAGGCACATGGGAAATAAGGAGGTGATTGATGACAGCCAGTGTGGCTTCACTAAGGGCAAATTGTACCTGACAAATTTGGTGGCCTTCTACAATGGGGTTACAGAGTTAGTGGATAAGGGAAGAGCAACTGATGTCAACCGCTTGGACTTGTACAAAGTATTTGACACTGTCCCACATGACATCCTTGTTTCTAAATTGGAGAGACATGGATTTGAAGGATGGAATACTCAGTGGATAAGGAATTGGCTGGATGGTTGCACTCCAAGGGTTGTGATCAATGGCTCGATGTCCAAGTGGAGACCAGTGATGAGTGGTGTTACTCAGGGATTGGCACTGGTATTGGGACTGGTGCTGTTTAACATCTTTGTCAGCAACATGGGTAGAGGGGTTGAGTGCGCCTTCAGCAAGTTTGCTGATGACACCAAGCAGGTCCAGGGAGGTGATTCCATCCCTCTACGCTGCTCTTGTGAGACTCCACCTGGAGTACTGTGTCCAGCTCTGGGGCCCCCAACATAAGAAGGACATGAACCTGTTGGATCGAGTCCAGAGGAGGGCCAGAGATGTTGTGGATACTACATCCCTGGAGCTGTCAAAGGTGAGGTGGGATGGGGCTTTGAGTAACCTGGTGGTGTGGAGTGGGAGGTGGCCCTGCCTATGGCAGGGGGATTGGAACTAGATGATCTTTAAGGTCACTTCCAACCCAAGCAATTCTATGATTCTATGATAATAAAGAAACCTTTGGTTTACTGTGAGGGTGGTTGACTGCTGGAACTGGTTGCCCAGAGAAGCTGTGGAGTCTCTGTTCTTGGAGATACTCAAAACCTGGCCTGAGCAACCTGCTCTAGTTGATCTTGTTCTGAGCAGGGTGGGGTTGGACTGGGTGATCTCCAGACAGCCCTTCCATCCTCAGGAACACTGTGATTGTGTGAGAATTAACTCTGCTTTCCTGAACTGAGTTCACTTATTCAATCATTCTTAATTGAAAAAAGCTTGGAATAATACTTTTTGTTAATTTTCTATAATAATGAGATATTCTTTAGTAATCTCGGGAATTCTTTTAATTTCCATTAAAAGTGTTAAACTCCTGCTACTTTGCTCAGAATATCAGTAGTAAATGCAGGTCTACAGTAGGTGGAATGGTTCATTCTTTGATTATTTTTTACGTGTATTACAAGATCTTTGAGCTACTTCACTGGTGTTTTTCCATCATCATGTATCTTCTTCATGGAGAGAGAATCTAACAGACTTCAGTTCTTACTGTCATTGCCAAAACCATTGATTAGAGAGAAGCAGCAACGCTTTGCTTAATTACAACTACATTGAACAGGGTTTGGTGGGGTGAGATCAACAAGTCTAGCATTATTAATTCAAACAGGAGAACAAGCATGAAGAATGTCTTTTGTTTTTCTGTTCTCCTGTAATAGAAAGGTGCAATGGTTGGCTTCTACCAAGATGCGATTAAGAGCAAACAGCATTTCTGCAAGGAAAGCCTCGCCGCCAGTTTCCCAGTTAATGCTGTACCAGACAGTGTTTGGAATTGCTCAGTAGATCACATGAAGTAATACTTTGTATTGGCCAAGCAGGACATAGAATATCAAGCATATTATTGCCAACGTAAGTATGACTGTAGGATCGTCTACAAAAAGTTTCTCTTTGCCTGAAAAACCTTCTGCATGACTGTCAGCAAAACCAGCTAATCTCAGAGGTTTTTATCCGTCAAAGTGTATGTCAGACTGCTTTTCCTGCTTGTCATAGTATTTTTCTCAGTCACCAGTTATTCTTTGTGTGGTGTTGTAGGACCTGTTACTCATCTCACTTACTCAACGCTCTGGTAAAGAGAGAAAAAAAGACCAGGAGGTACATTGTTTGGGAAAGAACCACACCTGTTGTGGTAGGGTGGTCCTATGACTGATACTCCTTTCAGTCGGTGTTTCTCAACTGAATTTGGTTGTCAAATGACTACGTGTTTCAGTGTAGGCTATTTACATACCAGCTCACATTAATACATTTGCAGGATGCTAAACAACACACTCTTTGTTCTGGGTTTTTTTATCAGGCTTTCATAATTTTGCAATTATGCACCGAACTAAAAAAAAAAAAAAAAGCTAGCCGTCTTTAGGGAAAAAACATTAAACCAATCATTGTATAACACAGTTTGAATTTAGGGAACTTTTGACGTCTTATTGAGACTTCAAGAAAACTATGCGTGAATGGTATAAATGTTTAAAATACTGCCATCATTTAATCATAGCTAGCACCGTTGGTTCTTACTAAAGCACATTCAAGTTGTGTTCAGTATACTACTTCTTGGGTTTTTGTTTAAGATGATGAATTTATATGTTTAGCTTAATCTTTCAGTATATAAGAGTGATCAAAATAGAGATATATCAACCTGGAGAAGAGATCCAAATAAAAACAAAGTGGTTTTCTTCTGAATGCTTTTTCACAAGCAATACTAGAATGCCACTAAAAGCCAGTATATTTGTATAGCTTTTGCCACATAAATTTGTTTCCATACACAATAACTTAACACTGTTTGCCTTATTATAGAACTAAAATTCCAATGTTTTACATAGATAGGCATTGCAGAACACAGGAAACGAATGTCCCTTTTACAAGATTAATATTCCTTCTGTTGTCAATTAACCAAGGGCCATAATCTTCAGATGCCTCCTACGACTCACAGCAGACTGCCTGTTCAGATTGGCTCCTGATAATACTCTTACCTTCTCAGGTTTTGCCCAGGCAGGCGCTCCAGGTAGGGATATTTTTCTGCCTCTCATAATCAGTCAGGAATTTTACTCAATGTATAAATTCATGCAGAGATGCCTGCCAAGTTCTGCACATGGCCAAAATCTCAGTTCTGGTAGTATGAACTGTTTCTTGTCAAAGTAAGCTGTTAACATGAAATCTGAAAACAACAGTGTATGTTTTGCCTACATCTACGGCACATTTTAGTTTGGAATAAAACCACACGGAAGTAGGATTTTTTGAATATCTAACGCCTCAGTTTAACTTGAACTAACTTTCAAATACAGACAATTCGGAAAATGTTAACTTTGTAGCATTTCATAGACAGTAGACTTCATTCTAAACTGCAAAAAATCCACAATTCTTCCCAAATGCTAGAAATTGCTTTCAGTCCCTTTTCATCATTATACTATTCAGGTTTATCAGGTAGCTGCTCTCTTTTTTTTGTATGTGCCTTAGTAGAATTTTAGTTTTTTTTAAGTAAGACTGTTGTGTAGTAGAGAAAAACATCTTATAGAAAATAAACTCTTAATTATGTGAAGTAATCCTAATCCACCCCATCCTTAGTCTCCAAAATTATATAAAGTGCATTTAACAAGACCTATTTTTCACAAAGTATGAGACCAATTTTATATCTCTACCCAGAAAAAAAGGTAAAAAGATTTTTCTAGTGTAAAATTTCTCTACTAGTAGTTGTTTTTCCCAGATGAAAGTTGATCTAGAAATCTTAAAATCCTACTTATATTGAGATTAACAAATGAACTCTACATAGCCAATGTAAACAGCTGAAACCCTTTAAAAGCTCCTGCCTCTGGATGGCAGTCGTCTATATAAACTGGCATTGGTAAACTGAAACAGCTGTGAGATTTCGGTATCTGCTTTTTATCTGTTTTATGTAAAACACATTAAAAAAAGTTAGGATTGTTGTATTTAACATAGCAGTATCAGCTATAAGAGTCATACTAGCAGCTATATGAGTGTGTTTTATAATTAAGTTCCCCTTCTCCCCATAAAATTGTTTAAATCAAAGATGGAGTAGCTTTTCTCAGCTTTCAATTCTTTTTAAACTTACTCAGAAATAAGATGACAGATTTAGCTGGCAACCAGTAGTAACTATACAGTATTTTTGTCTCTGAATCTCCATGCTTGTATTAACAAAGGAGGGTTATCACCATCATTTATAGACTGGGGAAATGCACCAAAGCAGGTAAGAGAGAGATGTGAGAACAGATTCTGCATCCAATTTTCATTTCAGGGCAGTGTTTCTTCAGTCACTTGTGAAATCTAGTACCTGTTTTCTGGGCAACACTACTTGAATTACAGAAGTATTTCTGCTTCAAAAGAGATTTTTAGAAGACTGTCTTTTAAGCTGCATAAAATTCTACATATAAATTTTGTAAGTTTATATTAAACTAAAATTTTTATTATATACTTTTAAAACCAGTATGTGTGAATATGCATGAGTAGGAGAAGGAAATGCTAATGTTAAAATTTAGCTTTTTTTTTGTTTAATTTAATTGAGTGTCTGCTGAGAGATCTGCTACTTGCTATTTTTCTGGCAGGATGTGCTATTGGAACCGTTCAGGTAGGTCTGTGTGATTTCTGGAGGAAAAAGAAGCATCTTTTTCCTTTGCTCTGAGGTTCATCCTGCTGCGAGTCACAGCATGTAACTCTACATAAAGAGAAGATGTTTCTAAATCTCCAGAATACCTACCCGAACAAGATGGTTCAAATGACTTAGATAAAAAATTCTGGAATTCATTGGGAATAACTTACTCTGCCTTCCAACAGCGTTTGTGGGAGCAGGGCAAGAAGTTTAAATAAATTTAGGACATGTAAGTTTCATTCCTCCAAAGCCAAATAACTTTGCATATAGTGGAGAAACTGCAGAAATGGGCCTTTCCATTTCGGTGCCTGACTCTGGGGTGTGAACACAGTTCTAGTCTAACGCATTAGCTATATAATTTCCTTTTTTGGGGAAATAGTTGAATTACTGTCATCCTATGTATTGGTTTGGTAAACTGGACTTCATAGAGTATCATCTTCAGCTGCCTAATACCATCTGGAACTGAAAAAAATCACAATGGTACTGAGTTTTTGATTTGGGGATATTATTTTGAAGGATGATAATCCAGGTATTGTTGCAGCTAAAGCGGTTGCTTTAATTTGCTCTTGCATGCTGAATTTCAAAGAATACTTTTGTCTTAAGTTGCTTCTTATCAGATTCTTCTTATCTGAGACACAGAAACTCATATGAATAATGGTAATTTGCACACTTAAAAATATAATCATGTGTGTCCAGCTGGATGACAAGATGAGGAGGCCTGGGCATAGTCTCCCTTTGCCAGTAGTTCTAGTTCCCAGCCTCCTACGTGGCATCAGAATATAGGCTTCCACCGACAATAAAAGGATTAGAACCTTTATAATTGTGAAGTCTGAAAACATATGGAGTACAGCTCTCTGCAAATAAACATTAAAATTTTATTTATAACTTTTATTTGAAAGTGGTATAAAATACACATTGCAAAACAAATCGCGTTCAGCAAGTACTAATGCTAAAAAGTCTTTTTGGTATCTTAAGATGTTTTGGTATCTCAAGATGTCTTAAAATAAGCACATCATGATTAATGCTATAATAGAATAATTACAATATTCAATTAAAAAAACACCACACATCACTTACTGCAGTGTCAGTCCCATTATTCAAATCACCAAGTGTTATTTTCATAGCTTTTTAATTAAAATGCAGCAGGAAAAAAAAATGGAGATTTTATCTGTTTGGAGGTTTTTCAGCATGATTTCTAACCCTTGCGTGCATCAACTCTAACCTCATCAGTCATTTCTCATTACAGTTAGCAAATGAGACAATTTTACACGATTATTTCATTTTTCCCAGGACTTAGTATTTATGTCACCTAACCAGCTGTTAAAATCTATTTCAATATTTATTAGTAAGCCTCACTTTCTTCATAGAAGAGCCATGGCTTTCAATTTAAGTACTTCTGGCAGAAACATTCTCAGCAAAAATACCTTCTCCATATTCAAAACCCGTTGTTGATTATTCTATTGTGAGTGGAAGTTGTTGCAGACAAAAATCAATCAAATATGCTAAAATGTTATGATGTTAGGAGCTGTGGCACAATACTTTCAAATCATGTGTTTTGCCAGTACATACTCATAATTCAATAGAAAGCTTTTCCCCCTTTTTGTTGGTTTGTTGTTTTTTTTCCTCCGAAGCTTCCTTCACAAATCATCGACATTAGCAACTGAATGAGACTTTCTCAGTAGAGCATCTGGTTCATCTGCTACCAGAGTCTCTATTAAGAAACAGTCCTTGAGAAGTTTGTCCAAATCGGTATTTTCACGTGTCTGGCAAGTAAGAGTGAATATTCTGTCACAGGTTCTTCACTAATTTGGACAATACTCAAACTTACACAGTCGAGCCATTTGCCGCGTCCAGCCATGCCTCATGAAACATATTCATGCAGAGCCATATTCCCCTTCTTGTTATGCAGCTGCAAAAATAGATGTTGCAGAAATTTAATTCCTTGTGCTCAAGAGTTTGGGCCGTCATTTCAGGAGTCTGAGCTTTCATGGGGAACTGCTCTCAGCCATCTCAGGAACCTTGCCAGCCCAGTCACAGGATACCTGTTCTCTTGCACCTTCCTCTTACATCTCTCAAAATTTTATTCCAGTATTCATCTAACCGTGAGCAGCCGAAAGGGTCCTCACTCAGCCAGTACAAGCTACACGTTAACTGCACCTTTCACACCTCAGTAACATTTATCCATAGCTACGTAACAGATTTTTCCCTCAAGTGGGGTAGTTGCAACCTACTTCTGCAATGCACAAAATCCTGTGCAGAGTATCTCTGATGTAGTCTAAAATATGCAGGTTGTAATGCTTATTTTATGTTTTCTCTTCCTTTAGGCAAAACAGGTGCTTTTTTTTTCTATCTATACTTAATTCTTAACTTAATTCTTCTATCTTAACTTAATTCTTGTTTCAAACTGCACTGTGCAAACGCAAGTCCTGTTCTTGCAGACAGCATCAGGAAAAGCACACGCAAGAAGGCAGAGAGCTGGAAATCAGGGAGTGCAACAGAGGAGAGGGGCTGGACTGCAAGGAGAGGTGATGCCCTACTTGAAATGAAGCTCTGAGAAAGCAGTAGAAGAAGGGGACTCCTGGGAACCTTCAGAGAAACTTGAGGGTACCTTCTGCTGCCAGGTTCCAGGCCAGGGCAGCAGGCCTGGGGATGCTCTGGCAGCTTCTAGCAAGTGTGGTCAGCAGCTCTTGATGCAGGGAGCCTTTGTTGCAGCTGCCCCTGCCTTGGGAGGGGGACGCTCCCATTCTTTTAGCTGGTGCTAGGGAGAGGGAGGCCTGCACCAGAGCTCGGTGGATCAGAGGGAGTGCCTGGGGCCTCTCCTAGACCTTTCCTGCTGGAGGTGTGCTGCTGTTGGAGAGCTGTGAGGCAGAGCAGAGGAGTTATAGAAGTCAGCGGGTTGTGCAGCACTGGAGAGGACAGGATCTCACAAAATCACACAGAACGATATGGGGTTGGAAGGGACCTCTGGAGATCATCTAGTCCAACCCCCTGCCAAAGCAGGTCCACCTAGAGCAGGTTACACAGGAATGTGTCCAGGCAGGTTTTGAATGTCTCCAGAGACAGAGACTCCACCACCTCTCTGGGCAGCCTGTTCCAGTGCTCTGCCACCGTCAAAGTAAAGAAGTTCCTCCTCATGTTCAGATGGAACTTCTTATGTTCAAGTTTGTTCCCATTACCTCTTGTCTTGTCACCAGGAACTACTGAAAAAAGACTGGCCCCATCCTCTTGACACCCACCTTTTAAGTATTTATAGGTGTTGATCAGATCCCCCCCTTCAGTCTTCTCCAGATTAAAAAGGCCCAAGTCCCTCAGCCTTTCCTCATTAAGAGAGATGTTCTAGTCCGCTAATCATCTTTGTAGTCCTCTGCTGTACCCTCTCCAGCAGTTCTCTGTCCTTCTTGAACTGGGGAGCCCAGAACTGGACACAGTACTCCAGATGTGGCCTCACCAGGGCAGAGTAGTGGGGAAGGATGACCATGGGTAAGGCTCCAGCTCCACCTGAGTTTCAAAGCTGAGGAGGAGCTGAGAGTGCTTTCAAGCAAAGTGTCTGCACAGACTGACTCAGCCACGCCAGACCAGCCGGGAGAGGCACTGAGTGATGTAGTGGGTGACTGCCTGCTGCAGGCCACAGAAGCACCCACCTGCTGACCTGAGTTACTGGCTACAGAAGTTTGCTGCTTGCTGGGGACCCAGGAGGTTGTGGAGAGACTGTCAAAGCTTCTCCAACCCTCTGACCATGACACCCTGCCATTCCCCAATTTGGGCACTAGCGATACCTCCATGGGCAACCAGGAGAGGATCTATCACCCCCTGTCTCTGGGTTGTGGGGTCCCAGGTGCTCTTCTCCTTAGCCTTGCTTGTGAGGGGCATGAGGAGGAGGGGACTGGTACTGAGCATCAACAATTGGGTGCAGAGATGGGGTCAGCAACACAGTTTCAATTTCTGTCAACATCCATCCTCCCTGCAGATGAATGTCTGCTTGGAGAGATGGGATCCACCTCGCTAAGTGCTGGTGGGGTTGTAGTGACTCTCACATATCATCTCTAGACATCACTTTCAAAAATGTGTCAAGTCCAGAAATTAAAAATATTTTCACTATTGGAATATACATTCGTATAGACACTGTGTGCAGACCTCCCCTGCATAACCTGGAAGCCCTGGCTACTGGATGAATAGCATAGAGAGCTGTAGAAAGATTAATTTCTTAAAAATAAACTACAAAGACAGCAATGTGATGTGAAACATGATAGGAAATTAACTTTTAGCAGTTTCCAGTGGCTTTTCTTCTTAGCTCATCACTCTAAAAGCTTCCTCTCCCTACCAATAGTCATCAGTAGTTTTCTTTAGTCTTCATAATTGTAAGAAGAATCAGACAGAGTCACGTCACAGAAAATTAAATCAGGTATTTTATTGCTTACTTGTTGAGGGTAAGAACGTGAATTAAGAACAGTGGGTTCCCAAGCCTAGAAGCAACTGCCTCACAGATACGTAACACGTCTATCAGCTTGCTGCAGTGACACTCCTGTACGTTGGAGACCATTCGGCTTTGTGAGACAGTAACCTTTAGCAACTCTCAGTTCAAATACGAAATTATAAATTCCTAAAGAACCTTCACTGTTATATGGGCTAAGCAAGAACTGCCT
The DNA here is from genome assembly GCA_002844005.1 of Limosa lapponica baueri. Classification (NCBI taxonomy): domain Eukaryota; kingdom Metazoa; phylum Chordata; class Aves; order Charadriiformes; family Scolopacidae; genus Limosa; species Limosa lapponica. The sequence continues at coordinate 206,020 of KZ506373.1, read as the reverse complement.
AGATGAGCTCTGCTGCGCTAAGTATGCATCGATGCTTTAGTGGAACAGAACATTAGGTTAATTCCTTTCTGACAAACGTGAACATACTCTTAAAATTTCTTGAATGGAGTGAGAAAATGCAAGATGTCACTTAAAGTACAGCTCTGTGGAGTGAGGAGAGACAAGCCCAGCTTTTCCAAAAATCACCTGCCATGGCAAAAGGTAAGGTTTTCTTTTTGGATGTTTACTTTGAAATCCAAATTGAAAGGCGGAACTTGACCTTCATTTGGCATTACCCAATTGTTCAGAGTAAGAGTTGGTTTTTTTGTCATGTGTTGAAGGCAGTTTTGAAACTCAGAGGTTTATCCTCTTGGGAAGAGTGAAAAACCATCAAAAATCCCTGAAAAACCCAGACACAGTGCACTTGTGTGATCTGAGATTCTCCCATGACTTAGAGGCAGCTGGGGCCAGCATTATTTGATACACTCCTGTCACAGGTAGTGCAATTCTTGTAGAAAAAATATTCCAGGAACAAGGAACTCTTAGTCCAAACTTAATTATTTTAAAGCAATAAAGACATTTACATTGAGCTAAATTAGATCTGTTATTGCCAGTTTGTCTGTTTTTTAATTTTACAGGATAGATTCTTAAACTCACAGTTTTCCAAAGAAAGAACCAGAAGTTGTAACTGATGATAGACTTTTTTAGATGCAGTATCAGCTGTCCATGAGGAAGCCTCTAACACAAAACAACAATATTCTAAAATACTTCTAGTTTCCTCAGTAAGCGGAAAGTTTTATCTCATAAAGTATACTGGTTCTGGTTGAAACAAAGCATTCCAGCATTTGTTTTCAGAGAGCAGATGCAGATTTGTCTTTTTAAATGAAACTGTACAGACTGCTCTAATACTTCTTTAATTTTCTATGTAAGAACATTCAGAACAAGTCATCTACTCTGAGGCACTCAAAACTTTTTTACATTTACTTTTTCAGGTGGGCCTCCAGGAAAGATAATTCTTGATGGCAGAAGAGCAGAAATTATTTGATACTGTAACTTGAAAAAAGTTTCCTACAAGCAACTATGCCAAACTGAGTAGCAAAAGTTGAATAAAGAAAGATTTTGAGAACGATGTTTCTTCTGTTGTTTGATCTTTTTGTTTTGTTTTCTAATACATGACACAGGGAAAACTTATTGAAATAGTGCCTCTGTTCATGACAAAATACGGCTTCAATTACACAGACAGAAGTCACAGAATCACATAAAACTGGCCAAGATGGATTCAGACGCTACAGCAAGTAATCAATTTCTAGCCATATTTTATATACTTCAGGCAAGAATTCATCCATGCTGCAGGTGTCATATTGCCGAAGCAAGGCATTGAAGCCAGTCATTACATCTGGGTTTTTTTTCTGATGACTTCAGTTGACCAGTGTGCGACCTTAAATAGAAATTTTCATTTCTCTTACTTTGGCTACTTCAGTTTTTCATATAACAAGAACTTGTTTAGCCAGGGGCAATTTCATAGTGCAGTGGTAACCTTTGGTGTAGTGGAACCCCAGTTTCAAGGTGGTCTCATAGATGCTGCAACAGAATCTTCTGGACACATTCCAAAATTGAATTTAATCCAAGCCAACAAAATAACACACCAAAAATACACTTTCTCTCTGAAAAAGTGCCTCTAGTCTGAAAACCTCAAGTTGGACCCAGCATTCCCAAACGCTTGATGAAAAAGTGAACTGTTGAGTTGTGAAATAAAGTAGGAGACCAAAGGCTCAGCTGCACAGGAATGAGGGTTAGCTAACAAACAATACCTGTGAAATTGGAAAGAATAAATTTCAAGTCTGCTACATAAAAGGCAGAAAATACAACAAAAAGATCTTCAAAAAGAGAGCTCAAGGAAAAAATGAAGCTGGGAAGATTCCAAAGTCCAAGTAGGGAGCAGATATGGAAAACCTTAAATATGGAGGGGCCCAATGCTCCAGGGCCATCAGGGCTGTAACCTGTTATAGTTACCATCACTTTTCTGTGTAGAGGAAGTAGGAAGGGATATGCCAGATCCACATATTAGGATAGGTAATAGGAAAAAAGACTGAGCAGTTTGAGTTACTATATCGTCAGGTGGTTTCCAAGACACTGGATGTAAACCTGCATTTACCTCTCCTGTGAAATTCTGTGCCAAGCTCTTCACTTTCTTTCCCACATAACCCTTGTCGATCTCACCACAGCACTCTCAAGACACTCTCAGTTTTAACCCTGCTCCTTGACTTGGTCACCATGCTCTGCTAGTGCGACTACTTAGTTTGCATCAGATAAAGACCTAGGAGCGAAGCCGCTGTCTCCCCCAGGTGATTTCATGGCAAGATTGGGTTATTCAGAAAAGTATTTCTTTATTCTGAATAACCCAGTCTTGCCATGAAATCACCTACAGCAAACCCCAGGGCACTGAGATGCATAGAGCCAGAAATACAAATCAGACTTTACTAATGTGTACCGATAAGTGTACTAAGGTCTACAGAAACGATAGAATAAAATGGTGCTATGGAGAATTTCCTAGAACTTAAATAAGTCAATTACACACAGCTTTAAAGAGCATTAGTTTATTATCTATTCTCCATGTGTTACCTCAGAAACAGTCTAATTATATACAAAAATTTGGAATGTTGAATAAATGCTGATCAATAAAAACATTTTGTAGTTGTTGACAAGGGAATATTTCTAAACAAAACCAAAATAATCATAAAGGTTTGATTCTGTGTGTTGTTTATTGCTATGTTTGTGTTCATAGAATGCTTTCAAGTATATACACATTTTTTAAACTCCAGTCCAAAAAAGAAACTAAAAAATATTTACATAATAAATACGTGGGAGACTTCATCTTTTCATTACATCAGTTGAACTGATTCTTTAATGAACTATTAAGAATAGAAAGCATTAAGAGTTTGCATCAACTCATTGCCATGCCGAGTAACTTAGGCTGCTGATGGATTTGATATTATTCAAAATGCAGTTTAAGATGCATTCAAAATGAAAAGTGCCGACATTGTCTCTCCTCCTGCTGAGTCCTGGCTGGACTAGTTCAGGAGACATCTTTCTCCCACTCAAAATCATCTAGTTCAACATGTGTTCACCTTTACACAGAGACACTGAAGGAACACACACATATCAAGCCACTGAAAACATCAATATTTACTGAGTAAAATCAGTGTAATCCATGTTTTATTAAATGGTTAATTTGCTACCTTACTGAATATGAGCTTTGGCCAAGTATTTCCACAAGAAGTACTAAACTTCTTGCTATAAATCTCTCTACCTTCTATAGTTCTACCATAGCCAAACAGTTTTTGGTAGAATTCTCCTGTGATACATAAACCTGAAAATTAAGTGACACAACAACATTTAAAACTTCTGTTACTATTAAAGCAAAATGCGATCCAGTATTCCTCAGTGATATATTTAAATGCACTGCAAAATGTATACAAAGTCAGTCGAAGATCAATAAAGAATCAGTTCTGCTTTTTGGACTTTTCCCTTCCCGAAGATACAGGTTATGTAGAAGACCAAGGTAATTTAGGACTTGTCTGTATGCATTCCCTTTAAAAGGCAGTGTGTGATAAAAATAACATGATTAAAAGTAATGAAAACGTGATGTGAACATTTTGCATTTTCAATAAAAAAATAGAAAATAAACAACAACAAAACACATCTTAGAAGGGGAACACTGAAGCCTGCCATTATATAGCTATGTTTCTCATTCTTTTCTTTGAAGATTAACAGCACACAGAAAATAAGTGAATTTTATCAAAATACAGCACATTTCTGCTAATATATCAAAAAAATTATTTTCTATGTAAATATTACTGAAAATCAACTAAAAAGAATTGAAATATACAAAGAGTTGTTAAAGGGTTTCAATTAAAATTATTAGAACTATACACAGTAAAATAAGCAATAGTTAACATCTTTGAAAGAAGTGCAATAACATTGGAGTTCACTTATTTAAAAAGTACTGCCTGTTTATTACCGCTAGCTATATATAATTCCTCTCTCTTATAGATCATTGTCCCAAAACTAAAGGAGGCTGGTGTTCTTGCTAGCTTTATCAAAAGCATTTACTTTTGTACACATGGGTTGAAAAAAAGCTACTTATACCCATTTCAAACTACCAACTACCAAAAATAAACTGCAATAACTGAATATTGCTCCAATGACAGACTAATCATTAGCCTGTGATTAAAAACAGTTATTGGTCTTCTATGGCACTTTTCCCTGGTCCATAACAACCGTGTATTAATTATTACTGCAGCTTATGCAGTCTCTATTCAATTACAAAGGAGAAAGAGAAAAATAAAGTTAATGTTTCTGGTAAACAAAATTAATAAAAGCATAATTGAATATTTTATACAGTAATAAGGAACAAAGGCAGCCTGTGGTAAATCACTATTACATTAATATAGTTAGAAACCCTTTAATGGCTCTCGAGTGTCTAGTTCACATTTAATGTCACCTGTAAGAACAGCCCTTTAAGAAACATCATTACGAACTGGTGGGTTGTAAGTACACCCTCCCTTTGCTCTCTATCTCACCACAGCAATTCTCCATCGCTGTTCAAGGTTTCACAAACTTGCTTTGGTTACCTAGCTCCATGCGTATGGTTTCCTTTTTGATTAACAAGGCAATGCGAAGGCCAAACAGAATCGAGAGATCTTTCATCATCCTTCCTGCATCATTTACTTTGTGTGTGTTTAAGTACATATTACAGGCAACAACCTTAAAAACTGGCCATTTCAGTTTCATTTTTAAAATCTCTAAGGTTAAAATGGAGTAGTTTTTATAAAGATAGAATTATCACCATTTGCACAAAATTGGGGATTTCCATGGCAGAGAAAAACCTCTGGGCACGTTTCCACAGTACAATTGAAAAAAATACGTACGCAAGAAAACCCAACTAAACATGAATCACGTGGCAAATGAATGTTCAATGATTACATTAAGAACAAATCCTGTAGTATATCACAGATTTGTAGTTACAGTCTTCCTAAAAAAACACCGTAAGCTTTTATTGCATTTTCTATTGGTAGACGTACACTCCAGAGCTAAACACTTTTTCTTCTTTCCTGATTCCAGATTTAGATAGACAGTTGTTTCACCTGACCTTTATTCTGTCCAACCAGCACCACCTTCCATCTACCCATTCATCTATACAATGTGCACATAGCAAAACCAACATTTCATATCCCCAATCCATATCTACAGAAGTGGTTTCAGCATAACACATTAATATCTGGTGAATAAAAATAAAGGCAATAAACAGCTACAGGACAGACAGCCCTGCCATCTGTCCACTGGCTACAACTGAGGCTTTGCAAAGCCTTGCACAAAGTTTAGTAATGTGTATGTATTATCCAAAAATAAACCTACCATCTGTACAAAAAAACAACACAGGTTTGTTCTTGGAAGAGTGATCCTTAGATTGCTATAATGCTTAAAAACAAGTTTAATCACCATATGCATTTCCAAAATGATTTCCTGTATGTTCTATACAGTGGTTTTTTTCCCCTTTAACCACAAGTTCAGTATTTTCTGTACAAATTTTGATCATAATTCTTTTCAAGTTCCTTTCATGTATAAAAATAGGCAAAATATTCAGTTTCCCATAAGTCCTTCAATGAATCCTGCTGGCTTTTTCCCCCAATCCACAGTACGTATTTATGAAGAAACTTCTCGGACAATGATGAGTTCCACTGCATTCTGAAAAGTCTTTAGCAAAGATACTGCTTGTCCATGATCAATGTTGATGAAACTGTAGCCATTAGCCTAAAAAAAAAATATTTAAATTGAAAATTACAGTCTCATATGCCATGTTAGTGAAACATGTCTCATATTTCATGTTAGTTTATTTAAGCTTTAAGGTTTAAAATAACTAAATTCTGTATGAATGCAGACAATAAATCACTGCAGATTTGCTGATTACATCGTTGATGTGAGTTGAACATGTACCTGTATGCTACAAGAAACTAAACTGATCTGTTAGCCCTGGAAGAATTTTACCCCAAAGGTATTGCAAATAAACAAAAGAGAAAACTGAACTTTAAACCATTAACATCAGACATCTAATTCATCAGCCTTAATGTAGCCATGCCAAAAAAAGCAAATGCAGTACAAGTGATGCATCCCAGTTTAAATATCAGAATATTAGCAATTGCATTTGTGATAAGTTGAAGCATTTCACAAAAAACATTACTGGCATTGAGAGACATTTTAGGGTGTGAGACCTCCTGAGGTCACCCTCAGCCTGAATTTTCCTATGACTCTAAACAACATTGTCATTCCTGGGATAGGTTTGGCTTGGCAAACACAGGCAGGCCCAAGTGGCCTACAAAAGACAGGGAAAACATGGCTATGGTTCAACTTCTCAGGGTGTACTACTGAACATTCATGTCCAGTCTGGGTGGTAAAATCTTGCAGAAAGACAGTTGTCCAGTTTAAACTGTTACTGCTTCTAGTTGTGCATCCCACCTTTCTCCATGAGCTACTGCCCCTTATATGGCAACAGAGAGAACTGTTTGTGCGCTCTGCACCTTAGCTGAGTTGCAGCTGCTTATCCCATCATCAAACACTTGCTGTTGCTATCAGCCGAATCCTTTGTTGTAAAGGCAGTGATTTTTAAATCTGTCTAGTGTTGCAGAGAAAGTTTTACATATAGACTGTTCAGAGAGCAAAAAGTGGCAATAACCCTCCAAAATGTCCTGTACAGAATGTCCTAGTCCTAACCTAATATGCAACAGTATCTTAAGACTTACGTGCAATTATCTAGTCACTGGTCACGTAGAATATTTTTATTAGGCATACATATTAGACAAGCATTACAATATGGAGGTCTAATGCATGTTTTACAGAGAACGTTGCTAAATCAAGCATACCAAAATCATTTTGGGAGAAATGATACTCAGTCAATAACTGAAGAAGTTGTCTAAGTGGCAACAAGACAGAGTGAGACTGGCATTACATCATCACTGGGATTAGGTATAAAGAATGTGCTGTTACACAAAAGAATATTCTTAGCTATAAGAAATTAAACAGTCTGTAATTATCTAGGCATGCAAATGGAACTTTTTGTTCAGCTCTTTCTCAAACTATGAATTCCTCATTAAACAGAAAGCAAAAATCCAAGCAGTGCCAACATGACAAAAGGAAACTTCATTAGAAATGCCACACAGACAAATGAAATTCCATAAAGACAGGAATAAGCTATCAAAACAAAGGTCACCTGTCACACACATTCCACTCTATAAATAAGTAGCAAATATGCTACCAGTATTTTCAAAGGTTTAACATGCTTTCTGTTCCTTTATGTTGGAGGATTACCCCTACCCCTTAAAGTCATCTACATCAGTAATAGACCTAGGACTCTTCTCATCCCAGTGAGGAAGAACAAGTACAGAATTATTACTATGCTCAAAAACAAGCCATCAAGTTGGAACAACTTGATCTTAGTTTAGTTTTTTTGTCTGCTTTTTGGCTTAATCTTTCATTCGAAGGATTAGGCTGTGTTTTCATTTCTGCTTTGTTTTAGAGAACTGTTCACACAATGTTGTGGTTTAACTGAGATACTAGTGCATTTTTTTTTCCTCCTGTTTGTTTGTTTGGTTTTGGTTTTTTTTTAGAAAACCGAAATGCAGCACAGTTGACTATGAACATTCTCAAACCAGTATTGTGATGAATAGTTAATAATTTTTAAGGGTGCAACTTTAAGGGTGGCTACAGCACTGTTCAAATGTCCTGTTAGCTCGTTTCTCTAAGAAAGTAAGTCTTCTATAATCCCGTTGTCCGCTTCCCCAGCCCCTCCCCAAATAGCTTACGAGCTCGTTACACAACTTTGAACAAGTCTGAGACAGAAAAGGTCTGAAAGGTACTGACTTCCTACAGAGAAGAACTGCACAGTTGCAGCCCAGAAGCCATGGCTCCCGAAGCAAGCTAAATGGCTTGCTTGCAGCAGACAGGGCAGCCAGGAGGTACACACAGTTACCAGCCAGGCATCAGCTGGCCAAGAGGCAGCTTCTGCCAGCCCTCCTGCGTGTCCAGCCCATCAGCTGGGGAAGTGAGGGCCAGCAGAGATGGGCAGAACTGCGAGACAGAGGGGGCTGTAACAGCGAGGTGCAGCTGGGGAGAGGAGCTGCGAGGGGCCATTGCTGGTGTCCAGACATCACCATATTCAGAATACTGCACATGAGCAACCACAAGTTAAATAACTGAATGATAGTAGAGCCTAATGAAATGCTCATGTTGCATCTTGAATGACAATGTTCGGCCTGGTTTTTTGCCTTTAGAAGTGTGAAAAAAATGTTCAGAGTTTGAAAAGATGATTCAACTGATTAACGCTGCAGCCTGTATCTCCTAGCCTAATGTCAGGTGGAAGAAAATTAAAAACATTATCCCAGAATATAAGAATGCTTCTGGAAAAGATACTGGTAATCTATGTAAAAATGAAACACTCTGCTCTTATAAGAAATGCAAACTGAAAATTAACTGGTGTATGACAGATGCTCATTAATTAGATGACCACAGTACCTGAATTATTTTATCTCCAGGCTGCAACAACTTAGATGCTGGTCCTTCTGGTTGCACTCTGGTTACAAATATGCCCTTGAAAAAGACAGGTGGAAAACATTTTTGACAACTTATTTCGTGAATAGTAGGATAGCATGAAACACATATATTTCGAAGCATTTTTTCAATTTTCTATTCCAAGTAGAAGAGAATGCAATATTATTCTACAGGTCTACTGGCTTTTGTGGCTGCCTTCCTTTTCTGATGGTAAATCCAGGAGAATTGTCTTTAAAGGAGTACTGAAGGGCAAATTCTGATCTGCCTTTGTTTAATTTGGCAGATGTATTTGTCAAGATGAATTATTAAACCGCCAGAAATAAGGCTGTAGGCTAAATCATGTTCTCTTTTAAGAGGCTTCCTAATTGTAAACTCCA
>KZ506373.1:135284-148890 GCA_002844005.1 Limosa lapponica baueri | reverse complement strand
CTGGGCTCACCTTCACTCCTGATTTCTCTACCTCCTCCCCCCAAGTGGCACAGGGGGATGGGGAATGGGAGTTGTGGTCAGTTCATCACACGTTGCTCTGGCATGGGCTCTCCATGGGGTCACAGCCTCCTTCGGGCGCATCCACCTGCTCCAGCATGTGGTCCTCCACAGGCTGGAGAGTGTATATCTGCTCCACTGTGGACCTCCATGGGCTGCAGGGGGACAGCCTGGCCTCACCATGGTCTTCACCATGGTCTTCACCACGGTCTGCAAGGGTATCTCACCTGGAGCACCTCCTCCCCCTCCTTCTTCACTGACATTGGTATCTGCAGGGTTGAGTCTCTCACATATTCTCACTCCTCTCTTTCAGCTGCCGTTTCGCAGCAGTTTTTTTTTCCCGTTCTTAAATATGTTATCACAGAGGCGCTTCCACTGTCACTGATTGGCTCGGCCTTGGCCAGCAGCAGGTCTGTCTTGGAGCCATTTGACATTGGCTCTGTCAGACATAGGGGACGTTTCTGTCAGCTTCTCACAGAAGCCACCTCTGTAACTGCCCCCGCTACCAAAAACCTTGCCATGCAAACCCAATGCAATTTAAAAAAAAAGAATACCATTTACCTATCACTCTAGATATATCAACAAACCAAAACAGTAAAAACACAACTATCCACACAAAAAAGTAAATAACTTTATTTATATCCTATTTTCAAGTTAAACTGACACAAGCTGAAGGAGATGTAACCATCTTCAGGTAGGAGAGATACAAAAATGGTAGTCAAGTTGCATTTTGCCAGTAGCCTTCAGTGTATGAAGAATTCTTTCTAAGTTGCAGTCTTAGTTCTTTCTCAGTATGAACGAGTGATTTTAATTTGTACTTGTTATAAAACCAGAAGTGCAACTGAAACAATTTCTTCATTAGCTGTTTTTCTGATCAGGCATAGTTAGAAGAATATATTTTCATACAAGCAGGTTACAGGAGTTTACAGTTTGAGTGCAAAACATTTTCTTCTGTAACAATTATCACACATATGCTGATGGAACAGTAATGATACAAACCCAATTAGTTGTTAAATGTATATTTGTTCAATTGAATGATAAACTGCAACTGACCTTCAGTTAAAGCAGTATTTACTGGTATTGTTGTTAACCACTTGGTCTAGCAGGATGAAAAAATTTAGTGCAGTTATTACACAGGAAAAGATTCCTTCCTTACCCTGTGATTAATACATATTGCATGATGCTGTAAAACAATCTAGCCTATTTATGGCAAAATAGATTTTAGTATAAATGATCTCTCTGTTCCTGGCCTCAGTGGAAAAGCATGTAATGATAGCTCCAGTTATTGGTTTCATTTTTTTTATTGATGCTATAAAGCCCTTTCTTTTAATATACAAGAAACAAAGAATGTTTACAAGTTAAGTATTGTGCCAGTTGTAGCAAATTCCTAAAGGGTTAGCTAATGCCATCAATATTTTAATAAATACTCTGACGACATGTGATCTGTACTGGAGTAAAACCTAAACATGATAATAGCGTAGTATATAAAATGAAAGTTACTGCTCTATAAAGATTATTTAAAGAGTAATTTTCAGATAACTAATCAATGCTTCATTTCATTTAACCTTGGGGATAGTTCTCCCATAAATCCAGTAAGCTATAGGGCTTGTACTTGACAGTACAACTTCTATAGCCAGTCTTTGAATATTATCATATTTTGCAGTTCTTAAGGAACTCTCAAGAGATTCTTGACACTCTTTCTTTTTTGAAGGTGAAAGGTAATGACCGTATGAAGATTGCTGTCTGCATTGGGTCTGGCTGGGATGGAGTTAGCTTTCCCCATAGCAGCCCTCATAGTGATGTGCTTTGTATTGGTTGCTAGAAAGGTGCTGATAACACAACAGTCTTTTGGCTACTGCTGAGCAGTGTTCCCATAGCATCAAGGCTGTCTCTCCAACATTTCCCCCCGCTCCTCACCCCCAAAGGCCAGTAGGCTGGGAGTGGGCAAGATCTTGGGAGGGGATATGGCCAGGACAGCTCACACAAACTGACCAAAGGGATATTCCATACCGTATGATGTCTGCTCAGCAATAAAAGCTAAGAGAAAGGAGAAGGGGGGGGCATTCATTATTTAGGCATTTGTCATCTGGAGCAACAGCTACATGTACTGAAGCCCTACTTCCCGGGAAGTGGCTGGACATTACCTGCTGATGGGATGTAGATAGAAACAATCTTTTGTCTTCCTTTGTGCATGGCCTCTGCTTTTGCTTTATTAAAATGCCTTTATCTTGACCTAGGAGTTCTTTTTTATCTTATTTTCTCCCCCACCCCGATCCCGCTAAGGAGGGGAGTGATAAGAGCGGCTCGGCGGACACCTGGCGTCCAGCCAAGGTCAACCCACCACAGTCCTTTTTGGCACCCAACATGGGGCACGAGACAACGGCAGTTTTATATTAAGTGTACTATAGTTACAGCAGTTATTAAGTGGTAAGCTTCTGTGCAGGTCATGGAGTTTGCTGGATATACTTCTTATCTCTTTATTTTGCTGAGCTTGGGAGCATGTTAATTCAAACAATGGCTATGTGCTGCTTTGCCCTGGCATTGATGGCCTTACTGTGCTGGAGGAGCTATCTTGTGGAGAGGATGAGGGAATACACCTCCCTCATCCTATCCGGGATTTATGTGGGTCGTTCTATTACGCAGGCTCCCAAGGTCCTTGTTCACCCTTATGTGAGCTATTTAATACTACTAATTAACATTGTTGGCATACTGTGGGGTTTGTGGAATCTGGTGTTGTCCTGGTGTAAGAGAAGACAACTTTTGGGTGAGGCGATACTGAAATGTGCCCTGAGGTGGCCAGTCCCTGGGTGGCAGGGAGTGTGGAAGGATTTGGGCAGGTGCCTAGGGTGGTTATCTTCTCCCATAGCCTGGGATTTTACACCTGAACAGGCAAGCAAGCCTGGCAAACTGACGCGCCACCTGATAGAAGGGTGCCTTGCCTACCCATTGCAAACCAGCAGCTTCTAGCACTGTACTGGGGCTTGGCCTGTGCCTACCGAGCACTACAGTTCTGTACTGTCAGAGGACTGTGGTTGAGGCAGGGACCCAAACCACCTCTGAGAATGCCTTGACTGAGTCTGGGGTGCCAACTACATCTGAGGACATGATAGTAGAGATAGGGGCCCAAACTGCATCTGCAGACACTATGGTTGAGGTAGCAACCCAAACAACAACTATAGTGATTGCTCCAGTAGTGAAAAAGAAACAAGACAAGGAGGTCAAGGGGTCCATATCATCGATAAGTAAGGGAGGATGAAGAAGAGGAAGGGTTTGATCAAGAAGCTGGTCTTTGGTGTTGTGGTTTAACCTCAGCTGGCAACTAAGCACCACACAGCCGCTCGTTCACTCCCTCACAATAGGATGGGGGAGAAAATCGGAAGGGCAGAAGTGAGAAAACTCGTAGGTTGAGATAAAGACAGTTTAATAGGGAAAGCAATAGCTGATCGTGCAAGCCAAGCAAAATAAGCAATTCATGGAATCACAGAATCATAGAATCATCTAGGTTGGAAGGGAGTTTTAAGATCATCAAGTCCAAGCATTAACCTAACACTGCCAAAACCACAACTAAACCATGTCCCTAAGCACCATGTCTACTCATCTTTTAAATAATTCCAGGGATGGTGATTCAATCACTTCCCTGGGCAGCCTGTTCCAATGCTTGATAACCCTTTTGGTGAAGAAATTTTTCCTAATGGTCATCCTAAACCTCACCTTGTATAACTTAAGGCCATTTCCTCTTGTCCTATGGCTTGTTACTTGGCAGAAGAGACCAACCCCTGCCTCTCTACAACCTCCTTTCAGGGAGTTGTAGAGAGCAATAAGGTCTCCCCTCAGCCTCCTTTTCTCCGGACTAAACAACCCCAGTTCCCTCAGCTGGTCCTTATAAGACCTGTTCTCTAGACCCTTCACCAGCTTTGGTTCCCTTCTCAGGACACACTCCAGCACCTCAATGTCTTTCTTGTAGTGAGGGGCCCAAAAGTGAACACGGTATTCCAGGTGCAGCCTCACCAGTGCTGAGTACAGGGGGACAACCACTTCCCTTGCCCTGCTTGGCCACACTATTCCTGATACAGGCCAGGATGCTGTTGGCCTTCTTGGCCACCTGGGCACACTGCTGGCTCATATTCAGCCGGCTGTCAACCAATACCCACAGGTCCTTTTCTGGCAAGCAGCTTTCCAGTCATTCTTCCCCAAGCCTGTAGCATTGCATGGAGTTATTGTGACCCAAGTGCAGGACCCGGCACATGGCCTTGTTAAACCTCATCCCATTGGCCTTGGCCCATTGATCCAGCCTGTCCAGATCCCTTTGTAGACCCTTTCTACCCTCAAGCAGACCAACACTCCCACCCAACTTGGTCTGCAAACTTACTGAAGGTACACTCAATCCCCTATCATTGATAAAGATATTAAACAGAACTGGCCCCAATACTGAGTCCTGTGGGACACCACTTGTGACTGGCTGCCAACTGGATTTAACTCCATTCACCACTACTCTCTGGGCCTGGCCATCCAGCCAGTTTTTTACCCAGTGAAGTGTATGCCCATCCAAGCCACGTGCTGCCAGTTTCTCCAGGAGAATTCTGTGGGAAACCACATCAAAGGCTTTACTAATGTCCAGATAAACAACATCCACAGCCCTTTCCTCATCCACTCAGCGGGTCACCTTATCATAGAAAGAGATTAGGTTAGTCAAGCAGGACCTGCCTTTCATGAATCCATGCTGACTGGGCCTGATCACCTGGGTGTCCTGCATGTGCTGCATAATGGCACTCAAGATGTTCTGTTCCATAACCTTCCCAGGCACCGAGGTCAGACTGACAGGCCTGAAGTTCCCCAGATCCTCCTTCTGGCCCTTCTTGTAGATGGGCGTCACATTTGCTAACCTCCAGTCAACTGGGATCACCCTGGTTAGCCAGGACTGCTGATAAATGATGGAAAGTGGCTCAGTGAGCACTTCCGCCAGCTCCCTCAGTACCCTTGGGTGGATCCCATCCAGCCTCATAGACCTGTGTGTGTCTAAGTGCTGTGGCAGGTCACTCACCATTTCCCCTTGGATTATGGGGGCTTCATTCTGTTCCCCATCCCTGTCTACTAGCTCAGGGGGTTGGGTACTTGGGGAGCAACTGGTCCTACTACTAAAGACTGAGACAAAGAAGGAATTAAGTACCTTAGCCTTTTCCTCATCCTTTGCCACAATGTTTCCGCCCCTGTCTAATAAAGGCTGGAGATTATCATTAGTCCTCCTGTTATTGCTAATATATTTATAGAAACATTTTTTATTGTCCTTAACAATAGAAGCCAGATTAAGTTCTAGTTGGGATTTGGCCCTTCTGGTTTTCTCCCTACATAGCCTCACAACATCTTTGTAGTCCTCATGAGTAGCCTGCCCTATCTTCCAAAGACCATAAACTCTCTTTTTTTTCCCTGAGTTGCGACCATAGCTCCCTGTTCAGCCAGGCCCATCTTTTTCCCCAATGGCTTCTTTTTCAGCACATGGGGATGGCCTGCTCCTGCACCTTTAAGATTTCCTTCTTGAAGAACGTCCAGCCTTCCTGGACTCTTTTGCCCTTCAGGTTTGCCTCCCAAGGGACTCTGTCAAGCAACTTCCTGAAAAGATCAAAGTCTGCCCTCCAGAAGTCCAAGCTGGCAGTTCTGCTGACACTCCCCCCCGCCCTGCCTTGCTTCTCCAAGAATCAAAAACTCTATCATTTCACGATCACTATGCCCAAGATGGTCTCCAACTGTCACATCCCCCACAAGTCCTTCTCTGTTCACAAACAACAGGTGCAGCAGGGTACCTTCCCTAGTTGGTTCCCTCACCATCTGTGTTAGGAAATTATCCTCAGCACACTCCAGGAACCTCCTAGACTGTTTCCTCTCTGCTGTATTGTATTCCCAACAGACATCTGGTAGGGTGAAGTCCCCCACGAGGACAAGGGCTAGCAATTGTGAGACTTCTCCCAGCTGCTTATAGATTGTTATGTCTCTTCATCCTGGTTGGGCAGTCTATAACAGACTCCCACCATGATATCTGCCTTGTTGGCCTTCCCCCTGATTCTTACCCATAAACACTCAACACTATTGTCACCATCATTAAGTTCTAGACATTCATAACGCTCCCTACCATACAGGGCCACCCCACCTCCTCTACCTCCTTGCCTGTCCCTTCTGAAGAGTTCATAGCCATCCACTGCAGCATTCCAGTTCTACTTCACTACTTCCCATCAGCAGGCAGGTGTTCAGCCATCTCCAAGAAAGCAGGGCTCCATCACACATAACGGTTACTTGGGAAGACAAACATCGTAACTCCAAACATCCCCCCCTTCCTCCTTCTTCCCCCAGCTTTTTATTGCTGAGCATGACATCATATGGTATGGAATATCCCTTTGGTCAGTTGGGGTCAGCTGTCCCAACTTCTTGTGCATCCCCAGCCTACTCGCTGGTGGGATGGTGTGAGAAGCAGAAAAGGCCTTGACTCTGTGTAAGTACTGCTCAGCAATAACTTAAACAGCCCTGTATTATCAACACTGTTTTCAGCACAAATCCAAAATATAGCCTCATACTAGCTACTATGGAGAAAATTAACTCTATCCCAATCAAAACCAGCACGTTTGCCAAAGAAATTAGAGGAAGGAGTGAGAGAATTCAGACAGGAAGTGGAAACTACACAGTCCCTGACCTCATCAGAACTTCAAGACATGCAGAAAGATTACAGCTGCCAGCCAGGTGAGCAGATTGCTGCCTGACTGCTCTGATGCTGGGATAATGGGGCTGACAGTCAGCATCTGGAAGGTAGGGAAGCCCAACAGCTGGGATCTCTTGCTAGAAACTGGGGAACTGAGAGAGGAATTGGAAAAGAGGCAGCAGCTTGCAGTCTCTGGAGATGGCTCCCCTCAAGTGTGAGAGCAAGATATCCATTCAAGGAAGATCTTGTGAACTCCCCAGGAAACTGGACACGAACGAAGGCATCCAGTACCTGAGAGAATTAGCGGTACTGGAAGTCATCTACAGTGATCTAGACAATGATGAGGTCTCCAAAGATCTGGAGGATGTCCTGTGCACGTGGGCCATTTGGAGGAAGGTGATTCTAAGTGCCCCAGTGTCATATAACAGCTTGGCAGTGATGTATTGCCCAGATATGGATACACCAACTGTGGAGAGAGTGTCTTCTTGGTTCCAAAACTTTGAAGAAAATCTCTGTCCCTCCTCATCCCTATGGGCCGGCGCCTCGGCTGTCAGGGGCACCTCATAGAGTCAGTCCCCTCCTGCCCTGATCAGAAGGGAGCCCCAGGCACATGCTGCATGGCGCACTCTGGTTCTTCTTGTGTTACCAGGGGGAGGACATGAGGGAGTAGAATGGTGAACCCACCTTTAAGCTGGAAGCCCATGTAAATGAACTGAGAGGCAAGTCATCTGTTAAGAAGAGGCCACCCAAGGCTGTCAGCGTAGTTGCTATAGAGACACAAGAAGGCAATCGGCGATCTCTCAGACATAGAAGGACTGAGATCACCTCTCCCTTGATCCTGGTGAGGGGACTTCTGGTTTGGCCCTGCAAGGGTCAGACAGTGAATACTCCCACCAGGAGCAGGAATAGAGGCTCCCTACCTTCATCCAGGAAGAGGAAAGGGATGACCGGGTATACTGGACTGTGTGGATTCAATGGCCTGGCACATCAGACCCACAAAAGTATAAGGCTTTGGTAGACAGTGGTGCACAGTGTATGCTGGTGCCATCAGGGTACAGGGGCACAGAACCCATCTGGATCTCTGGAGTGACAGGGGGATGTGTCCTGGGTTGAGAGACACAGGACTAACTTTTCTTCTAATGCTGGGGAAAATTGCACTTCTAGAAGACTCTAGTGTCTGAATTCATGGAAATATTTACTTTATAGCCAGCCAGGCTCTGTGGGATTCAAGGTCTTAGTGTTTTCGAGCCTTGCCAGGTGCAGGGACAAGGAGGAGCAAGGCCTGGGCGTTTGACCCAGGCTGGCCAACAGGATTATTTCATACCATGAACGTCACATTCAATATAAATTAGAAAAGTTTGCTGCGTAGCTCTCTCTCCCTTGATGGCGGCGGTCCAGACAACTCCTTGCCCCGGTGCCGGAACCCTGAGGCCTTCCCTTCCTCCTGAGGCCATTGCGCTCACAGTGTCCCACATTTGCTGTCCCTGCTGGGAGTGCACAGCTTCCTGCTGATAGAATGGGCTGAGTATAACTCTTGCATAGTTTATAACAGTATCAGGATTAATACTGGTTCTTTAGTATTATTGTTAATTATTTAGTCTTAGTCTATTAAATCTATTTATATTTCAACCCTTCTGTTTCTTTGTGTTCCCCGATTCCACTTTCCGGGTGGGGAGGGGTCATCGGGTGATAGAATAATTGTCTAAACGACAATAGATTGTTATGGGTTTTTGCAAACCATAACAAGGCCACAGTTTGCTTTCATGTGGAGGGGTATCCAACACACCTGGAATCGGTGGAAGCACAGCCCTACCATTTGTCAGGGACTAATCCAAACTGCACTGGAAAAGGGTGATGTCCCTGAACATCTACAGTACATCACTGACATCATTGTGTGGGGCAACAAAGCAGAAGTGTTTGCGAAGGGAAAAAGAGTGATTCAGATTCTTCTGAAACCTGGATTTGCCATAAAAAGAAGCAAGGTCAAGGGACCTGCACAGGAGATGCAGTTCTTGGGAATAAAATGGCAGGATGGACGCCATCATGTCCCTACGGATGTGGTCAACAAGATAGCAAATATGTCTCCTCCTATGTACCCTCTACTGGGGAAACCCAACCACCCAAGAATCCTGGAAGAGAGCATGGACTGGCCAAAAGGCACAAATTTTGGAGCATTGCCTGAGGAGGTGGCTCGTGCCTAAGAGGCACCACCATATAATAAGTTATCAAAAGATGAGAGATGTTATGCTTTGTTTACTGATGGATCCTGTTGTGTTGTAGGAAACCATCTGAAGTGGAAAGCTACTGTGCGGAGTTCCACCCAACAAGTTGTTGAAGCCACTGAAGGAGAAGGTGAGTCAAGTCAGTCTGCAGAAGCGAAAACCATCCAACTAGCCCTAGATATTGCTGAACGAGAAAAGTGGCCAGTACTCTCTCTATATACTGATTCCTGGATGGTGGCTAATACCCTAAGGGGGTGACTGCAGCAGTGGAAGACCAATTGGCAGCACAAGGGTAAACCCATCTTGGCTGCTGCATTGTGGCAAGACATCATTGCCTGGGTAGAAAATTGCTCTAAAGGTACATCATGTAGATGCTCACATGCCCAAAAGCCACACCACCAAGAACATTGAAACAATGAACAGGTAGACAAGGCTGTCAAAATTGAAGTAGCTCAGGTGGACTATTTGTAGCTCAGTGGGCCCACGAAACATCAGGATATCTAAGGAGAGATGCAACACACAGGTGGGCTCATGATCAGGGGGTGGACCTGACCATAGAGGCCATCACACAGGTCATCCATGAATGTGAGACATGTGCTGCAATTGAATGAGCCATACAAGTAAAATCTCCCTGGAATAGAGGAAGGAGGCTGGGTTTTCGATATGGCGAGGCTTAGCAAATTGACTATATTGGACCACTGCCACAAACACGCCAAGGCAAGCACTACGTACTCACCATGGTGGAAGCAACTACCAGTTGGCTAAAAACATACCCTGTAAACCATGCCACTACCGGAAAAAACATGTTAGGCCTTGAAAGGCAAATTTTGTGGCAACATGGTACCCCAGAAAGAATTGAGTCAGACAACGGGACTCATTTCCAAAATAACCTCATAAACTCCTGGGCCAAGAAACACAGTATTGAGTGGGTATCCTGGTTTGAGGTAAAACAGAACTCATTTTCTGTTCAGTAATTTTACTTTGTAGCTAAGCTTCTTCTAACTGAACTCTGAAATGAACAGCATATTGTGCAGAAACTGTTCACTCTCAGAATGATAAGACCTGATTATTTGTGATTTATGCCAAGGAATAGTATGCAGAGCAGCTCTTGCTTATACTTATTGCTATAACAACCAAGGTCAGCTAATTTCGTTATTTGCCCCATTGGAGGGTCAGAAGTGGAAAAGTGTAGAGTGGACAGGACAGGTGACCCAAAACTGACCAACAGGGTATTCCATCCCACCTGCCTCATGCTCAGTATAGAAGCTGAGGGATCAAAGGGTCAGCCCTCTTTCTCAATGGCCAGCATCCAAGGAGGGTTCTGTCTGTTCATCTGCCTTTGATACTGATCTGTGCATTCCTGAAACCAGAGCCAGAATCCAGTTCCCATCCATTGCTGAGTCCAGTCTGGGACTTCCCCCATGCCTGCCGGTGATGTGATCGTCATCCTAGGAGCTTGATACGGTTTTGTATATATTTCATTATTTTATTAATATTTTCATTAAAGTAGCTTAGTTTTTTTCTAAACTCATAAATCTCTTTATCTCTCTCTCTCCTCAGAGAGAGAGGTAAGGGAGAGCATCTGTCATTCGTCTCAGTGGTCAGTCTCGCCCAAAGCACAACAGTGCGTGTATCACATCCCCTATCACCCATAAGCCTCTGGAAAGATTGAGAGATAATGGACTGTTAAAGACTCTGTTGAGAGTGTTGGGCAATGGGGCATGGAAGCACTGGAATTCAATTTTAGCAGAAGCCACTTGGCTCATTAACACCAGAAGATTTGCTAACCATCTTCATCCTGCTCAAACAAACTGCCTACATGCTGTGGGAGGAGATAAGGTCCCCATAGTGCACATAGGGAAGCGGCTAGGGACAGTGTTGTGGAATGCTCCTCCCTTGGGAAAAGTCCAACCCATTCACAGGATTGTCTTCATTCAGGGACCTGGGTGTACTTGGTGGCTAATGCGGAAGGATAGGGAGACCCAGTGTGTGCCTCAAGGAGATTTAACCTTGGGGGAAAAATAATCTGTGATGCGAGTTGTATGTTGTAGGAAGTAATGTAGCAGGAAGAACCTGAACCAACAAAGGGTGAGCTTTGCAAGGAACTGGGCGAGTGCAACAATGACCCAAACCAAGATGGTGTTGGTGCCCAACAATCAAACATCCTGCCTCTCCTGTCCTGCCCAAGTCATAGCCTGTTCTTAAGAACATTGGGAGAAGTGGAGGAAGCCCATGGAATGGGAGAATATTACCTACCTGTTAAAGGACAGGGGATGGTAATTAATGAGAATGTATACATCTGTATGTTGGGTATAAAGATGGTTTAAGTATGTAGTAGAAGTTGTGTTGGTAAGAAGGGATTTCAGTAACGAGAATTAGACAGGTTTTAACAGGTTATTTCATTTGCAGAGCTAATACTTTCTGATTGGGCTCTCTGTCAGGCCAAAAACTAATCCTCTCCCTCTCCATTAAAGTGTTGCTCTCTTCAGAAATTTAGTCAACACACTGTATTGGATCTGGCTGGGATGGAGTTAACTTTCCCCATAGCAGCCCTCATAGTGCTGTGCTTTGTAGTTGTAGCTAGAAGGGTGTTGATAACACACCAATGTTTTGGCTACTGCTGAGCAGTGCTCCCACAGCATGGAGGCTGTCTCTCCAACACTCACCCCTCATAAGGCCAGTTGGCTAAGGTTAGGCAAGATCTTGGGAGGGGACACAGCAAAGACAGCTGACCCAAACTGACTAAAGGGATATTCCATACCATATGACATCTGCTCGGCAATAAAAGCTGAGAGAAGGGGGGGCATTTGTGATTAAGATGTTTGTCTTCTGGAGCAAACACTACACATACTGAAGCCCCTGCTTCCCAGGAAGTTGCTAGAAATCACTTGCTGATACAAAGTAGAGAATAAATCTTTTGTTTTCCGTCGCTTCCATGTGGCTTTTGCTTTATTAAACTGCCTTTATCTTGACCCATGAGTTCTTTTCATGTTATTTTCTCCCCGCTGTCCTGAGGAGGGGGAGTGCCAGAGAGGCTTAGTGGGCACCTGGTGTCCAGCCAAGGTCAACCCACTACACTGTCACACAGTAAGGGTAAATTGAGTGCTGAGAGATGTTGCAGTGCTGTCCAGTCCATTCTGGATTTATTGGTTCCCCTTATCAAATTTAGTAATGAGCAGTTGAAAATATGAAAGAGAACTAAGGATAAATATGAACTTTAATAGGAGATATACTAGGAGCAATAATTCTCTCCTGCCACAACACACTACTCCAAGCAATGTTTGTACAGTAGTTTTAGCACACTTACAGCCTCCATTGATCTTTCTTTTTAAAGGTATCCTGTCCTATTAAAGTAGTAGTTGTCTTGAATGGATTAGATTCAGAATGGGAACAACTTCTGAAATAAGATTGTGTTAGGGATTTTCTTGTCATCAGATGTCAAGTCAGAAGCTGTTAAACTTAAAAAAAGAAATAAATCCTTAATTGCTTAAGGCAGTGATTTACCACAAAAGAATAGAAAGAGAATCCTTCTAAGGCAGGTTGGTTTTTTTTTGATAAATTTTCAGTACTAATTATTTGCATAATCATAGGATCAGTTTTAGCTTATTACAGTTAAGAATTTTAAGCTTATATTAAATACTGCATACATACAGAACGTAATACAGTTTGCCATGCCTAGGAAAATAGTGCCATAATGCTGACCTCCAAGGCTACCATCATGATTTGAGGGTAGACATGGCAGTAGGAAAGCCTAAAACTTCTTAATAATACTTCCTTTCCCAAGTCAAGCTCTATTTTGGTTTCTGTGAATTCTTACTCAGAATTAGTGTCTTCTCTTTCTCTACAATTTGTGGTACTCCTTCACATGCAATCATCTCCCTCTCTCCTGCCAAATGAAGTTGAAAAGTATTTCATGTTACTAATAGCAGTCCCTCCACAGGCTTAAAGAAACAGACTTTTCAAGCATTAGTTTTAAGTACATTCTATACTCCAACACTGATTTATGTTCATTGTACAAGGGCACATCAGATGGGCCTATTGTTTCAATAGCATATTTGACAGGGAGTACAGCCATAACAATTTTCACCATAAGAATAATGTGCCTTTTACACTAGGATTTTAGAATTAAGCTGTTATGCAAGATCAGCCTGCTACAAAACTCTTCCCCACTCAATAGCTCTGGAGATCTATCTAATGCACATACTGAAAATGACCTTTACATAGGGATTTTAATAAACCACTTAATCTATTTCACAGAATCACAGAATTGTATGGGTTGGAAGGGACCTTTGGAGATCATCTAGTCTAACACCCCCTGCCAAAGCAGGTTCACCTAGAGCAGGCTGGACAGAAACGCATCCAGGTGGGCTTCGAATACCTCCAGATATATTTAGTGTATTCATTTTCAGAGGAGTAACTATACATAAATGATATGTTCCAAGTTATGTGCAAGAGATCTGTTTAATAGATTTATTCTTGTTTGCAAACATGCACAAAGAATTTTGTCTTCTATTCAAGCAGAAGTTACAGCAGTACTTTTGCTACTAACTATGGTATACATTTTGGGGTTATATACCATTCCAATTCACATGCCTCCTTTAAGTCAGGAATGCTCTTCAGTGCTGCCACTGAAAGATCTGCT
>KZ506373.1:35489-111710 GCA_002844005.1 Limosa lapponica baueri | reverse complement strand
TTTTTTTTTTTCCAGTCATCATTTGAGTGTGCCCAAATAATTTGCTCACAAAAGAGAGTGATCTTTAATGCCTAATAGTGACCTCTAACTTTCATAAGTTAAACAATCAGTCACAGAAATGTTGAAGAGCAAAGATTCTCAGGTCCTGTTTTTCCCAAGGGCATCTTAACATGAGATAATAAAGATACCTCTTAGCAAGTTTCAAATATCATGCCTTAGGTTGAATAAAACTACAATAAGGGTTTATTTCTTTTGGGTAAAATACGCAGCTTTTGAAGGGAGGCTATTTCTAATTAAATACTTCTCCTGTTGGAATCCAAGAGATTCAAAGATGAATATTTAGTTCATTAAAATGCATGGGAAAAGGCAGGCTAAGATTCCAGTTAACTAAGTGCAGTAGTATGTTTACTTTTTTCCATTTGTAAGAGTAGTCTAAAAAAAATCTGGAATCTGAATAAAAGTAGACACGCTGATTTAAATAATTTCAGTATCCTAAAATAATTCTCTAGGATTCTGGATTCCTGGAGTCTTTCTTTGAAAATCTTCAAGATCAGGTTTTGAATAGGAAAATATATATAGATAGACTCTGGGAAACCTGGAATTTATATTTAAGATGTAATTTTAGGTTTCCATCACTGGAAAGAAACTCTGAACACTGGATTTTTCTCTTGATAAGGAAGTAAACCATCAAGAAACTGGGGCTGGGGGAAAAAGGCAGGAAGAGGAATGACATTGGAAGGCAAAGAAACAGGAAGAACCTTTGTAGTCAGTTTCTTGTTTCATATTTATCATCATAGTGTGTGCATATGCTTTCATTAAACTATCAGGTCCAACCCCCAGCAATGGCAAGGCCCAGAAAAGATGCTTGGAACTTTTTTCCCTTTCCCTGTGCTCCATGGTCTGTACAACCTCCTCTGTGGACTGTAGCAGCAATTTTTTCCTGTTGGTCAAAAGCAACAGCTGTCACCTTTCAAACCACAGCAGGCTTCAGTAGAACAATTTGTCTATTAGAGTTTGCAGAATAAAATTTTCCCCTGGACTGGGAGAGACAAAGATGTTGGGGTCAGAAGCATTTTGTGGACTGAATTTGACCCATGGAGCACCAGTTGGACCACACTAAGCAATGCAATTAATGTCTTTTGAGGACGTACCTTTTCTATCGTTCGCTCTATAAACGAGGAAATGCCTGGCTTGGAAAGATTTTGTTTAGATGGTTTGGGTTACTTCAAAAGTCTCTCCTTTCTTCTACAGGAGTCAAGGTCAGGTACCCCAGAACGCATGTAAGATAGGTTGAACATTCCATACTATCTTTTCAAAACAGACTAGGGATTGGGCACTTCCCAACACAAAACCAGTTGTCTCCATATGATCTTGTACAAAAATTTGCCCAGTAATACATTTTCTACACTGGAGGTGCCTCATAAAACTGTGTTTGATCTCTTCCTGAGTTACATTGGAGGTGATGGGGGAAAAATTGATCCTTGTCCATTCTTTCCATCCTCTTCATGATTGTATACATCTCTGAAGTACTTCCTCTCTTGTCCTTTTTTCCCCCTCTCCAATCTGAAGAATCCCAGTCTAGTTAGTTGTTCTTTGGATGGAGTCCGTTGCTGGCAACAGGTGATTGTTACTAACTCATCATGATTTGGTAGAACAGGAGAAGGTTTTGGCAGGTGGGAGAACAGAAGATGAGAGAGTTATAACTGTTGGGAGGATCAGAACTGCAGATAGTATGTGTGTACTTCATGTTATCTGAACTTCAGTAAGGCCTTTGACACGGTCCCTCACAACATCCTGCTTGCCAAATTGGAGGGATACGGATTTGATAGGTGGACTGTTCAGTGGATAAGGTATTGGCTGGATGGTCGCATCCAGAGGGTGGTACTCAATGGCTTGAAGTCCAGATGGAGAGCAGTGACAAGTGGTGTCCCTCAAGGGTCCATGCTGGGACTGGTACTGTTTAACATTTTTATCAACGACATAGACAGAGGGATTGAGAGCACCATCAGCAAGTTTGCAGATGACACCAAGCTGTGTGGGGTTGTCGATACACCAGAGGGATGGGATGTCATTCAGAGGGACCTGGACAGGCTGGAGAGGTGGGCCCAGGTGAACTCCATGAGGTTTAACAAAAGCAAGTGCAGGGCTCTGCACCTGGGCTGGAACAATCCTTGGTATCAATACAGACTAGGGGATGAGGTATTAGAAAGCAGCCCTGAGGAAAGGGACTTGGGGGTGCTGATGAATGAGAAGCTGGACATGAGCAGGCAGTGTGCACTTGCAGCCCAGAAGGCCAATCACATCCTGGGATGCATCAAAAGAAGTGTTGCTAGCAGATCCAGAGAGGTGATTCTGCCACTTTACTCTGCTCTGGTGAGACCTCACCTGGAGTACTGTGTGCAGGTCTGGAGACCCAATATAGGAAGGACATGGACCTGATGGAGCGGGTCCCGAGGAGGGCCGCTAAAACGATCAGGGGGTTGGAGCACCTCTGCTACGAGGACAGGCTGAGGGAGCTGGGGTTGTTCAGCCTGGAGAAGAGGAGGCTCCGGAGAGACCTAATAGCGGCCTTCCAGTACGTGAGGGGGGCCTGCAGGAAGGCCGGGGAGATTCTGTTTACAAAGGCCTGCAGTGACAGGACGAGGGGCAATGGTTTTAAGTTGGAGAAGAGCAGATTTAGATTGGATATTAGGAAAAGGTTCTTTACTATGAGGGTGGTGGAACACTGGAACAGGTTGCCCTGGGAGGTAGTTGAGGCCCCTTCCCTGGAGATATTCAAGGTGAGGCTCGATGAGGCCCTGGGCAACCTGGTCTAGTTGGGGGTGTCCCTGCTGACGGCGGGGAGGTCAGACTAGTGACCTTTGGAGGTCCCTTCCAGCCCAGACCATTCTATGATTCTATGTTATTACAGAGTGGCTTAATGAATCTTAGGGTTTTGTTCTCTGCTCCACCTCTACCAAATCCTATCATTTCCTTTTGTTTAGCTGCTTTTTAGCTGATATTTTTGTTAAAGTGTTATGTCTTCAGAACAATTATATGAGCTCACAGCTCATCACTGTGTATGTAAAGTCAGAAGTTTGTGTCAGTTCACATTTATTAAGACTGAAATTCACTTTGTTAGTGTTTTTAAACTTCACTTAATGTTACAACATTCTTTTGTGGCTGCCTTTAGTACACTGCATTATCATCAGCACATTATCATCAGCAAATTTTGTCACTTCATTAATCCCATCTTTTTGTAGTTGAGGTATAAATATGTGAAAGAATACAGAACCCGACGTGGAACCTTCCAGGGCTCCACTGGTCACCTAGTTCCATTCAGAAAAATGAACAGCCATTTCTGTTTCTTTCCTAGCTTTTAGCCATTTATCCAAAAGAGGATGTCCCTTCTCATCTCACAGAAGCATGGTTCCTTAGGACCTTTTGGTCAACAGTCTTTGGAAATCAAATAGATTATAGTAACTGATGTCTGCCTGTTGTGACTTCTTCAAAAGAATTCCATTAGATTTGTGAGTCAAGATTTCCCTCTGTTGATGAGACTTTTTTCCAGTATGTGTTACATTTATTTAGATTAGGGAAGACGAGGTGAGGATGGGGGGAATTGCGCTTGTCTCTGAGCCAAATACAAGTGTGTGTGTGCTCATCATACCATCTCTAAGACAGTTCCATCTTTAACGGACACTCTTTTTATTTCTACTGTGGAGTGCTAAATGAGTGAGGTTCTTGGCCATCCTTAACGTGCTGGAACAATGTTTCACGCAGCCTGGAACCAGCCTGGGAAGCACTCAGTGGTGGTAAGTCACTATTCACTCAAAAGCCAGAGCAGAAAGCAGGCTTCCTTTGCTTGCCTAGTTTGTGGTGTTGAGCAGGCATTCACTGTAGCACAGATTGCTGTTTGGGATTTTGTGAGCATTGAAACAATCATGGCATGCTAGAATGCACAGTGTTCACAAGAGGAACAGTGAGTTAAAGTGGCGCAAGTAAGCAAGCAAGATTAGTCATCATCTGCCACAGAGGCATCATTTTCCAACTAACTATGAAGACGGGCTGAGAGAGTTGGTGTTGTTCAGTCTGGAGAAGAGAAGGCTCCAGGGAAACCTTATAGCAGCCTTCCAGTACCTAAAGGGGGCCTACAGGAGAGATGGGGGGGACTCTTTATGAGGGAGTGGGATGATAGGATGAGGGTTAGCTTTTAAATTGAAAGAGGGGAGATTTAGATTAGATATTAGGAAGAAATCCTTTACTGTGAGGGTGGTGAGACACTGGAACATGTTGCCCAGAGTAGTTGTGGATGCCCCATTCCTGGAGGTGTCAAAGGTCAGGTTGGACGGGGTTTTGAGCGACCTGGTCTGGTGGAAGGTGTCCCTGCCCATGGCAGGGGGGCTGGAACTCAATGATCTTTAAGGTCTCTTCCAACCCAAACCATTTTGTGATGGCAAAGAACATTTCTCTTTGCTTTGACCGTATGACACTTAAGATCAATGGGAAATCAAAGAGCATTTATGTGGTAGCGGATGAACTGATTAACTGTGGGTATAAATCAAAGAAACCCTTTGTGCTTACAAACCCACCTCAATAGTTTTCTCTGTCCTGCAGTACCACTTCTTTTTTAGTTGGAGTCAATAAGCTGTTCTTCGTGCACTAGCTGATTGCATTTAAGTACTGAACTATCCTGGCCGTAGTAGTGTGTGGTGTTTGCACTAAGTGACACGTACTGTACCTGCTGTTTGCATTGCTGGCACGACAGACATGATAGACTATTATGCAGCACCTGAGAGCCCTGTAGGGCCTTAAAAGCAATATTTTTTCTAGTGTTTCCATGATTCACCTGGTGGTACAACCAAACAATAAGAAGACCGTAAGGAGCACTTCCTGCATCAAATTTAGTGTAGTACACTTACTGTCTGCATGCGAGTGTTGAAAAGTCTCTCGGCTTCCTTTCTAAGATCCTCCAAGCAAGTTGTGCTGTGATGGAGGTTTGCTGTGACACAGAATGGATTCAGTTCACAGAATGGGTATGAAGCCTAGTTTAGCAGTCCCAGTAGTTTTGGGGTTTTGTGTTGGGTTTGCTTTGTTGGTTGGGGTTTGTTTTTCCTAGAATGATGAAGACCATAATTTTAGAGATCAGACACTCTGCAGAAACTGTATCCTGACTCTTCTGTGTGTTTCACTCCAGACTACTGGGTGGAAATCACTTCCTATTATAAAGGTCAATTAAGCCAGTTTCCTAATTCCTTTTGTTTAAAGACAGAGAAGGCTGGGGGGAAAAGGAGAGGATATAGGTAAGTTATAAAATGTTAGGCACATGTATGAGCTCCTACTTAAGGTCTGGATTTTCTGTTAGTTGCTACAGAGTGCCTTTTTCAATTACTTTTCTGTTGATGTCAATTCTATCAGAGAAACCAGTAAACATTTGTTGCTGGATAGTAAGGTAAAAAGCAGCACTGAGGGTAATGTATGTGTCAATAAGGATTTTAACATTTTTGTATAACTTGCAGCTTTTTTGACTTGCAAACATTTATCTAAAGAGCTAAAGGTATATCTATTACAGGAGTATAATCAACGTATACAGTGAATTAAATTGCAGAGAATCCTTTTTTCTGAAAGATGTAGTGACAAAATTGCTGATTTAGTGCTAAAAGGCACTAGATTTTCTTCTATTCCTTCAAATGCAGCTTAAGGAAAAAACTCTAGTTTCTAATGGCAGTTACAGAGCTTTAAATTAAGAAGTACTAAACTTGCTGTCCTCTTACTATAGTACTTACTATAGTGAGATCTGTCTGTGCCAAACACAGTCATGGCACAGAGCCAAGTACTATTCTAAGGAAAATGACCTAGGAATTCAAGGCATGTATTCACTGTTCCATACACTGTCAAGAGCCAAACAGATGAAAGGACTGGGAGGCGAAGAGTAACAAGGACTTCAAATGTGTTTGTCCAGCAAGAAAAGTAGTGACTTACCTTGTAGGGCTGTAGTTCCTTTGGCTTAATTGAAATAACATTGCCCTGTGAGTAGCTTTGAGCTATTTAACTGTACTGTGCTTTTTCCCCCATTCTTGTTTTTGCCTTGGGTTACTCAGTCTTCTGCTTACTTTGCTTTGTTTCGTCCTTGCTTTACTATAAAATGTACAGTTACTTCCTGTCTGAAACTGAGTCAAAAGTGAAAAAATATGGAGATACATTTAAAATTCAGGCAAGAATTAAGGATCTCTAAATAATGCAAAGATTTTAGGCTATTAAATTTCTGTCTTAAAATCCATCCTGAGAACACAGACTGACTGCAACGTGTCATGTTATATTAGATGCTGCTGAATACTCACTGTGGTTTGCTTCTGAAATGCTTTTTAACTACTTCATTTAAAGAAAAAAAAAAGTGTTCTGTTCCATATGAGACTTAATTGTTATAAAGCTTTGCTTAAACTGTGCCTGTGTGCTATCATTTATATAGATTTGGTAGCACTTGAGTCTTGCTTTCAGGGAAGTGCCAACATAGGACATATTAAATAATCTGTCCTGAGGCAAACTGTCAGTTTTTATGTTGCCTTAATGGGACGTGTCTAGCTTTTTGGGTTTAGTTTTTTGGGGGTTTTTTTGGGAGGTTGCATTTTTTTGTTGGGTTTTTTTTTTAGCAAGGCCGCTAGGTGGAGTTAAAACACTGAGACCCTGTGACTGTTGGTTGCCGGTATCTGATGAATACCTGGTTCTTCCGCAGCCTGTAAGGCTAGGAAGTGTTGTTTAACTAAGATCTGCTGTTTCAAAAGATAGAAAGACCAAAATGGTCTTACTGCTGTTTTCAATTTTAAATTGGCAGCTTTTAGAAAGCTTCATACAGTAAATTATTGATTGAAAAGTTTGTTCATTGTGTTCATTGTGATTTGTAAATCTGCTCTTACTTATATCTGTATCTATATCCATAGGAATGTCCTCTGAAGTACACATAACGCACAGAAAGAAAAACTTAGTTGTATTTATTTGCCATTAGAGTATTTAAAAGCTAGAAGATGACTAAATTCCAACTCTAGCCATTCTATGATAAATTATCTGAATTTGAGACCACTCTCTCTCTGTCGTCTTTTTTTAAATCTTGACTCCCACTTTATCCCTTAAGCTGTTATCCTAGACCTTTTGTCAGCAGAAAATCTGGGTTTCCATCCTACATGGAGCTGATGTACTCTGATTTTTGTGTGACTACATGGAACAGTCAGATCTATCAGCAAGTACAATAAACTGGTCTGTATATGTGTTTCCCAGAAATACATTTATTAATACACTTTATTATGTAAAATTATAGTTGTCTTTGTAACTAATAATGTTTAGGTGGAGATGAATTTGAAAACTGGAAGTACCATTAAAGAGTTTTGGACTGAGTCATAGCTATCCATATGTAATCAAAGTTAAATCAGATATAAGGCTTAAATCTTGACTGTATTATAAAGTGGTTATCAATGGTAGGAGCATATTGTGGACAAGCTTGCAGGTTTTTGTGTTTGTATTTTCTAAAGCCGGTATTCCCCTTTGCTGCTTCTGTTTCGTAGGTTGTGGCTTTCTTGTTTTACTTTAATAGCATTAATGGAACATGCTAACAAAAGGTTGCTTGGCATGTTCCAGTCACGAAAGATATTTCTAAACAAAACCAGACTTACATAAATGCTTACTGCATAAGTTAAAAATCAGTCTGTAAATTCAATTGCTTTGTTTGTCTTTGCAGCAGTTATGTTGGCTGCTGTATTGCTGTAATAGAGTATTATAAAGGTCCTTCTGCTCAAATCAAATTTGCATTTTCCAGAAGCAGCAAGTAATCAAATTGTAGATTTGTTGGTAAAACAGATTACCTGCCATTCTAGCAAAAATAGCACTGATTGTAGTCTGTAATTAGAATGGTTTTTTCTTCTTAAAAATCCTCTTTCAGAAGTAGCTACTAAGCTTTTAAGTTGTTATTTGACCTGCACTGCTTTAGGTAGAAGTTATCATTCTTGCTGCTTTTGGATTTGGCAGATTAATACCATAATTTGTCAAAACAGTTGCTTCTATAATACTCTTTGTTTAGATGAAAGTCCAAACCAAACTTTCAGTGCCTTTCCTTCTGAACTTCACATAGGTGGATGAAGCAGTGCCCAAATGCATAATATATTTCAGTCTGCTTTGTATGTCGTTCCACTGCCATTAGATGCCAGTGAACTGACACAAAAAAAAGGGCAGGGCAAGTTGCCAACAGAGGCAAATTTAATATTCATACTAAAAATGCAATGTAAAATGCAATGTAAATAAAGGTGCTTTTAATTTATAATAATAATAATAAGAAGAACTTCATAGGAACATAGGAGCTGGAGGGGACAATTGGGATGATCAAGTCTAGTCCTGTGCTACCTTAGGTAACCAAGTAATATGATCCATTTTTATAAACTGGTCAAGCTCCGTGTTATAAAAAAAAAAAACTGAGGTGTTTTCACTTCCATGATGCTTATTGGGCAGCTGTTTCAGAATCTCACTGCCCTGATGGTTACAAACATCCCTTAAAAATCAAGCTTACATGTATGTATTCCTGACCGATTCATTCTAATTTGTTCTTATGTCAGTATTGCCTCTTAGCATCAACAGCTCTTTTCACTTTGGGGCATTTAAACACTATGTTTAATGACAGCAATCATCTTGAGACTTTTTTTTGCTAGACTCAATCCATGTATTTCATGTATGTCTAGCTGTACTGCAGGCTTAGGTGGCTCTTGACACTTTCAATCCTGGTTTAGGCTAGCACAACTGTTTTGAAGTAACACATCAAACAGTGATGGAACTAATAAGCTGGGGAAAAAAAGCTGTTCCCCCCTGCATTTTTTGGGTCCAGTTAATTTTTCACCTGTATGCTGCCCTGACTCTTTTTGAAGTATGACCCTACCAACAGTTATGCTGTTGTCATTGTTGCAGTAGTATACAGGGACAGAAAGAAGCAGCAGAGGGAGGAACAGGAAAGAAGAATGTCCTAAGGCAATACTGCTGCTGGACATGAACCTTATCCTTAACCTAGGCTTGTTTAGACATGTCTACCATTCTACTCTGCACTGCAGAAAATTGAGTATAGTATGTGATACAGTTTGGAATAGTCATTTCAGGCATTAGCAACAGCCTACCAATGGCCACATAGGATAGTTGCAGTATACACATAATATTATTTATGGACCTACATTAGTTTATCCTTACATCTAATTTAAACTGAATCAATTTCTGATTGCTGAGTCCAAGCAATGATTAGCTCTTCTATAATGATGCTGCCATTTACTAAAAGCAAGTCTGAAATAAATAATCATTGCATCTTGTGGGTTCAGTTGCTATTGGAAGGAAGCTGTTTGCTGTTGCATCTGGTTCCTACCATTATTAATAGAATTTATTTTCCAGTTTATATCTGGGAAGTTAAAGTTTCCCTCAGTAATACAATTTACTGTAATATTTTCTCTCTAATAACATGACAAGTGTAGTAGCAGAGCATTTTTGAAACAGTCGTACTATCTTACTATCTTATAGTAGTATCTTATAATATCTATAAGTATATCTTATAGACTATACTTGTCTTTCTTGCTTTTTTATAGTCTATTTAATCTTTAATTTTGGCATTGTTTCTTTGTTTCTTTCTTGAACAAACAAGATAAAATTGGTAATTTACTAACTTTATTTCAGTATGTTACATGGAGTTTGGGGATTTTATTTATTTATAATTCTATATTGCTGAAGGATATGAAATACTAAGCTATAAAAGTAACAGCCAAAATTTCACCTGTGCATATATTTTTACTTACATCTTGGTTTTTATTAATCTGTTATCAGTTACATAGGCCCTAAGTACTATCTGATTGACTGGTATCAGGGTAGCAACGTACGTCTGAAAATGATTATTTGAAGAGTTACATCTAGTGATTGTTTCTATGAGAAACCTTATGTTACAGTTTTTGAAGGCCCGCCTTCATTTGGTCAATTAGAAAGACTTACAGGTCTACCTGAGATTGTACTGCCTTTGTTAATCTACATAAATGACTGCTTCCTTGTATCATCAGGAGAAGACAAGGTGCCAGCATTTGAAAACCAGGCAGCTATGTGTGGAGGAATGTCTGAGTGAAAAGGGGCACGATTTGATTGCAATGAGCAACCCAGTCTTTGGTGTAGATAAAAGCCCAGAGGGAATCATGAACTGTCCTTGAAAAGCAGATGTATGAAGGAGTAGCTACATAGTAAATAAGATAAGCAGAACCGCGTCTGGGAGATGGGAAAAGTTGCTGCGCGTGGACAGGTGGTCTGCACCAATTGT
This sequence comes from Limosa lapponica baueri, assembly GCA_002844005.1. NCBI lineage: Eukaryota > Metazoa > Chordata > Aves > Charadriiformes > Scolopacidae > Limosa > Limosa lapponica. The sequence goes on along the minus strand of KZ506373.1, from coordinate 101,416 downwards.
GTGAGCGCTCTAGGCGCGTGAACAGAGACTGTAAGCAAATCGTATCGCTTCCGCTAGCGCGTGCTATTATTGCCTGTCTATATATACTGTGTGAAAACTTGAATAAAGGGAGAACGATCATACTCATATTGAGACTCATCGTTACTCCGGGTCCGTCTCCCACTCCGACAGCTATGTGTTTTCCCATCTCTAACAGATAGACAACTACTTACTGGCATTTATGGCAATCATTTATGCAGCTGTCAAATTTTTATGTATATTCCTTAACACAACTAGCCAACTTACCAAGAAAACCAGGTAGCGTCTTTTGTTGCTGTTTAAAAGTAGTGTTCTGCAGTAATCAGGGACCCTGCATTCAAGTTCATGAAATCAGTCCAACTTTAAGTATTAATTAAATTTGTTGGACAGGCTGAAATTAATATAATCTTTTGGTTCTCTGACTATTTTAGTGTTTGTTTCTGGTAATACATAGTGACAGGGCTGTGTTTTCTACATGTCTAGGTGAAGGTAATGAATGACAGAAAGCTGTAGGTTCCTTTTAAAAAAGACTATCCGCTTCATATCAGGTGCTTTAGCATAGTTGTCAGCTTTTATGTTGTTCAGGCTATTGTTTTTCTTTGATTCCATTTTGCTTTTATTTTGACCTTAATTTGGCAGACTTCATATTCTTTCGGGTATTCTTGGGGGGTGGGAGTGCGGGTGTAGAGTTCAGAGCCTTGAACCTACTTCTGAGGATGTTCCCCTTAACTCCCATAAGGTTGTACCAGAGGTACACTAGCAATATGTGAAAAACCAGACACACTGCAGTCTAGTGGGAAGCTGTTCATGGCTTAATGAAGTACTGTTCTTTAATAGATTTGTAAATTCAGGGTAGAATTCAGTGAGTTGGGGGGGGTGGTGGGAAACGAATGCATTCTGAGAATGCTAATACTTAAACTTTGGCTTTTGTGAAAGCAGCTTCATTTATCATAAACTTCTGAGATTCAAAGTTTCAGTAGTCCAATAGAGAAGCTACTAAGTCAGTCATACTACTATGTCAGAACTGTGTTGGTATCAGAGAGATAGAGGTGGAAGGAGTATTCTTTATTCAAGCTTCATTTTCAGAATTAAATCACCAGTATGCTGGACATAGATGTTTCTGAATGCCAGTAGGAGGGAAAAGTGAAAGTCCACACTGGTATAGGAGGATTTGAAGAAACTGTTGTAACACAAGGAAAAGAAAATTCTTAACATAAATCATAGATAGAAATCACAGAATCGTCAGAGTTGGAAGGGTCCTCTAGAGATCATCTAGTCCAACTCCCCTGCCAAAGCAGGATTGCCCAGAGCACATTACTCAGGACTGCATCCAGGTGGGTCTTGAAAATCTCCAGAGAAGGGGACTCCACAGCCTTCCTGGGCAGGTCTTCTGTTTTTATGCTGTCTTTTGTTTCGCATAAAAATAACCTTGGGTAGGCTATTTCTAGACAGTTCCTCTTACAGACAAGTGAGACCTTTAATAAAAAGTATTGCCTTCATGCAGAAGCCCTGCATGTGGCTATTTTCAAATTGTTGGCATTTCATTCTTCTGCTTTGTTTTTCCTTCAGGCTAAAATTGTCCGTCCTTTTATGCATGCTCCCTGCATTATATGCCAAAACCTATCTGAGCACTTATGAACATACCAGACTGGTTTTACAATAAAATTAATGCAGGTACAGTGGCTAGCATTAAGATAAAAAGATATTTAATATAAAATAGTGTTACGTAAACATCCCTTTTAGTAGCAAGCTCTTTGTGTGTGTTCTTATATTTCTTTAGTTATGATTGAAAATGTTGTTATTACCATAACAACATATGATTATTATTTTTTTTAATTTTGCAACTGAAATAGGGAGGCAGATAGTAAGTCTCTGTCAGCCAGAGAACTTCCTCTGAGGTTCCTATGATCCTCCTATGATACTAAACACTGCAGCAAGTTTTACTTCTTGAATGCAAGCTGTCTTTTAATTACTATCAAATTATCTCCCTCAGCAACTACTTCATACATAACTGAGCTGTTGATGTAGCTGCCAGATAGATATCTTGCTGACTGTGTGGATTTCTATTAGCCCCACTTCAGTCAGTTGCCCAAGTCTGTATCCATCTCCTTTATGCAACCAAGTTGAGTGCTGGTTTGTTGGGGTGGGAGGGTAGAAGCCTCTGTTTCTGAAGCCAGTTATCTTATGAACTTATATTTGGATTTGTTACTCCAAGTAATTTATTTTTTTTTTAATATTGTAAAAAAGATTATTGAAAAGGCACCCATTGATTGCACAACACACTAAGATCAGTTATATATGTAAACTTTTCTGCTAGCTAAAGCTGAAATATAGTTGATTTATATAATCAGGATTAATAGCAGATAAGTTACAGTAAACTTATGTACCTCTTCTGGCAATAGAGAGAAACTGTCTATTTAAAATCCACAACAATTAAAGGAAGACATTTTCAAGTGAGTAACAACTAGAAGTTTTCCTCCTCTGGGTGATTATGTGGCTGTAATCTTGTATACATACAAAATTATTTGTTGTAGTGAACACGACCAAATGACTTTTTTTTGTGTCTTGTTTTATGCATCTTTGCAGTTCTTAGTCTTCATAATCTACAAATTACTCTGTGGGTTTTATTCCTTATTTCAAAAATGCAAATACTGTCTGTTTCTGTACAGTTTCAGTAACTATAATTCTGTTTTTCTTAGAAGATTGAATAGTAAATTAATCTGTCTGGTTTTGTCAATAGCAAAGTTTTTACCCCTGTCTGCACTTAGTCATATTCTAGATGGAAAAGGTGGACGACAGACCTCCAATTTATTTAAAATTAGACTTAATTGATAAGGGTAACGTCTATGTGTGGTCCTGCTGGACAAGCTATGGCTCTAAAAATGACTTTATTCTTGCTTCTAAAAATATTCTGTAATTATAAAAGGTCTGTTGCCTTTTTTTTTAATGTTTTCTATAAGCTACCTCTTGAACTAGAATCTTGCTATGCAAAGATAATTTTTATACTTTCAGGTCCATTGGGCCACGGCTTGTGTTGAGAATGACATTAGGAGCAGAAATTACTGGCCAGCTCAAGGCTTCTTCATACATAACATCAGGCCGAAACCTTTTGAGATGGGACTTGTCACCAGAACAGATCAGAACAAGAACAGAAGAGCTAATCAGGAAGACAAAGCATGTGTATGACAGTGTCGGGATGCTTGATATTGGAGAAGTAACACATGAAAATACTGTACGGGCCTTGGCAGATATAGAAGTGGAATATGCAGGTTAGTGTACGTTTTCTGTGATTCTTTCCGTAGGGTGTTCCATCTCCACATAAAGAAACATTGAGAAAAGATAGTTGTTCCTTGCAGTTCTGGTCCATGCCGATTTTGTGTAGAATGTGTAGAGGCCTCTTTAGGGTCTTCTGGTCATGATAATCTTTCGGGACCTCTCAGCAAGATGCAACATGATCAGCTACAAAGTTCTGCTGCCTTATTCTAGAGACAAAAAATAAGGATTAGCAAAACTGTGCTGTTGATCTCTCTGTCACATCCAGAGAGCTGCATTGGCCACCTGTTTTCTTTTTACATGTGAAGCTCCATAGTTACATTTTCTTTTCCAGCTGTGTACGGCCACTAGGGGCCAATGTGCAACAGCGTAGACTACAGTGGAACAGCGTAGGCTATGTGTCTGTGGTACACATAGTACATTCAAACCTGAGAAGCAACGCGTTTTTCCAACGCTGCAGAATCTCAGGCAAGCAAGTCAAATGGAACAATGGAAAGGTTGATAAGCTTCTGGTGGAGAAAATGTGATGGTTGAGAACAGGGGAATTTTTGAATGCTTTTTCAAAAGAAGACAGCTTTGCATGCTCACTTTCATATTATGGCCTGCAAGGCCTCGAGGAATCAAGGGATAGGTGTTGGTCATAGAGTCGCACCTAGATTGGTCTGAAGGAATTATCAAGATGAACCAATATATGGATGGAGTTTAATGGTCAAACACACGTCATTCCGTTCGTTTGTTAATAATTGTCAGTCAGAGGAGATGGGGAAAAATAAAAAATGTGTCTTGGGTGGCTTTGTCCTGAAAAACCTATCACATGGTGGCTGCATGATTCTCAAAAAGTAGTCAGTGAAATAGAATGTCAAGTTGTCTTAAATCCTCTAAAAAATCTCCAGTAGCAACAGAAGTGCTGAAAACAGCCTCCTTGGCTTGGAGCAAAGTCTTCGCCTCGCAAAAAAAAAAAAAAAAAGCACCCTGCAGCTCAAATGATTGTACTGTAGTATTAGTCTGGCTTTCACATTACTTGGAATTACAGTTTAGGCACATCCAGTGAATTGACTGGTATTGATGCTGCCAGAAAGACTGAGTAATCTTCATCCAAACAGCATCCTGACAGATTGAGTTTAAATTGTACCAATGTAAGTGGTATAATTATTGTAGGCCTTTTCACCACAGTGTAAAACTCTCTTCTTCAAATTAAATTAGAAGGAAAATCTATGTTTGATTCAGAAAATAGTAGCCATCAGCTTCTTAGCATACCCACTGAGACTTGCATCTTCCAAGATGTACTTTTTTTCACCACATGCTATTGCAGTAGTGGGTCATATTTAAGCTTTTAATGCTAATCTTTGAAGTGGTGTGTGAAGTTAGCATGACTTACCTGTGAAACAGCCTATGGCATATAACAAGAATGTATTACCACAGCAAGACTTCCATTAGAACCTTGGATTTTTAAGGCCTGTGTGTCCCTTTCACATGTACATGATAGACCTGCCCCAGTAACTGGAACTTATTATCTGAAAAGACATAGATGACAACAGGTCTTACGTTTCGCTTGGAAACTGCCAAAGCTCACTTCATCATTTTGAAACATCTTGGCATGGCTGGGGGAGGGGAGGAATTTCTCATAGACTTCAAGAAGAACCAGGTGCCTATGTTTGCATTCCGAAGGTTTCTAAAGGGCTGAGAGCATCTCAGGGTTTGATTGATAAAACAACTTCAGACTGCATACAATTGCAAAGCTTTAAATCATCCTAAAATGTTGTTACTCTAAAATGTGCTTTTGGGGAGGTGAAGGGAGTGAAATTATAATTGATTTTGAGTTAGTTCAGCTGGCCATAACAATTCATTTCGATTTTAGCAGTCCTATTTAATGCCATTATAAGATGCAATATTCCTTTAATAAGCAAGAATTTACTTAATCTCAAAAGTGTATTCTAAAAAATTAGTATTACTCAGCTTCTGATCTCTAGAAGTTCAGAATATGTAGACAGCATCTTCTGTATTTGCCTTATTGTTTCTCCTTAAACACAGAAGAGAAGATGGGGATTTGACACTCTTCTCATAACAATGTAAAAATAACTTCAGGACAGATGGGCCTGTTTGAGAACTTTTCACTTTAAATGCTAATATGGAAGCATCTGTGCCAGCTATGAAACAGTGTCAGTCTTCACTTACAAATGGTTCACCTTTCAAAAATCATGTGTCATATTCATACACCTTTCTGTTGACTTTGTTGGAGTAAGAAGGTAAGATAATTAGGCTTGGGTAATATAATAGATAGTTTCGTGTAACATGTTTATTTGTTATAATGGTGTGCAGTTCTGTCCTTTTAGATATTCATTTTTTACATTCTCTGTAATCACTTTATTTGCTTTAAGCCTGATCAGAAGTTACTTTGGGTACTTGTTGCTATGTCTTTTATAAATATCATAAGGGGGGAAGTTCCCTAATTATCCTTTTCATTAAAGCATTTCTAGCTTTCTGTGTAAGTGTTCATTGCTTTTTATTTAAACAGTGGAAAGAAGCATGTTGGATTTTCCCCAGCATGTCTCACCTGACAAGGAGGTACGCTTAGCAAGTACAGAAGCTGACAAAAAGCTCTCTAATTTTGATGTGGAGATGAGCATGAGAGAAGATGTGTTTCAGAAGATTGTTTATTTGCAGGTAAACCACAATGATATCTACGTAACTTGTGGAAATGTAGATAAAAATGCAGCAGTGGAAAAACTTTTCTCTAAACAAGTTCGTATCCACAGTGACTTTCAAGATTCCCATCACTGTGTGTGTTTCCTCTGTGCCTGTACCAGTCAAATCTTTCCAGTGGGACACAGCTATAGAAAAAGGCTGTGGTTCCACAAAAACTTAAGCCACTGTTACTCGGTGCTCCTGCTCTTTCCCTCTCTTGTCTAGGTGTGTGTATCTTTCTCTGTCCATAGCTTTGACTTCCGTCTAATATTCCAGTGAGCTGGTACAAGGAAGCTAAACTAGCAGGAGAAAACCCATCAGGAAAAATAAAAATCATTGTTTTCTGCTGGCTGAGCTCCCTGAACTGGTTTGGCCGGAGCATCACCAAGGGGGGAGGAAGAAATGAGACAATATAACAATATATTTAGGTTGGCTTTATTCTGCTTTTGAATTTGTGTCCAAAATTATGCTTTATTGAACTTGTTGAGAGTTTTAAAGTTGAGTTTTAAGTTATAAAAGTTAACGAGAACATATAACTGGGAGTGACCTCAAAATAAAGTGAAGTCAAAAGATGTGTACTGTTGAACTATTTCTATCCCTTTTGTGTTTCTGTTTAGCTTTCCTTCTAATTGAGCACCCACAGTTACCTTGTATTCTTCATTTGCACTGTTTATTTTGTAGCTCAAACAGGAAGAACATTTGGTTTTGTTCAAATGTAACTAGTGACATTTGGTAATAATTCTCCAAAAGTGTAATTTAAAGATAATGCAAGGAAGCTATGTAATGTGAAAACTAAAATATATACATTTGTCCATCCTTCAGATGTGAATCTTCCCTTTCAACTCCACTGATTTTTAACCTTCTCCACTCATTTTTAACCTTCTAGAGTCGTCATTTGTGCTTTTTGAGGCATTAATTGGGTACCAGACTAATATTTGCAGCACCTTGCAGCACCTTCCAATATCATTGTCTTCTATTATTGTATTTTCTAAGCACATTTTCAAGCTCCTCTAGCTTGATGTTGTTCTTTATGTGTTTGTGGAGGTATTTAATAGCCTCATTTTGAGGACCTTCTGCTGTGTTTTGGCAGATAGTGCCTTATGTTGATTTCCCCCCGCCCCCTCTGCTCTGTTGCTATGAATTAAATGGTTTGATATGTATTTATTATTTGCTGTGATTTTTCCCCGCCCTCCGGTATAGTATACACAGATACATTTAGGGCTAACCTGCCACATCTGTGTATTTTTAATTTACAGGAACTTCTGATAGTAGCTAGTGAAAACTGATTGATGTTATTCGCTTGCATTACTTTCTTATAATCTTTTTTTTATTTTATCTTTTTCACTTGGTGCTTTTCTACTTCATTTTCCTGTGCAGCAATACTTGGCTTTTATAACAGTTACAATTGTTGCTTAATTCTCCATTTAATTTTTTTTGGAGATCTTTTTTGGCTTAACTGCAGCATGCAAGCATGTTTTAGTATTAGTTTTCCAGAGACACAACGTCTGAGCACACGTCAAATTAATAATAGCTATGAAAGTTGTAGCAGATTTTGCTGTAGTACGGATGTGAAATTGCCAATAATGCTAGACTGATCAAGTTTAGCTATTTCCAAACCACAAAGTTCTTGTTAATTTTTGCTAAATATCTAATGCGTTCTCCTATGAGAAACTCTTAGAACCTGAAAAATCAGGTTCCAGGAGCACGTAAAAAAACCCAACTTCCACAAACAGGGATGTTTTGCTGAAATCACTTTATCAGTTTAAATGAGCCAGTAAAACTTTTTGATTAAGTCAGATTTTTCATGGCCTCACTGAGGATTCAGGTATATGAATTCAGTTTCATGATCCTGCACAGGGACCGGATTAAATTGTGGTGAGGAGAGTGAGGGCCCTCACGCTCTTGTGTTACTTATAATACAGTCAGTCCACTAAAAGATTAGTAAATCTGCTTGATCTCAGTGATATCCTGAATGTTTTCGCTCCTTTTAACAAGGCCTACACTTTTCTAAGTTAACAACTGTTAGGTATTCTTCCTAAATTCTGCTTTATTTAAGAACTGTTGATGGTGGAAGATGTATGAGGGATTTGTATTTAATTGAAAAAAAAACAACTGAAAATAATCCAGTCTCTTTCTTTTCCCTACACATTAGGGGGGAAAATTCCTGCATAAATGTATCTTGTTGAATATGCCTCAGATCTAATTCTTTAACAAACTTTCATTTTCGGGTCTGAAACTTGGAATAAAGGTGAATTTGGTAGTGAAACTGTCATTTTAAATTTTATTACTCATAACAGCTTCACATGTTGGCTAGCAGAGGCATGCTTAAGAATGTTGCCAATGTTCTCCACCCATACGCCCTCAGGAAACTCAGCCTGATGTAAACAGCTGCTGCCGCTTTTGTTCATGATATTCTAAGTAGGTTTTGTTTCTTACTCTGCCTAAAGATTTCTTCATGGAATAAGGTAGCATGGTTATCCAAAACAACTGTGAAGCGGTACACACGATCATCAATCATGACCATTTGAAAACTTACGGAAAGTTCCAAAATTTCATGTGTGTAGTATCTTTGAAATTAGCACTTCTCTTGTGGAAATTATCAAGGAAACACAGGACGCCATAGACCATCCTGACCAGACTGAAGTTCAGAGACGACCATAGAGCACAGTTGGTTCCTGTGCCTGTGGGGGTTTATACGCAGACCTGACAGGTCTCTTTGAATGTGCATCGTCCTTATCTTAAGCATGTCTGTGATGCAGATGAACATCACAAAGGCTAATATTAAGACCAGAAGCTATTGATTTCTTTGAAGTGTATGGAAAGACGCATAGTCATCAAGAGAAGGATGAAGAACACTTAGTTTTCTCCTCCTTTTTCCCCAAAAAAATCTTTCTTAGCTTTTGAAGGAGCCAATATTCTCTGGCTTTAAGGACTTAAAATTAGTGCTTGTGAATGCCCTTTTGCCTAAAATCTTTGCTGGATTTGGGACCAGGAGACTTTCAGGAGCGTGGCAGTTCCATATGCCCACTGGAGGGCTTGGGAGATCCCTCACAATGCCTAAATAACTCAGTGAGACTTTTCAGAAACCTCTGTCCTTAACTGTTACTGTAACAAAAGCAGTGTCTTTTTATGGATATTACTCCGTGTTTTTTTTCTCAGCCTTTCTATTTTTGAGCCTTGCAGCGCAGTTAGCACACTATAAATGTTAATGTAGTGACAGTATCTGCATTTTTCACCTCTATCTTTTTGAAGTCTTGCTTTGTCTGTCACGCTAGTCTTGGGTCAGAAAAAAGAACCCTGGAATTGGTGGGTTATCGAGTGGAAAAACAATATGTGAAAATTCTGAGTGTTACAAATATTTTTGTACTCAATATGACAGCATTGACGCTCCTAGATGTAGTGCTTAGTAGCATAAAGATCTTCATGAAGCTGCAGAATTTCAGGGAGTACTCCAGGAAGCCTGAGCAGAGCAGGAAGCCTGAATGTTGCAGGCAGTAGGGTAATAGTATTCCTTTTATCTTTGTGTTGGGAAATATTCTGTGTGGCTTGTCTTATGCCTTTATCACAAGTGAAGATGGAGATGTGATGTTTGACTTGCAGAGGACAGAGGGCATGATTTTCTTCACTTATTTTCCTCCCCAAAGGAGATTTCCACCATTTACCTCCTATTTAATAATGAAAATTTAAAAAAGGCGACAGCTGAGTGCTGCAAAAAAATCATAGCCGTGGTGATGGGTACACTATGCAATCACATGGCTCAGTCGTGATTGACTTTAGCTGTGTGGTGTCCTATAGTAGTTAAATTATCCTTTTGTGAGTATGGATTCTTTTAAAAACCATCTGTAAACAGATAATATTAAAAAGAAAAAATATTCATCATTCATCGTATGACAGTATTGGTAAGCTAAGTTAAATCTGCCTATTGCTTTAGAGAAGTTAGTTCACAAAGTGAAGTGATTGCTGCCATTTTTTCCCCTGGACTTAGAAATATCTGCATATAGACTATTGCTATATGCATAAGAGTTTTAGGCACAATTGTGCTAATGCTTTGCAGTCTGACTGAGCATAATGCTACTGGGATTTGTGACTCTTTGCAGAGTAAAAACAAGACTAAGCTGTTCTAAGCTCTTTCAGGGTTCTAAAAACCAATCCCCACTAATTATTTTAATCCTATATGCAGGGCACTGGTGGGAGTAGACATTGGTTATGTGTTGCTGTGTTTATTATTTTTAAATTACAGGTGGGAAAATACCTGTTTCAGAGTTTTTATTCGCATTTATTTTCTCTCAGGATGCAACTGTCTTGTATTTTTTTCTTTTTAAGGAAGAGAGGTAATTTGCACTGGCAGGTCATTAGTTGACAGCTGTACACAGTTGTGTAACTCTGTCATAAAATTTGCATGTTTCAACGTCCTTACTTTTCAGAGGTGGCAGTCAAGAATTAATTGTATGTAGGTAAGCTGATGAGTGGGTTGTTAAGACAAGTCAGAGCGAATTCCAACTGCTTCATATTTGAGGGTGAGCTTAGGTAGAGTATGTCCTTTTAAACAAGTACTGTAAGTTAACACCTTTTTTAAATGTTCGCTTTTAGATGGGGGAAGATAAAATCAGAATGTGTACAGCATTATTTTCAATTTAGGACAAAATGGCAACTTTCTGAATTAAACAGTTATGCTGTAGTCAGTTTGAAGGAAAACCCTTACAGGACTGATCCGTGGTCTGTTACAACCATGGTCTGTATCTTGCCTCTTTACGTTGGTTGCTTTAGGAAGTTAACGTTGAAGAATCTTCATAATGGCACAGCTAGACATTGAAATGATATCTCATTTGTTGTCATTGATTGATTTGTTCTGAAATAGAAGATGTATATGCTTAACTTTTATGCTATCTGATAGCCTTCGGTGACACATCTAATCCTTTGAGGTTTTTTTAATCCCTCCAAGTTTTAAGTTACAGTGTTACCTTATAGCACTGATTTTCTTCAAGTATGTATGACAAAGCTATCTCTACAGAAAAAGCCTAAGTGCACTGTACTATAAACTAAAAGGGCTTGCCATTATGACAGCATGTAAACATGCTGAGATACTTGGTAGAATAAAATTATTTTAAAACTATGCGACATCAGTGTAAGAATACTATTGTTTAAGGCAACGTTTTGGAAAGTCCTTTGCACTAAAATCTGAGATGTTCCTTTTTTACTGTGGTGGTGTTCTAAAGAACGACTCTGTTCAGATCCTTCTAATGCTCAATATGTTTCTTACACCATGTTGAAAATTTGATTATTCTGTACTGTCATTTCAGCAAACCTGCGATCTTGAAAACGTAAAACCTGAAACAAAGCGGTATCTAGAGAAATCCGTTCAAGTGGGAAAAAGAAATGGACTCCATCTTCCTAAAGAAGTGCAGAATGTAAATATGGACTATTAGTTTATAAAGCAAATGTGACAAGCTATTGAAGGGATGAAATTATGGTTGTATAGCTGTACTAAGCATATATTTGAACTTTGCGCTTTTGGACCTGTTTAATTACTTCTCTGATTTTAACTGTTCTTAGTTCCAGATCCATCCTTTAAACTTCGGTCTCCTTAAGGTTTTAAAATTAATCTGTTAGACATAGTACTCAGTGGATAGAGGTGGTATGCATCACCTCTCTTAGGTGATGAGGCTAGGTTTTACTCTAGCCTTCTAAAGTAAAAGTTTACCTGAAGAGTTTTGTTACATATTCTGATTACAGAGAATGCCTAAATTAGATTCCTAGCCAAGAGACCTCTCAAAAAAGCTTCAGAAGTATGTATATTTATTAGAAAGACACAGCTATTTTAATTCCAATTATTAACCAATGTTGTAAAATGTGCCCAAGATTTTAGCATTTTGACTAAAAAAACTTGAGGTAGCTTAAGAGGAGCACAAGCCACACTGAGAATTTTGGTCCCAATTAAGGGAGGCTTTACTCAAGCATATAAAAGCACTTGTCACTTCTGAAAACTGTGAAGTAAAATTGTCAGCTGACATAATTCTATTTAAATTCCGAGTGGTGTTGTATGAGAGTCTTGATTTATGACTCTTGAATAGACTTTACCCTTTGTAGAAAGTAATCATTCTTCAGCCACATCCTTCAGTTAATGGGAACAGCTTCATGTGTATTTGCATTGCTTAAGGGCAACTGATGCCTCTAAAGTAATTTTGAAAGACTTTATAAGGATACAACAGTTGGATTACATTTAAGTAAAAACTTGACTAATGGTAGTCTCTGCCAGGTTTTGTATTTGGTGTGTATTCTACTGGTAACTACTGTGTTTATGCGAACTTGACAGTAAGGGGTAGAGACATGCTATGAGATACGTTAGAAACTGTTTCAGATGGGTGAATATCAGGATTTTAAGAAAGGTTTTGGAATGGTCTTGTCTTGTGTGGATATTCTCTTCTTTTTGTCATACCTGTACAATTTCAAAGGAGTATTATTCAATAGGTTGCATGTATATTTTTACTCTCTTAATTCTTGTTGATTTTAGTGGGTGTTTTTACACTTCAAATTGTAATTTAGGCTTTTCAAATAAAAGAAAAATAATTGACTGTTAGCACATAGTGCTGTTCAGAGAACATGTTTATGTGTTCAGTCCCTTCTGAGGTGAGAACACAACTGAAATGCTGTTGGAGTGGTAGCAACCATGTTGCTGTGGACCCAAAGGAACCTGAAAGGGAGACTGAGGGAGAGTGAAGCCTGATGCTACCTGCAGTCAGTGTGGTACTTGCTCAATTGCTCAATGCTGGTATTCACTGTCAGGTGGTAGAGACCCAAGGTGCAAAAAGTGTAATTCTATTCATGTGGAGGATAGCAATTGCCAAGTTTTATTTTTGTTTTTCCACTGAGTTCAGTTTATACCTGATATAGGAAATCAAGACGATGAAGAAAAAATTGAGTGAGCTGTGTATAGACTTTAACAAAAACCTGAATGAGGAAAACACATCTCTTGTATTTTCTAAGGAAGAACTTGGTGAGTAGTATGCTTGCTCCTTCTGTTTCTTCAGTCTTCCAGTTTTATTGGAGTAATCTTTTTTGACCCAGTGAATGACGGTTAGATCAAGTGAAATTCTGACTGTTTTCCAGTCTTCTCTGTTTCCTTTTTAATCCTGCCCCAAAGTCATTTAGAATTACCCTTTGCAGGTGTTTGTGATTTCTTCATAGATTTGTGCTTCCTGAAGTGTTTGCCTTGCATCAAGTTAGCATATCTATCCTACTGTTTCTTTTTCCCTCACAACTTTACACTTCTCTGCTTCTTTTCTCGGTTTTCCACCTTTGGGCAATCCCCTGTGCATTATATACATTGCAATTATTGGAAAAACTTTCTGTCCTGCAATATATTTTAGCACTTCAATAATTTAAACTGATCTAGAGATTTCTAGAGAATTTGGGGATTCGTTATCTGAAGGGCATGGCATAAAATGTGCTTTGATAACACCAGAAATTGTTTTATGTCATATTCAGTTTTTATCTGATAGCCTTATGTGTATTTCTTATTTGTCACAAATGTTTTCAATTTTTATTTTGCTTGGTTGTGATTTACAAAAGCTTTAGCAAATAGTTTTAAAAAAGGGGGTTATTTCCGTGGAGATTTCTGCTGTTACATTAGATTGCAGCAAAACAAATGCAACAATCTCACAAAAAGAGAGGGAAGTGGATAATTCTGGTAAACATTGTTTATTAAATTGTATTCTATAGAAGGCCTTCCTGATGACTTTATTAAGAGCTTAGAGAAGACTGAGGAAGACAAATATAAAATTACTTTGAAGTATCCCCACTATTTTCCTGTCATGAAGAAGTGCTGCATTTCGGAAACCAGGAGAAAAATGGAATCTGCCTTTAACTCGAGATGCAAAGAGGTATGTTGTATATTGGCTGTTCTACAGGGTAAGGTCAGAGTTGAAGAATGGAGCTAGACATTCAAATATTAGATTTGAGTGCAAATATATTGTCAAGTACTGCAAAATCAATACTTGTCAGTGTAATCTTTAGCTGCTCCATGCTCCTGTTTATTCTGATGTCTGAAGATCTTAGAAGTTGATGATCCGCCTGTTTGTGTGTACATATCTTAAAGTTTCAGTGGAGTAGAAGTAGGATTTTGCGCTTTTGCCAAATTTCCTACAGTCGTCTGCCGTTGCTTACTGCCACTTTCCTCCCAGAGAAAGACATCTGAGCATAGCTGCTGTAGTGCTTTGGGATTCTTCAGAGTGAGGGGGGTTATTTAAGCACACATTTTAATTATGAAATACATGTGATTAAATGGAAAATTAACACATTGCATATTGATGAGAACTTTAATTAGATGTTAAAACCCTCCTAATTTTTATAAGAGATTCATTTAATCATCCAAAAAATAGCTAGAAACATGCCTTATAAAAAGAAGAAATATTTTCACAAATAATATGTTTGATACTGATGAGACCAGGCACCTAGACAGGTACAAAAGTAATGAGGATAAAAGAATTATCATTCAGGCAATTTTACCAACCATTACCAACCACACAACTTTAGAGAACAATGGCAGGGTTGAGCTTTTGTGCTGGGAAATGTGAAGGGTATAAGATAAGATAAAATGGCACCAAGGACTGAACACTCTGCAAGTCAGAGTTATTTGCTGTTAAAACTGTGGGACAATCTTCAAACCTAGTGCTTGGGGAAAAAAAAAAATAAATAAATAAAAAAAAAAAGAAAAGAGTTTTTCCCTGAAAAATCTCACTTTTCCAGAACTGAAGGTTAACACAGTTACATTTGCAGCTTCCCAAGGTTCCTCCACCACATTTAGGTCAGGGCCTGGGGTTTTTGTGTTTCAGATCTCTTTTGTCAGAGTGGCAAAAGAGGGAAATTTGTAAAAAAGCTTTGAGTGTTGGTACAATAGTTTTGCAGTCTGTCTTCACCACTAACAAGCAATTAAGATGGCTCTCAGCCATTTCCCTGATATCTTTCACATTTAAATGACTGATAAAGGAAATAAACTCTTTGCAACAAAGAGTTTATTATCCGAAAAGGAAGTGGTATATCTTTTGATTAATTAAAACAGATAAATTATAATAGGGAGAGTAATGACTTGGATAAATGAGAAAACTAGCTACCTGCAATCAAATGCTGTGACAAAAAAAATTACAAGAATCTAGCTAAAATTACATTCTTCTATATTTATATCTTAAAATATTTCATTTTAAAAGTTTGCTCTTTCTTATGATTACATGCGTTTTCTGTTTCATTCTACAAATTTGCCTCTCTTCTTTTTCAGGAGAACACAAAAATTCTTCAGCAATTGCTTCCACTAAGGGCAAAAGTAGCAGAGCTTCTTGGTTATAATACACATGCCAACTTTGTCCTGGAGGTAAACACTGCAAAGAGCACAGATAACGTAACAGCCTTCTTAGGTTTGTTCTTATTTATAAACAAAACTTTTATATTTGGTGTGGCAACATGACTCCTCAGCCAAGATAAATTTAAATACATAATCGGGTCACAGTGTCCATCATGTTTAAATAGAAAAGGAATACTCTGTTGCCTTGGTTCTGGCATTTTTTTTTATTTTTTTTTTTTTTAGACCATAGCTGTACAAATGTAATTGCTCTAAAACAGGGAAGCCAAGACAAAAATCTGAAAATAACTGCCTTGTGATAGCAAATATAGCCAAGCGGTTATGTCTGTCTCTGCCCCAAAATGCATTTATCCTAATTTAGAACCAGAATAATATGCAGCCTAAGCAATTTTATCAGTTTAAAAGGCTGCATCAGTTGCAGCTTTTCATTCCCTTAGGTTAGCTGCAATTTTTTGTGTGTCTGTAGCCTTAGTGTCTTTTTCTGATACACTTGCAATGAAAGATTAAAGCATGTGATGATGCAACTTCCATGACCTGAATTAAAAAATTTAATCTGTAATGATAGATTAAATTTGGAATTCATATGTCCTCTAATGGAATTTGATCTCAAAACAGAGATATCTTGAAAATTTTAAACAGAGCAACTTACAAATTTATAGTCATCCTGATGACCTCAGTGGGCCAACTCTTGTGCATAGGGTTAACCTCTACTTTCTGGAATTATGTAGTTCCACAGAATAGCATGTGTTCCTTTATTAATGTGTCTTAAGACCACTTAGGATTGTATATTGATATATCGTATAAAAAAGAAACCCAAAATAATTTAGTACAGCAATAAAGTCTGTTTGGCGGAGGTTCACATGTGCCTTTTCACCTCTAATTCTGTCCTGTTTCTCCTGTTGTGGTGTGAGCTCAGCTCCATATTTGGCAATAACAATTGTCTGTATATTTGTCAATGAACTTACACTTAATTTTGATTTATAATTAAAAGTTATAATTACCTGTTCTTTTTAAAGTGCACTTAAATTGGTTTGGACTTTTTAATATCCACTATATTTTTATAATTCTAAATGGGCTTATATAATACTGTGTTCTTTCATTCATTTTGAAGGTTAATTAATTTAGAAGTTGTTGTTGTGATTTTAATTTCTTACAGTATGAGATCATATACTTTTCTATTCATAAATATCATGTTTCATGGTAATTCCCATAGAGGGAGAATGTCCATCAACTTAATTGTCAGCTTTAATTTAGTTCTTTTGATATATCCTCAATAAGAGCCATGACGTTATGACTTCCTCTGCTTTATTCATATATATTTATTTTTAAAATCAATGTTCATAAGCCAGTCCTGTGGTTAGGAAGAAAAGTGTTCTGTCCTATGACAGATTCTGAATTTAGCATAATATGAGCTGCAAACAGTATTTTGGTCTTGTAAATGCATATAGTCCCTTACAGCCTACCTATAAACAGGAGTGGCAATTCCTGAATTTTACACCATAGATACCAATACTGAACATTAACCCAAATTCTTAAGGAAGAAAAAAGTGTCTGGTAGTCCAGAAATGCTTACAAGAGAATAAGTACAGTATGTACTTTATGGGAGTTTCAGTAAGCTTAAATATTTTATATTCAGTATATTGGATTCATAGTTCTATGAGCCCCTCTTGTCCAAGAAAAGCTATGTTGGAAAAATGTTAGGATCACAGAGATTAATATCCAGTGGCTTTAGTAGTCTAGAAGCTAGCCATCGCATAGCCAAGAACTCTTTAGTCTCTTGTTTTTTTATAGGACTTTACCTTGAAGCAGGTCATAATCTGTTTTGAAAAGTCTCGGAAGAAAAAGTAGTGTTTGAATTTTGTGTTTCATTTCTGGTGACTAATAGTAGTTGTAGTCTTTGGCTTCAAGCAAAAGTGTCTGGTGTTACTTTCCATTTCTGATGTCTTCGAAAACATCTAAATGTACCAAAACCCTTCACAGTACTGCTAGGCCTATGTGGACTTCTATATTATTTATAGCATGCCTGCAATTAAAACTCACTAAGACAAGAAAGCAGACAGTTTGCTTGCAGTTATTCAACAAATGGCAAATTCTAGCTTCCACTCTTGGGGTCATGTGCTTAAAGATGTGTGTTTTGTAGAAATACACGTTGTAGTAAGGAATACAGAAGTTGATTACAAGGCAATCTTTGTTTCAGATGATTTGAGTAAGAAGCTAAAGCCATTGCTTGAGAAAGAAAGGGAATTCATTCTAGATTTGAAGAAAAAGGAATGTAAAGAAAGAAACTTTGATTATGATGGAAGAATCAATGCATGGGATCTTCATTATTACATGAACAAAACAGAAGAGCTGAAGTACTCCATAGATCAAGAAAAGCTGAAAGAATACTTCCCAATTGAGGCTGTTACAGAAGGCTTACTGAATATTTACCAGAAGCTGCTGGGACTTGTATTTGAGAAAGTAGAAAGCGCTCATGTTTGGCACGACAACGTTACTCTTTATACAGTAAAGGATAATTCAACAGGAGAAATGTTAGGGCAGTTCTACTTGGACCTTTACCCAAGGTAATTATGACTTAGTGGTTTTCTTCTGTGTTTAAGGTCTTAGTGGGTTGTTGGTGTGGTTGAAATTAAATGTACTTGGAAGTAAATATTTGTCCCACTGACAAGATTATAAGTTGTCCTCTGGACTGTGTTCCGATTGTTTTCACTTTTTCTTTTTTTGTAGTACTGCTGTGGTTTTTGCTTATATTTGGGTTACGAAGCATCGCTACTTTGTTCATTTTTCTGTAGTATTGCTGTCTAATCAGTTGTCCATAACTTTTTGCCTCTATGAACTTTTCTCCTTCCTAACTGTGTTTTTTCCTAACACTGTGTTTTACATTTCATTGATGTTGAACTGTTACTCCAGTCTCTTCAGATCAATTATATTCCTCTTTGGCAAGTGTTCTCAATTTCTCCCAGTTCCTCTTTACACTTTGTATGTGTATTTTGGACCTTGTTGTCCAGACTGCTGAAGAAAATAACAAATAGATAAGGACCAAGTATAGATTACTGTACAGAGCACACCTTGAAATGTACTTCCAGATTGATCTCTATAGCTCTCCAAATCTCTTTGTAGCTATTTACAGCATCATCTGTGTTTTGTCAGAGATTAGGAGACTGGACTGATTTGACAGGATTTATTCTTAGCTAGTCCTTTTTGACTGTTTTTTGCTTTTTTTTTTTTTTTTAAGTTATTCTTTAGCAACTTATAAATTGGCTGATATCTTTTTTTAATATAAATTGATTTAAGGCTTCTCTGCATTAAGAAAATTTGGTTGGTCAATACAGTAGGATATAAATTGTTCTTTTTGAGATAGACACGTTATTTTCTTCACCTATTTGGCCTGCATCCCTCTTGTTGCATGTCATGTGAACTGCGGAAGCTATTTTCTAGTAAGATTCTTCTGACTTAATTGCCCAGTTAACTACTCAGGTTTAGGGCAAAAATTTAAAAATCATTTTTCTTTAAACTTTTCGATCACACTGAAAATACAGTAAACTGTATTCTTTTGTCTTCTGTAATGAAAGAAAAGAAATATTACTTCAGAGGACAGAACCTAGCCCTTCCTGTTACAGTAGCAGTTTAAAATAGAATTGACATCTAAAGTAGCTATACCTTGAGTAAAAATCAGATTCTTGTAAATGCTGCAGTGAATCTTAAACTGATGTGATTTAAGTACTGGAGTTTTTACGCCTTGTGCTCTTAGCAGGATCTTAAACTTAGTCTTAGAAGTCATGAAAAGATGTAATTTCTTTGTGTAAAGCTTTAAAGAGACACTGACTGATTGTCCCTGTTCTTGAATAGGCTTCACCATTCTGGTGAGCAGGCTTGTGGTTTGAAGATAGTGTCTGATATATTTTCTTACACAGAGAAGGAAAATATGGGCATGCAGCATGCTTTGGTCTCCAACCCGGCTGTCTTCTCTCTGATGGCAGCAGAATGATGTCTGTAGCTGCTCTGGTGACCAACTTCACAAAACCAGCATCAGACCGCCCATCATTGCTGCAACATGATGAAGTAAAGACTTACTTCCATGAATTTGGTCATGTAATGCATCAGATATGTGCACAGGTTAGTGATGTTTTGATTCCAGTGTAAGACTTACTTATTTCTCAACTGTCTCAAAGCAAGGTATAAGTCTATTTTGGTGGTCTCTAATTTTAGTACATATGCAGTTTTTTTATTATTTTTCAAATTGGCAGGCTGGGGAGGTGTTGGTTGTTTTTAATTTTTATTTAAACTACAGCAATGTATATACCTTCTTATGAAAAGCATTTCCATAGGAACATATGCTTTTGCATTTGCACCATGCAGGTACCTGTGACGGGTGAAAAGGTCTATGTGTAAGGTAAAGAAATTGCTCAGTGGTGGCTTCTGTTACAGCTGTGAGAGGGCTTTTTATTACCTCTAGTAGCATGCTAGATATTTTAAGCAAAAAATGGTTGCCTTACCTAGGAATGCAAATTATTTGTGAATCCAGATCATGTCCAGCATTTTGGGATTTAGTACTCTTGAGAGCTACTACTCTTGACATCAAAAGCGTAAAACAGATCTTGCCTGGGCTATTGTATTTTCTGCTCTCCTATCTGACAGTTGGGGTTCTTACAGTGACCAGAAAGAACTGAAACTAGTCTGCAGATTTTGCATCAAAATGTCAATAAAGTTATAAAACTGGTTATTTCATTTTCATTTACACATAAAATTAATTCTGCCAGATGATAAATTTATTATTGGCCTAATGAATATTTCATGTTTCAGAGTGTTTCAGTATGTATTCACAAAAAAATTCATATAATTATCTATGAAGACAGACATTAAGTAGCAATGCTTCTATCTTCTTTATGAATAAGTACCAAATAATAAAATCAGAGAAATATGACACAGATTAGATTTTAATACTTGACCTTGATCCTAGAGACTAGGACTGCAGAATAAAGAGACAAAGTCAGAAATCCATGTATTAAATCCAGAATTAAACAGCTAATGTTCAAGCAAACTTCAGAACAAGTAGCTCAATTTGCTTAGATACTTTTGCATCATGTTGAAGGTAGAAATATAATGATTATTTGATCATCTTCACCCTAAGACAGATATTTCTGAGCTCAGAAATTGAGAAATAAACCCTTTTACTTTTAAACTACCTGGAAGATGTTTATAAATGAGACACATTCAGCATTGGTACAGAATTGACTTCAAAATTTTGATGCCAATGAGCATGTGTCTGGGTCTTGCAGAGCCCCTTTGTTGGCCCAAGCCAACAATTCCATTGGATATGTACTTCACTTGCTGTGGAATTGCTCGCGGGTCAGGGAGGCCTGCCTTCTCAGTTGTCTCTCCTGCTGCTCAGGTGATTTCTGCATGCATAGCTACCATGCTTACTGCTGTTGTATTTTATGTACCTTGTTATTTGCACACCTGCAAATAAATTGCTAGTCCCACATAAGAACATCCTGTCCTCTGGGATCTGTGTGTGCAAAGCACTATCTTGTTTCATATGATGATTTGTTTAAGCATGTTAAAACTTGACATTCAAAGGGCATGCGGAGTCGGACTGGGTGGGAATCTGCAAGCTGCTGGTAAAGGTCAGCTTTTGGAGACCGATGCTCCTTATAATACACTGGGAGTCTGCTGGGAAGTGAGATATCAGGGCAGGAAGGGGATCTGTTTATGCCATTAGGGAAGGAGATCTATTCAAGTACCTGAATCAAATTTAGTAATATTTTTTGTTAGCGTGGTCCACTTGTGTATGGGTAGATGAGGATATCTGGAGGCCAACAAAATCCTGCACTCCTTTTGCTCTAGCCACTTCTGACACCATTTCTTCCCAGCTGATGCTTCCTAGCTTTTCTTCATTGCTGCTATTCAGCAAGAAAGGCCAGCCTGTTACGACTATGGATTTGAGTAACCCATAAGTGTAGGCAAATGTTTTTCTCCTTTTCTGCTGTTCTTCTGCAGACATGCTTGTGACATAGCTGTCAGTTCAATGTATGTCCTATATTATACACAATTTTTTTTGCTAACCCTGCAAGAAAGTAAGTTCAAAAGCCAGTACACCTGTGGGCATCTATTCCCCAATGGAGGAAGGAATCTAAGAATGTCTACAGCTCTTAGAGAGGGCATTTGAGAAACTGAGAATTCTCCTTTTCTTTTAGCACTTGAAATGTTTTGTTAGAATGTTTCTGAGAAGGGAAGAGCAATAAAATTGGATCAGCAAGAGGAGGTAGACTTATTACAAGACAAATGTGGAGTGAGATCAAATAATTTCTGTTGCCATTTGAACAACTGTCTTTCAAAAGTACTGTTTCTTATTAGAAATATTTTGGGTTTGGAAAAAATTTTAATGAAGATTTTTAGCTGTACAAATCCTTCAAAATTAGGATCTGAAAGAGGCTTTTAAACATAAAGTGATTGACAGTACTGAATTGAAAAAAAACCCAACTCTAACATGCTTGGCTTTCAGAAGAAAGATTCTTCTATCAGTGATTGGCTGTTAGATTTGGAGACTTTTCATGAATAAAGTTGCTAGGATTTGTTTCTTTCAGGCCATGTATTACTGGCTCAAAAAATTATGCTATATGTTAACCATATGCCTTATGAATGAAGACAGGATAAAGCTTAATAGGATAAGTTGGTCAAGTAAAACCTTTGAATCAGTGAGGTAGACTGTAATACAATAAACAATATTACAGGTGTATAATTGCAGTTT
This sequence comes from Limosa lapponica baueri, assembly GCA_002844005.1. Taxonomy (NCBI): domain Eukaryota; kingdom Metazoa; phylum Chordata; class Aves; order Charadriiformes; family Scolopacidae; genus Limosa; species Limosa lapponica. The sequence continues at coordinate 79,337 of KZ506373.1, read as the reverse complement.
GTTATTTTACTTTGGGGTAATATAACAAAATTTTATAACAATTTACAAATTATATCATTGTCATAAGACAGCATGGAAATATTTGTATTCTGTCATAGCCTAAAAGGTAAAAATCAATAAGAAAACTGAAGTACTATTTCACACCAGTAGAGAATGCAGTAAATAACTACTGAGTAATCTATTTTGTTGCTTGGTAATAGTCTTATATCTGAATTTTTGTCCTCCTTTTGTTAATATTCATTTTTGAATTATTATTGTTGACCTGTTCAAATGATTCCTTTTGCTATGATTAACACTGAAATTCTTGTATCTGAAAGTTTATATTCTGCTAGAAATCCTGGCTTCTATTTTCATTTAATACAATGGCTTTTCCTTTTAGACTGATTTTGCTAGGTTTAGTGGAACTAATGTGGAAACAGACTTTGTAGAGGTACCTTCACAAATGTTTGAGAACTGGGTGTGGGAAAAAGAACCACTACAGCAAATGTCAAGACATTATAAAGATGAGAGCCATGTTGCAGACACTCTCCTTGAGAAACTTGCTGCCTCTAGACTGGCTAATACAGGTATCTCTCTCCCCTCTCTCCCCCCAGTATATGTATAAAAATATATCATGAAAAAATGTGGTGGGAAACTTAGAAGGCAAATACAATAAGCCTATTAAATTTCTTCTGTGTGTACATTTATCACCATCTTTCTGGGTTTGTTTGCATGGATACCACCATTACTAAAGGCTATGATGACAGATACCACTATTTGCAGGAACTATAGCAGCTCTGATTTTCCAGGCTTCTCATAGGACTAAAATACCTCTGCATTTTAGTCCATGTGGCTTTTTTCCTACCAACTTTGCTCATTTAAAACTGGGGTAGGGAGGAAGGTCCTGAGTTTTCTCTGGGTTTTGTTTTGTTTTTTCTGGTACCCCAAGGCATGCACTATGCATGAATACAGTATTGTATTTTCTACATGTGTCATCGGCATTTGATTTGCACATGACGCTTGACAGACGTGGAATTTGTTTGCAAATTTACTGAACATGCACAGCATATGACAGACAGAAGTGTTGTAGTCTTGCCTTGCCCAAACAACCTCTTAACTTCTCAATCCAGAATCTTAAGTCCATGTTCCCTACCTTCCCAGCAGATATACTACCTTCCCAAACTAAGGTCCCAATTCTCTTCTTTTTCCACATGTTGTGCCACCTTACGTGTTATCTCCAAACCAAGATTGTAATCTCTTGTCATTACCTGTTATCTCATTATTCTGTCACTTTCACCCCTCTCTCCCTGTAATCAGGACTCCCCCAGTATCATAGTCTTACCCGCTTCCGGTACAATTTGTCATTATGACACTGCTATTTATTTCATACTGCTTCCCTATCCTGAACAAGAAGTTCCCATCCTTCTGGATTGTACAGGCACTGTAGCTACATAAGCATTTTGTCTAAGTAAAGGTTCACATCTTGTAGCTTCTTCAAAAAAGCCTACAGGAGCTGCAGCAGCAGCTCTTGCTGTTCCTTGAGGTGTCTTAGGGGTAGATACACTTACTATCATCTGTGAAAACCCTGAATGAAGTGGTATACTGCAAGTGAAGACGGATGAAAATATAATCTTAAATACTGAAATTAGCTTTTAAAATATCTGCTTTATTTTGCTTTTGGTCTGTGAGGAACATTTGAAAATATGGAACTTGTAATGACAATTCCTTTATTAAAAATATGCTTCTCAACTTTTTGTAACTTAAGCAATTCAGATGGAAATGACATAACTCCATTTTTTCTATATTTAAAATTTTAATAATTTAGGATGCATATTGAGGTCTTTGAATGAAAGGTGCTAAAGAAACTTCAGCTACTTTGATGACAGTTAATTAAATATTCTTACCCAATTAGGTCTTTTAACCCTCCGTCAGATTGTTTTGAGCAAAGTTGACCAGGCACTGCATACAAAGCCATCTGTTGACCCAGCAGATGAATATGCTAAATACTGCATGGAGATTCTAGGAATTCCTGCCACCCCAGGTATGTCAATATGAAGCCTTTATATGGCATGTCCAAATGGTTTGATTAAACGTGCCTTTCTTTCCCAATAATGCTTGGCATACAAAATACCCAAGTTGTTGTTTATCAAAAACTACTTTATAAAAATCTGCTTTATGAAGCTGAAATAATTACTTTGAAACTTGGGGTGATCTTAGTGATCTTAATGATCTCTTCTGAAGGAAGATGAAGGTAAATATAAAAGTTAACCTTTTGCACGTTATATTTTAGAGTGAGATGATGTGAATACCATTTTAGGTGTCCTGTCACATCCGTGTTGGATGTGCAACTAGCCTAAAATGGGAAACGGAGTTTTCTTTGTAGTCAATAGAATATGGCCAGTACTGTGAAGCATACTCGAACCTTTAGTGTTAGAAGTTTCAAAGTAGTTGCTAGAAATTCCCTAATAGTTTATTCTTAAAGTTGAAGTACTGTGTACCTCAAAAAAATAACTAAATTTGATTTAAATAAATTAATGTTAATCTGCTTTTCAAGGAACGAACATGCCAGCTACTTTTGGACATCTGGCAGGGGGTTATGATGGTCAATACTATGGGTACCTGTGGAGTGAAGTGTTTTCCATGGACATTTTTTATAGCTGCTTTAAACAAGAAGGAATAATGAATCCAAAGGTAGGTGATGAACACTTTTTAATAAAGACCTTTGTTGCACTTTATCTCTGAAACCACATTTATTATAATCATGGTCCATAGGTATAAAATCTCAAGTACTACTTCTGTGTCTGTCAAATTCAGATCAACAAAAAAAAGGTGTATAAATAATTACTTTAGAAAAATTATCTTAAAATTTCCAAGAGCACTTGGATTTTAATACAATTCTATATAGTCATGTATTCATTCAATATTATATTATGACAACTTTAAGACATTGTGTTGCATTGACTAATGCCTTCCTCTCTAATTTTAGACTGAAAACCCATATTGCTCCATTGCAAGAGCAGATGCCTATTTTTCTGCTGTGAAAGCTGTATGATAATGATGTTCTATGTCCATTAATAGTACCTCAAGTGTGTGGTACTTTTATGCAGTTATTATTTAGAAAACTGGGTTTGTTTTATCTTTCTCTTTCACAGCACAGCATAGCTTGCAAAACTTTTCCTCTTTGTTTTTTCTCCCAAGTGGCTTTTGAAGTTCAAATCATTGACAGGTTCTAGATTTACTCAGCTTTTTTTCCCTTGTGTGGTTCTCTAGCCCCTTCTGCCTCCAGCAGAAATAAAGGATAGTTAGTGATGCAGTTAGTAGTTCTTCCAATTCTGGCAACCCTTTTTAATTTTTCAGAGATTATGGTAATAGACTTGTGAGTTGAGATGCTGCAGTTCGATAACGGGAAAGACAATTCAGTTTTCCTGATCCTCTTAGCAGTCTTCTGGATTCAGCAGCCAGCACTAGTTCTTCCCTTCAGTAAGAAGGGAAGAGAGAAGTAAAGTAGAGAGTGGAAAGTCCTTGACTTTACTGTTCCTCTCCTGGAATTTGCCTTCATTCCTCCTGTTCCTTATCATAGCAACCAGAACTTCTAGAAATGTCCCTCGCTCTAGAGGGTGGAGAAAGAAAAGACTATGAGCCTTTGTGCTGGACAAAGAGAGGAGTCCCAAGGGGAAATAGGGGCTAGAAAACTGAGGCAGTGGTTAGGCCAATAGAATGCAAAAGGGGTTTTATGAAGAAAAGCAGCAAACTGAATAGTTTGAGAGAAGCGTTGATGAAAGATTTGGAGGTCAGTCCTGCTTATTCAGTGGGGATGTTGTCACTTGTAAACAAAAGCAGGAGAGAAGAAATAGCAACTTAAATAAGAGAATAAAGTAACTTTTTAATAAAATGCTGTTTGTGTGGATCTTAAAAATGGCTTTTGGATCAGGCTTGCTGGGTTTTTTTAATGGTGTGCAGTTGGGAGAGGTGGATAAGGGTGTTGGCACCAGTCTTGTGGCACTGTGTGTCAGTTCCCTGTTCTGATACACGCACACCCCTTCAGTGTCATCACAGACCTTTTCTGTTAGCGTTACTCCCTACTCTCAAAACTCCTTTCTGAGTGATGGTATAGTCAAAACCCTAGGATACAGTTTGCCAGAATTGCTTGGTGACCTTTACTTCTCCAGAGGGATGATTCTTATTTTTTGTGGGGATTTTTGTTTTCTTTGTCTGTGTATGGGAGGCTTTGAGAATAATTTAATTATGCTAGAAGCGAGTATTTGCTACAGTCCAGCTAAAAGGCAACTAGTGCCTCTTTGATTGTGAAGCCTGCTATCCCAGCTAAGAAGTGAGGAAGAAAAATGATTATTTATATGTGTGTGTCACTCACTCTCTAGCATATGTGTGCGCACGTGCATTTTGCTTGAATGGTGATATAACTTCAGGGGTAATTCTGTAGAGATTTTCCCTTTCTCTTCAGAGCAATTCTCTGAAGAATTTCTCAAATTGGTTCTCGTTCCCCTTATTTGCATTCCATGCAAGTGTAATAGAGTTCCACAGGATGGGACAAACAGTCTTTTATAAACAAATACTAGATGCCAGTCTGATTTTTGTAGTTACACATATTTCATTATATCTAGATTTAGACTTGTCTTCAGAACAGCAGGAAAGCAAAACAGTTATAGTATTATGTCTAGGGCTTTTAGAAATTTGGCTTACCTCTTCCTGTTAGAATAAAACCTCTCTTCCTGTTTTGAGCAACAGTTATAGAAACTAGTTTCAGAGACTGTATTTGTAAAAATTCTTCAGCAGACACTTAGCTTCATTAACTTCATTGGTTGTCACGCTCCTCAGTTCTCACACTTTATCTGAAACGGCCTCTGGTCTCCCTAGAACTGAGCAATGTGCTGGCTCTGGAGAGACGACAGCGAAGACTCAAGTCTACTCAAATAACATTTTTAAACTATGAAGAATAGTATCTTCATTTGCTGCTGATGTTCAGGAAACTAAAACAAATAGTGAAGTATAAGCAATACTTCAGTGGGGGAGGTGAGGGGATGGGGCTTTTTTGCATTTTAGTTTTTTCCAGTTGTTAATTCAGACAATGCAATTAGTAATGCGGTTAGGTCATGGAAGTCTATCAAGTTAAAAAGACCTATGCTTGTTTTTGCAGCACAGCTACCAGGAAGCAGTGTAGTCCTGTAATCTCGTAGCTTTGACGTGTGTGGGAAGTATATACGTGTATATACAGTGACTAAAAGGAAGAGCATTGTTTTCTCAATGTCAGAAGCTTCTGAGACATCTGCATGCAAAATAATATTTTTTTCATTGATAGTCATGTCTCAGAAGCCCAAAATTCTCTGGATATGTTCTTTAAAATATGACCTCTTGTTAAGAAAGTCCTCATTACTTACTGTTGTCTCAGAAGCTTGGTTCATTCTTTTTAAAGGAATCTGTTTCTTCTGAAGTAATAACGTTTATTCCTGAAAATGAAACCTGAGTTAAGTCTCTGTTATGTTAAGATACTTCAATAAGGGAGTGAGATGTGTTTGAATATATTACATATACTACTATGTATATAATATGTGTGTATACTCCATGTCATTCCTCAATGCTACATCTGTCTGTCTCTGAATTATCACCTCTGCTCTCCAAACAGAGATTAAAGAAAGAGAAATCACTGAATAAGAGGGAATGGATGTTAGGTTCGCTTTTCCTGCCAGTCAGTCACCAGTATAATCCATCACTGAAGTTTGTGTGGAGATTGTGCGTGTGTTATGCTTTAGAGAATGTCTTCCAGACAAGTTGTGATTGTAACTTCCAAAACAGTATAAAACCATGAGAAAAAGGATTTCTTCAAGAATAGGTTAAATTTCTGGTCTCTTGAGTTCTTCCAGCAGATCTAAATTATACTTGTGGTGTATCCTGATTTGGTATTAAGAAAATCTGGAAGGAGGGAAGCTATTTAATCACAAGTAGATTTTTAAATATGCAACAAATACAGAAAAGAGGCAGTTTGCAAGACAGGAAATACTGACATTCTGCTTTACCTTTTATCAGGCTGGAATGAAATACAGAAACCTCATTTTGAAACCTGGGGGATCTTTGGATGGGATGGATATGCTACAAAACTTCTTGGAGCGTAAACCAAGCCAGAGAGCTTTCCTATTGAGTAAGGGATTATGTGTTCAGTAAAGTTATGGTTCCTTTGTAATGGCATATCAATATGGAATGAGCTGGAAATGTCAGTGTATTTCACATCTTAACTATGTATGACTTTGGTGGAAATTGAGTCACTTTTTGATGATTTTTTGAATTGTATAAATAAAAATGTAATTTTTTAAAATTACATAGGAGTACAAACCTCAACACATCAGGGAAAAAATTCTGAGATGTGCAGAAGCTGAGGAATTTGGATGGTAACTTTTTTTAATTGTTATGAAAAAATGCAAATCAGCATGGGGAGTTGATGCCATGTTTCTCTTAATAAATGCACTTAAGCTATGTCTTGTGAATGAATTTAAAAACTGGAAGGGGATAAAACAACACTACCAGCAATAAAAGAAACTGATTCATTGTTATTCTGTATTCTTCTGTTGTATTGATGGCTCAAAAATGTCTTTGATGGAGGGGAAGTGTGTTTGATTTCATCATGGTTTGGGTTTGGTCTGGCTTCCTGACAAATTTCAAGACTAAGAACCTGCCCCAGACAGCTTTACAGCAGACACTTGTGTGATACTTTTAGACTTCATTCTGATGCATGTTAAATTCTTGTATCATTTATACTTACACAGTATAACTAAAAAGAGAAAAAACTCTACCATGTCAGCTACCATTTTCTTCCTTTTATTGAGGAAAAACGGCCAAAACCTATGACCTTGGTGGTTCTTCCACCACTTTTTTGGGGTTTTTTTTTTTGATGGTCACAGATCAGGTCTTTGTTTTCCAAATTAGATCAACACCAGCACTGAAAATTTATACTCAAACAATTATAATGATTTCAGTTGGTTTGTGAAGTATTTTGAGACACGTATAAGGAAGGCAGGGAAGAAGATGTCCCCAGTGGGAAGGGTAATAGTAATCCAAGATTTTCCTAGTCCTTTCCAGTGTGGCATGCATAGGTACTACAAAAAAAGCTTCATACATTTAATTGTTTCAGCTATGGGAGTGTGAAAGTGATCGAGGAATTATTTTGCAGTTTATTTGCAAGATCAGGAAAAATGAGTCTTACAAGCCAATTCTTTGCCACCCAAATAAAACTGTGAACACAAGTGCACTTTTCTTGTCTTTAAATATCATACCTTACTTTGGTTTTAGTGTTACAACTTGTATATTAACAAATTTTAATTTTGGTTACTAATACATTTTAGACATTTGAACCATAGCTGTAACTGTACCTGGTCAACTCAAAAGTCTTCCTGTTTTTCTATCTAAAGAAAACTGAAAGCATTCACTTTGGGACAAATCTTTCCCCTGGTAAGGGGAAGAACCCCCAACTGTGAATGATCAGTTGAAACCGTATTTCTGTGTCTTTTTTCTTTAAAGCATTCAAATTGGGAGCGGGGTGGGTGGGTGGGAAGGAGCCTAATTGGGTTTTGACATGGAAAATTTGACAGGACATATTTTTCAACCACACTAGTTCGGGATGTGAGGAAAAGTAAATATTTGTAGCTAAACGTATTAACTATGTAGTCTTACCAGACCACGTAATTAAGTCAGTTCTAACTATCATAGTCAGTTACAGTTTTAAACCCTAGTTCTGCTGGGTCGTGAAAATGCCATACATGAAAGTCACATATATGAGAACATTCAGAACAGCTGCAAAGGAAAACTGAGGAAACTGATGGATGCAAGATTATCTTAAAACCTGTGAATTTTGCCTAGGTTAATTTCCCTTGCATTCTGACTGGATTTTGAAGTATTTTGCTTTCTTTTTAAATGTATTTAAATTCTTGTGATCCTATCTTATCTAAGGTTTTTTTTTCCTTTCACACAGTAATGATAAGCTCTAATGAACAAAAATGCTGTAAAAATATACTAAGTGATACTTTACAAAAATGAATCTGCAAGTCTAAGCAATGGTACCTTTGCTAAGAAGCAAAATGCAGTTTTTATTTTACATCTGGTAGGCATATTTCCACATGAGGGAGACCTTTCTCTGCATAAACCAGCAGTCTCAGATCAAGGTAGATAATTGCAAGGTAATAATTACAAACAAAAATCTGTGATGATAGAAAGTTATGTCATTATTTAAAAGTTAGATGTAGGACAGTACTGATGCTAATGATGATAATTTAATTGAATTACTTATTTTCATGTTCTTTAGAGTGTGTGTTATAGAGTATATAGGAACTAAGGTCCTGAAGTGCAGGAGTATGTCTGCTATTACAGGTATGTGAAAATGCCTACATGATTGTACGATTATGTCAGCATTAGCTGGATATTCATGTGCGTAGGGAGGAGAAAAACACAGACCACATTGTGACCACAAATGAAAGTGTTATGTTCTATACCTGTCCCAAAGAATAGGATTTCTTGTAATTTGTTTTTGTAGAAACCAATTCCCTCAGTCTGTAATTAAGGCAGTAATTAAGGCAGATGCTCTTATGGCTGAAACTGCGCTCAACACAGAAGGCTAATGGGTACCTTCTGAAGCGTTTCTGAAACATCTTATTGTAGTAACGCATCAAACTTGTCTGCTAATTTTTATATTGGCTTCGTGGAGCCGTCGGAATCAAATTCATGTTCACAGTCCTTATTGTAAAGACCTGATCTTGGAATGGAAAAGATAATCTGAAGAAAGACATCCTTTCTGTTTTTGCAGCTCTCCCATCATGGGCATGAAACTTTGTCTGTATAGGGAACAACTTACTCTGGCGCTATTTCAAGGCTGTGACATAAAGTCCCCCAAGAAAACAGGGAACCCTACTTCTGCTTTGGAAACATGAGTTAATTGCCTTGACACTGCACAGAAACAATCATATACCATCAAACATGCCAAGAGTTAGGTATCTGGCAAAACCCAGCCTATTCCAGAGTTGCTAGACCCACGCTTCTACTGAATTACATTTCAAAACAGCAAAAGCCTGTGTTTATTCCTATTATTTAGGATGAAATTTTTCCTCTGTCAGAAATCCACAGTGGACTGTTGGCTGAACAACAGCTTCCTTTGATGAAAGGCACAGGGTGAAATGGGAGACCTGGGAGAGGATGGTGGTGACCACTCAGGAAGTGGATGACAGGCCACGGCTTTCTCATTCTGCTGCTTCACTGCGAACGAGGTGGCCGTGTAACTGGGTCACCAGACGGGTAGGTGACAGCATCAGCAGCCCCTGCTGCTTGTTGTGTGACGCAGGCCCAGCGCATAGGCTGTCTCTGGGTGGCTTGCGAGTCATGTGGTAAAAGCAGTCTGAAGAAAAAGTTTGAACTTTGCTCTCTGAGCTGTGGGGGCTGTCGGTTGCTATGCTGACTTAGTAAGGAGAGCAGTAAGACACAGAGAGTCCCTGTTTGTAGAGACAGGTAGGGGTATTGGCGGTCACTTGAGCTTCTAATACTACTACAGTTGGCTTTCCTGTACAAATAGTTCTCTGTTGTGTATAATTAATATAACAACATTGCAGGAAAAAACTTCATCATTTTAATCGGTAATCATGGTCAGTCAAGTGCTGACCTTGTTTGACAAACACTTTTGTTTGTCAAACAAAGTTTTAAAGGATCATCAGACAGCAACTAAATCTAATGGCTGTGGTCATTTGGCGTGGGAGAGGTAGCATTACTGCAACAAGAAGTGAGTTGCAAGGTCAAGATCTCAGTTTCCTCTCTAGAAAATGAAACAATTTCCAAATAACCCTCAGAGGTAGAGGAAGGTAGTTGAATTAAATGGAGACTCCTGGAGGGGTTTTCCAGGAGTGTAGGGCTCCAGGTTGCATAGTGAACAGTTACTGACAGGGATTAGAGAGGCTAGACATGGGGAGGCTCTGTGGTAGAACAAGTCAAAGGAAAAGAAAGCAGGGCAGTAAGTGGAAGGAGGAAGTGGAAGAAGTGTGTTTTGACAGTAGCTATAGAAGGGTTGGAGTTGATGTCAGAGGCAGATAGCAGGAAGAAGACAGTAGCTTAATGCATACTGATGTATGAGAGGCTACTGAATGCTTTTCATTGTTTTATGGATTAGAAACAAGACATGCTTGTGTACGAATAGATTTCTTATCATTTTATTTGCATGCCAAAGAACATGAGATTGTGCACCAGCTTGTTGCTTGAATACTCGTGCTTCTTCCTGACATCTGGAGATTATTTTTTGTTTCACCACTATTTTCTTCACGTATATATTTTAAATAACTGTTTCCCATGGTGGAAGGAAAGAAGTGTCATGTTAGGGGGGAAGTTCAGTTTGTGAGGCCTATGCTGGAAATTATGTATAGCTAATCATCATTAGCCATTATAAAAAGTGTAGATGATACAAAAGACAAAACAACAATCAATCTATTTTAGACTTGATTAGGATAGGTAAAGACAAATTAATTAAATGAATTGGAAGTTACCGGTTGCCTAGAAACCAATAATCATGACCTAATTTTGTTCAGTATTGAATAACAGAGGATAGACTCAACCAGTCCTTGCTTGCACTGTACTCCTGATTAATTAAAAAAGCTAAAGATATCAGTGCTAAGAGAACCAATGAGTGAAATTATTGGAAGAAAAATTGTGAGTGAGAAGTAATATGTCTTTAAAATTCCATTGGCCAATATCCCACAATTTCAAAACTTGAAACTTTTTGAGAACAATTCTGACTAAGAATAAGCTGTTTACCAGTAAAGACAGCAATTAAAAATAAACAAAACGGAAGTAGGGGGTTAGGAGTTGGAAATAATAGGAAATGATTAATTGTTAAGTGTTAAAAATTTTAAAGAAGGCTAAGACTGTCAAGAAAAGAAAAAAAAAATGGATGAAAGTATTATAGCCAGTAAGATGTGTAACTTAATGTATTAAGAACTAATAATTCTCATTCGTGTTAGAGACCCTACATGGAAATGCTAACATTGCAAATGACAGAAAAGACATTGTTTACTTACTGTTTCTCTTCTGCATTTAGAAAGAAGCAATGTGATGTAATCATATCATATGAGAACAAAAGGGTACTTTCCAGTCCATTATTAAGTGAGGAGGATATTAAGCAACACCTACTAAGAATAAACATTTTCACATGAGTAGCATTGACTAACTTGCGCTCTACAAACCTACAAGAATTGGCGATTGGGGATTTTTTACCAGTGCTGTTGAGCTTGGGACACCAGGCATATGCTGTTTTACCAGAACAGTACTAATGAGTTCCAGTGTTCAAAAAGAGCAATCTGGTGACTGTTGGTCACATAGCTTGAAATCTGTCCTCAGCAAAACAGTGGGAAAGAATAAATGTGGTTCTGTTGCTGAAGAATGAAACAATGAGTATAATTCATACAGTACAAGTGGTTTTATGAAAAACAAGTTTTGTCAGACAAGCCTGATATCATCATTTATGGCCATTTCATGCCTGATGCATTTCAGTCACCTTGAGAATGTTTTTAAAAGTGTATTTCTATATTTCAAGCCTAGTCAAGAGGTAGGAGAATTTCATCCTATTGAAAATCCAGAATTAAGACCCATAAAGATTGCAGGGTTTAAATCAGCTATTTGTAAAATATTAATGAATATAATGCAATTAGACTTAGTAGCATTAATAGCATTTGCCCGTTAGAATGAAATTTTACTTTTATACAAATAAGCTCACATTCCCTACAGGAAAGATGAATCATCAGAAGTTGAGAGGTGTTGTAGATGTGTTATCTGTATACATATTGACATTACAAATGTGCTTACGCCCAGGTATGCTCATGCCTTATCTATTACTGGAGCGACACCCTCATTCTCTTTCCCACAAGCATGGTAAACCCTAGGAAAGCCCAGCCGTAGGCCCCTCCACCATTTCTCATGGAGCTTCCTGAGCAAGGGAAAAACTGAGCAAGAGTTAATCTGCATATGGACAAAAACCATACCTGAAGATCTTCTCATTTACTGGCAGATCGCCATGTGCATTTCCTTCAGGTTGTTTTCTGTATGCAGATTTACTCTGCTGGAGACTTTCAGCATTACCCCTTATCCTGAAGAAGGAACTTCTGTTCTAGGGTGGCTGTCAAGAACTGAACCACTATTTTTTGGTGACATGCTTCTTGGTAAAAGCATGGATGAGTCTAAACTGGCTGGTTTTCATCTCTCTCATTCCATAGGGATGGCATTGGGTTTGCTTGAGTTCTGATGGAAATTGCTTAAATCGCAAATTTGTTTCATTTTAGCACTCCTGTCATACCACTTTCTATCCAGTGTAATAAGTTCTCAGTAGAGCTGTACCTAGGAACCTGTCTGCCATGAAGGCAGAAAGGGAAGAGGCCTTCCTAAATGGTCTGTTTAGCCTGAATAGAAAGATAACATGGTATCTGGGTTGGAATGCGGTGGGTCAGGTTTTTTAGGAGAAAACTTAAGGAGGCTGATGCTGTTGCTTAGGTAAAACATAAATTTGGTGTACAAGGGCAAGCTTGCTGTGGTGAAGGAATGACATGTTATTAAAGTGGTTGTTCCCATCTGTAGTTGTTCCCCACTTTTGTGAAAAAAAAAAATTCAGAAGCCCTTATGAGATAGGACCTGTGAAGAAAAAAAAACCACAACAACCAAAACTCCCCTTAAAGCAGTCTTTATAGAAAACTAATGGTGAGCACTGAGAAAACACAGAGAACTGGGTAATGAATTCCAAGACATGATCTAGGATCACAGGGAAAGTGGCCTTCTCTTCATTACAGGGAAAGATTTATCTCCACACCAGAGAAAAATCCACTCGGTTTAGTCATATAACTGCATCTGATGGACTTCCTCCTGGACGGAAGCAGATATAGTATAAACCATCTGTAGGTTTCAAGGCAAAAAAGTCAGTCTTAGGTGGAAAACCCTGGTCCAGCAAATGTGTGTCTAAAACCAGAGACAGTGTCTGGGCATGGTAAATTCTCAAATGATAACAGTTGCCCAAGATGGAATCGTGAGAGCTTTGTGTTTTCCAATTTTTTTTTTGCTTTGGACAGTCCACACCCAAAGCAGAGACTGAGACTGACTATCTCAAAACAAAAAGAGGAAAAGAGATAATTCAAGCCTCTTTTCAGTGCTTTCTGGGCTGGAGAAGCCTTGGACAGGAGAGACCTTACTTGCCTAATGCACGTTTGATTAATATGGGCATTTCTGTAACTTAGTACACTGTTTGGCAAGCTGCACAGGTGTGACTTCTTGTGTCACTGTAGAATGATTTGCCAAAGAAAACCCTAATATGTCTATTAGAGTAATGTTTGTTTAGTTATCAACAAAGCTCCTAAAATGGGTATCGAAACTTTTTTATTACTATTCCTGGCCAACATGTGTAGCAAAAACCAATGCCTCTCTAGATTATTTCCTCATGATAGCAAAGATGTTTCAGTTGCTGATATAATTTTCCTGCTACTTAATTATGTACAGCATTAATTAAAATGGAAAGTTGCATCAAAGGTGTAAAGATATTGCTGCCTTCATTAAAAAGAAGGTAGTTTTGGTTTTGTGCAGAAGCACCATGGTAAAAAGACAGAATTGAACATAAAAATAAAGGGTAGTAAATTTAGGAAATACTAGATTTGGAATTTTCACAAGCAGAATTTTGGATGTAAGAGAATAAACCTCTCAATCATTTCTAGAGTTGAGTGTCTCAGGACTTTATCCCAAAGCTTAGCATCTAACTGGTATGATGATACCTAATTTTGAGGCATAACATATTTTATATTGGCTTTTTCTCATCTGATTTAGGCTAGTTATCATCAAGGGAGAAATTTTGGCTGAGGAGGGTTGTTCACTATGTTACATAAAGCAAATAATGAATTTATTTGTAAATATTGCTGTATGTCATAGAAATAAAAATCAACAAGATGTCTAAGAAAATAACAGAGACTTAATTTTCTTTTATAGAATCAATGAAAAAGAATTGCTTTAGTTCAAGAGAAAGTACAAAAGAGTATCATTTTGTTCTTGACATTTAATTAGATTTGGCTCTTGCACAGTTTTATCAATAATTGGATAATATGAGTTCATGCTAGTGAATTCTGAAATGGTTCCTGCAGCGTTAGAAAACTTTCTGTACGTGACTTGCAAATTGGTACCTCAGTGTAAGCAACAGCACACCTTTGAATAATACAGGATTCTTCTGGGATGTCTTTAGTACATCTAAAAGAGCCTTCAGAGTGGAGAGTCGTTTAAAGTAACATTTCCATACCTACTTTTAATCAGATCGTCACGAGAGAGAGAACCTGGATCTTCTTAAACTGCAAATACAGGTTGAGTGTGAAGGTTACAAGTTCCCTTTATGTCCTTTCACACGCATTGGTTTTGGCTTGTCTTGTGGTAGCAGTTATGCCTCTCTCTGTGAAGCCTCTTTACCTCTGTTGTGGCTACTTCCACCTTGAGGTGTTTTATGTTTGTAAGTTTATGTTTGTCCATTCTGCTGGTAAAAGAGGAGGGAGTGAATATAAATAACCACTTGCCTTTTCCCCAAGCACAAAGTATAAGTCCTACATGTGTAACCTGTATTTATTAACAGCATTTTATGGCTATGTGTTAAAATGCAGAGCCCAAGGTTAGTTATTTATGTGAAGGTGATTTTCAGAGGATGAGGAACTATTGAGCTCAATGAGAGCAAATGTTAAGGGAGCTGCAAAATCGTACTATGGTAACTTGCCTAACATCTAAAAATTTTTGTCCTCCTCTTACTGACCATTTTTTGTCTAAAGCGTTTTACAGAATGGATAACAATAATGTAAATCTCTCTTTACATGTAAAAAAGTGAAACCTAGAGAATGTGAGTATTTTGGCAAATGTTAAACAATGAGTCTCTCAGGTTTGAAAATGTAAGCAAGGATGCCTGTCTCCTTAGGCCATATTTACTGGGAATGATGGCATCTCTGTTTTCGTTAGAGAACCTGTATTCAAATGCTGTAAAGAATTTAACTGGGGGAGAGGGGAGGGAAGAGAGGAATAATGTTCAGCTAGAAAAGTAGAAGGTTTGGTATGATTGCAGGAGATGTGAATAGCAACAGGGAGAAACCAGTAAGATGATGATAAAATTGCCCTTCACTGAAAGAAGTGTATAGCTATAACTTTTCACCAGAAAACACAAATATGAATGCATCATTTATTATGTAGACAAAAATATACAATTAAGGGTCAGTATTTAGTATTCATTATATAAAGAGGCATATAAAGTACCAGAGTAATTTTCATGTCGGAGAAGCAGCAATATTCCAGATTCTTTTTTGCTGACTGGTACAATTTCAGTGACTAAAATGCCCAAACAGAATTGCTGTGGAAATGACGATTTACTTTACATGCTGTCTGCCTGATTCAACACACACAACAACATGTGTTCAAGTCCACCCCT
Source organism: Limosa lapponica baueri (assembly GCA_002844005.1). Taxonomy (NCBI): domain Eukaryota; kingdom Metazoa; phylum Chordata; class Aves; order Charadriiformes; family Scolopacidae; genus Limosa; species Limosa lapponica. The sequence goes on along the minus strand of KZ506373.1, from coordinate 63,901 downwards.
ACTTTGAGAGCACTTGAACAAAGGCTCTGCTGATTAAAGAGCCTTAAATTCTAAGCCTTGTAATTCATTGCTTTTGGCAGTGAATTTTCTTATAATGAAGAAGCTGATGAGCTTGGTGAGGAGAGTCAGGGCATTAGAGACACTGATGCTGGTAGTTTCACAGACCTTAGGCGCTGGTGCTGTCATGGTTGCCGGTGAGGGACTAGATCATCGGTTTCAGAAAAAAAAAGAAATCACTGGGAAGGAGAGAAATACCTGTTTCAAATATATTTCACAAGGACACAATGATTAAGTTACCCTAGGAAACACGGGGCACAAAGTACATGTTGTTTTTAATTATATATGCACAGTCCACTGAGAACATAAAGGACGTAACAGATACTATCTCGACAATCTTTTCTACAGCACTGATTTATGTGCAACAACTCACTGTAGCTCACAATCTACAGTTTGTGCCTTAGATTTAAGATCTAGAGAAGTTGTTTGGTGAGTTCCCTTGCAGATTGCTCCTTCTGCCTTAGCATCAGGGAGCTCCCTCCCACCTCCTTATCTGCTGCCAGGACACGGGTCACTGAGGGCACGGGAGGGACAGGCTGCACTTCCACGGGTCTGCTGGTTTATCTTGCTGTAGCCTGAGCCGGCTGGTGGCTGCTATTACAGTCTGCCCAGCTGCAGCCCTGCAGTCGTGGCCTGGAGGGAACTCTCCCGTGGGATAAAATGGCTCATTTGCAGTTGAGCCTACTCTCAGACCGGTGAGAGACTCAAGCATTTAAAGAGATTTCAGATATATTTTTTTTAGGCATACAACCACAGCAGGTTTTTACTGAGCTGCATGTTCCTAGAAGTATATAACCTGGGTAAATGTTGGCATATCTTCAAGAGAATAGCAAAAATGACATTTCAAAACAAAATTTCGAATATTTGCTCTAAAGCATGGATACCAGATGTTTTTAATTATTGAAATAATTTGTATAATACCTTGCTTTGATTTCAGAAGCAACCAAAATAATCCTACTGAAATTTTCCTCATCAAAAGCAGCCTGGGGAGTATATTCAGCACAGAGAGTTTCAGCTCTAACAGTTAGAGTTTGGCAAATTTAAAAGCAATTGAAAACAGGTTATTATAATAGGAAGTGTTGGGCAACTTAAATTGCAGGCAAGTCTATGAGCCCAAACTATAATTTACCACATGTAGAAGGCAACTGGGAAGTGTAAGATGATAATCTGTAAAAGTATGTGGAGAGGAGTTTCTTGATATGGTTTGTCAGAGTTGGTACTGGTTAAAGTATTTTAAAATTTTTAACGTTGACATATATATTGTCATTGGAGCTCTGAATTTCAGTCACATGACCTTTTTTTAACAACGTTTATTTCATCAGACGTTTTTGTATCATTCTGATTTTTGTCAGTGGTAGGACCTGTAGAAAAATTCCCTAAGACTGACATTTTAGTGGAGAAAATTGATAATGTTTTAACTGAGATGTTTACAGAAACACTACTTTCTATAAAATGCCAAGTTTTTATAGAATGGTCAGATTTAGAGTTAAGTTTTACTCGAACATGTGTACAATGTGTTTTCAGGTGGCTGTTGCATGGAAGTGAATCTTCAGGGATTCACTGATACAGGCCTGCTAAAAGTCAGTGGAGCTATGTTAAGTGAACTGTCTAATCAGCTTGCATTGGCAGAATAAGTGAACTGTGAGGATCATCAAATATTTAAATGTCTGCTGAGGTAAGTTTCTGGTAACTGTAAAAAGAGAAAATACTGTGTTTTATGTAAGGGACAGATTTGCTTCAGCCATCATATTATTTAAACTGATAAGTGTTAGTACTGCCTCTAGGTTCTCAATTAGACCAGAAGTCTCACACTGGAAAGAGCTGTAATGCAAAAGCCTGAAAGATCTAGAGACAACCTGTCTCAGCTAAGGAAACTATCAAGGCAGTTATTTCAAACAATCGTATGCTCAAAGATTAAATGAAGAAGTTAGGATTGTCTCCCAGAAGTGAACCCACAGCACAAGACATCAGAGCCAGGATTGGCAGTTACGGGTGAGAACAGCTATTGGCAAGGCTGCTGCTGCGAGGAGAATGGCCTAGATATCCATGTGGCTTCTCCTCTTCGTCTGACACTTGGAGCCATAGATAAAAGGATGTCAGGCTGACAGATGCAAATATAGATGTCACACACTGAGAAAGGAGCACTGTATTTAATGCCGAGGGCAGGAAAGCAACTTGCCAAGTGACAGCAATGTGTATTTCATTGGAAGATGTGTTGAAACTGAAACGGGATGACACTTGGGTGAGTAGTAATTATGGGAGTAAACAGGAAGGTGACTGTAATCTTCAATTTCAGAGTTAATCCTTCCTTGATAGTGAAATCTAATATCATGGTGTTTCGACTTTTAAAAGTGGAAACATGACAAGATATCACCAGGAGTACGAACTAGACTAAAGGAGATATTGGTAAGAATATGTGTTTATAGACAGGACATAAATAAGAGATTGAGTTTAAAAATATTTATTCCTGTGGAAGGATGGAGAAAGGGAATACAACTTTATTGAAACACTTGTTTTGTTTCCAGATTTATAATAAGACCTTTAATCTTATTTATCCTGGTGTAACAAAAAGTATTCAGATAATATTCTTCAGTTGTTCCAGGGGCACTGAATCATAACAGCTCTGGATTGTTCAATGTGACTAAAGGAAAGTAGAAATTGTTCTGTTCCTGCCGCCAAAAATCTTGCTGAGATTCTGTTAATGGAATTTGTGGTGCTGAACAAGAATGCCATGCCAAGTGGCCTGCTGCAGGAAGGCAAGTACCTGCACTGAGTTATTTCAAAGAATGGTTTCCCAAGTTGGTCACAGCAAATTAAAAATAAATTAATGCTGAAATCTGTGGTCTCTTCTTGCTTAAATGCCTTTAGTAAGTTTGTACCTGGTTTTCGTATTTATCCAACAGATGTATATTTCAAAATTATTTTTTCAGTTCTTCCTATTTCAGAGGTTAGATAGTTATACTGCTAATTAAACCAAAATAAGATCTTCATATGCTTCACCCAGTGCATGTAATCTTGAATTTTCAAGTACACTTGTATTATAGACCAATGATTTAGTTGTCTGGTTTTACATGATGAGGAGATATATACTTCAGTGGTATCTTTTTAAAAGTCACTTGGGACTGTGTTTTAGTACCACCAGTGTATTTGATATATAGATTATTTACACTCATTTCATACAGACAGCCTAGGATTATGAATAGTTAAATTTCTGTATTGCCATTGCGTTAGCTATTTCAAAAGTATCACTGAAACGATGATTCTTCCATGCTTCAAAAGTACGGAGATGTTAATAAGCAGCAATTACGAAAGAGTGCTGTTAGCTGCTCACAACGTAAATATTTCTCCGTGATGCCGACATGTGAGTGCCTGTAAAAGATGAGCGCTCCACTCTGCTTTTCAGCATGGACGCAAGGATCTGCCAGGTATTTCTGAAAAGCCAGCTCACATCTTCAGTGTAAGCAACAGTAGTAGCCTCTCAGTCCGTCAGGCTGTGTGCATGTCTTTGTGCTATGAATTGAGAAATGACTCTTGCAGAGTTTTTCCTGTTGGTTTGGCTGAACTGAACAGTGCTTTGTTGGGAGCGGTGTGGGATAGCAGGTACCAGGGGCGTGATCCTGCTCCCATTTTAGTCCATAAGAATTTTACCACAGAAATAGAGGCTGGATAAGGCCCTCTGTGTAAAAAAATTCAGTTCTGGTAAGTAGCTTCTTATGCTGCAGTTAACAAAGCAGCACATAAAGATGCTGCATATCAGCAGCGATTTATGAATACAGGCTTTAATAATATACACACCAGACATGCAAATCTGTAAATTTTTGCACATCTGCATGAGATCATTTTGAGTTGTGAGCTCAGACTCCTTGTGCCTCAGACTTCTCTATCATGAGCCTAACTCCACATGAGGGCTGATGGTCCCGGGCAGAGTGCAATGCCAATGCTAGTGCACGTTCCAGAGTCCAAAGTGCCGTGTTTAATGGCAACTTGCAGGGCAATCCTGCAGCGCTGTGCCATGGAGACGGTCCTGACACAGACAAGGATCCCATAGGGAAATGAAGAAAGGAGGTGGTCATGTAATTGAAGACTATATCGTAAGGCACAGTCACCAGTGGGTGTAATTATGGTTGAACGTAATTATGCACCTCCTAACCTTATGTACCTTAATTATAGCACCTCCTAACTCTTTGAGTGCTTGCCTTGACCCTCAGTCTGGTGTAGCTCTGCTGGCCTACGAAACACACCATGGTTGTATGATCTGTCTTACTGCTAAAGGCAGTTACGTGGTCCACGTAAGCATCAGTGGGTTTTCTGTATGTGTTTAACTTTTTTAAGCTAGTTAGTGAGGAAATTTGACAGTAGATTTTGAAGACAGTAAAGCTGTTGCTGAGGGCTCTGACTGTCCTGTTTTTCTGGGGAATGAGAGCTATTCAGGAGGGCTCAGGGTAGCAACTAGGGAGCCCAGGAATCCTGGAAGCAAACAAGCAGTGTTTGGAGCGGATAGCGTCATTTTGGAAATTGTCCAAACTGAGAGTCGGAGCAAAACAGGGTGCCCAGCAGCAACAGTAGCTCCTGCCGGGGCCATGTGGCATGACACTTCCCTCCAGCGCTCTCCACCTGGATCTCCTCACCGCTCCTGCCCCTGCTGACCTTCCTCTGGCAGAAAAACCCCCCTACTTCTCTGAAACGAGCCATGATAAAATGTGTGTGTTTCACGTGCGCACGTCTCAAGGGCTCTCTGTTGGAAGGAAGCTGCCCAGCCAGTTAGGTCTATGTCGTCATGGTGAAAGCAGAGAAGTGTTCCACCCACAGTGATGTTTTGCCCTTAATGGAAGAAATTAGCCTAACCCTCACACTCATTTGAAAACACTTAACAGCGGTAGGCAGGGAGACAGACTATGACAAATGCATCTGGATGATATAATCTTTCGTCTCAACAGTATTTTGACGGAGAAATAGCAGCAACTTTGGATTTCAGTGCCTTTAAGAAATATTCCTGAACTGAAAAAGTAAGAGAAAATTATTTGTCATCTTAAAGGGTCCTGAAAATCCAGATGCATGAGAAACAGCTGTACAATACATAGCTTAAAGCAAAACACCCCAATATTTATCTAACAAAGTGAAAGATCACCTGGTGCTGTTGAATCTTGCTACCTTCTGATGGGGTGGTGGAAGGGGAAGGTACAAAGAAGCTTTATTTCCTCTGCTGTGCAGTGACAGCGCTTAAGTAACAAGACACTCCAAAGGAAACGGGTCAGGGAGTGGAGGTGGATCGAGTGGGACTTGAACAAAAGACATCTCCAGGGACATAGCTTCATTTCAGGTGGCTCTACCTGGAACCTGGCTCTATTGCCCAGCCCATAGGCAGCCCACAGTCTTGTGTGGCCCCGAGAGAATAGTTCAAGATGAGCAGAGGCAATTAGTATTAAATTTTAAAAATTACAATATGTGTTTAGAGATTGTCAAAATCCACTACTAAACCAAGAAATCTACAGCAAAAGTTTACCTTGCCCTAGCCTGTGTAAAAAATTCAGTCCTGGTAAGTAGCTTCTTTTTTACCTTGCTACCTTGCCCCAACTTTCTTCAGAGCATTCGTTGGTTTATTCTGGGAGTGTCTCTCTCTGCTAAGTAGCTGCAGCTGAAACTCTGCAAGCTGTATCCAGCCAAATGTTAAGGCTGTTAGAAGCAGTAATGATTATGTGTCCTCAAACCAGGACTTTGTGCAAGCAGTCACTTCACTGGTCACTGAAGGTGAGTTCTGTATTCAACCCGAATACGAGCAGGCTGTTGTGTTTTTAGCCAAGAAGTGTGAAATTATATATCAGAAACTAAAAAGTCCCTTCTGAATCCTCTGTAGATAAAGGAGATGTTGCTGGGAAAGGTGAGAGACCTTTGGTGGCTTTTGCAGTGCTGTAGAAACCGGTGCAGGCTGCAGTGTACTAGCTGATGCGCCTGCTGCCCAGCTGAAAGGTCCGTGGTGTGCGTGGAGGCTGGGCAGCACCGCTCTGACCAGCATTTCACTGCCTGATGTCTTTCATTCAGACGGCTGCTGTGTAATAAGAAAAACACCGGTGATTAAGGTTTCCCGGTACGGCTGCTCTGCAACATGTCTGTTGAGGTTTCTTCCTCTCTGTTGTCTTCGGATTTGTTACTATAATGACTTCTTTCCCCTCCCCCTCTTCTGCAAACTTTGTTAAGCCATCACTGGGAGCTTCCCTTCACGTTGGTGCCCTTTCTCTTGACTCTGAATTAATTAAGAATGAAACTGGAACAGTGACTCATAGCAAAGGAGGAGAGTTTCTTATTAGTAATAAGCAAAGAAGGCCACAGGAACCCACTGTTTCCCGGCCCCAACAATGCCTTCCTTTCTTGTGTCGTTCCCACATTGATCATGCTAACTGATGCCTCTTCAGACACTAATTGCTGTATTGATGAGTCTGAATCGGTCAGTTTCACTTTTGAGGGGATTTGGGGGAGCCAATCTCCAAAAAGGTGAAAGTGCTAATTATATTGGTAATTACTTTAAAGCTCTATCCTACTTTTGCCAGTGTCCATTTCCATGGTAACAGGAGCAGGTACAGCAGCATGCAGCCGAGCAGCTCAGCGCTCTTGGCGAGGTCAGCCGCGGCCGAAAGATACTACACAAACTGCACCCACAGATTTTCCAAGACTCCAGAGACTTTTTTGCCACAGATCCAACTTAAAACATCAAAAAGCTCTCCTAAAAATGAGGTTCCCTCTTTGTGAGCTGTATAGGCTTTTTTTAAAGCTTTGTTTTTACCCTTAGGTGAGCTGGCAGGTCTTCTAAAGGCTGGGCTGCAGCCAGAGTCCTCGGGGGAAATTCTGTCTGACTCAGCAACTATTTTTTTTCTGCAGCCTCCTGGGCTGAGAACAACAGCTTTGCCACTTCCTGACTCTTGGGCCTTGTCTGCTAGGCAAATTTCAAAAAAGAAAATCCTACCAGCGCTTTGAGCGTGTTTGAAATTGCAAACAGACTGTATTTGAGCAGTTTATGTCACTGACCTACAGTCGGTGTTAAACTTAGGCTGCTATCAGCTGCAGCGACTTCCTTGTTATTCAGGCTTTTAGCACGTAAGTGTGGTATTTTCCCACATGTTGTAAACACGAATCATTCACATTTTCTCTATGAAGCAGAAACGATTCCAAACTGTTGTGGCTGGTTACGCACGCGCTCGGCAAAGCCAAGCATGACATTTCCGTGCTCTGGAGTGAAAGTTCTGAGGTGATCTGAGTGGAGTTGAGAGTGAGAGAAAATCATACAGTATCCTACTTTCTGCCTGGGTGAGCTTCAGAGCTCAAAACAAGCTCCAACAAGAGTACTTCAACAGGGAGAGCAAAATGTTCAGCTTTACAGACAGGTGCCTCCATAGGGCGTTTTTAAAAAAATTAATAATGCAGTAAGGATCATAAGGATTCTGTAGATTGATTCTTCTCCTGTGCTTCTGGGAATATTAACATCTAGAAATATTAATTTTTTCTGTGATTATCAGCACTAATACATTTTAAAAGAAAATTCTTTGTTAGCAAATACATTTTATTTAATCTAAATAAAGTTTATTCAGTTCTGCAGCTGATATTAAATTTCACTCTTGAACAGGTTCTGCTGTCTATGGTGAGATTATACCTATCCCGTTTATTTAAAAGAAGTTGGAATTTAAGGAGGAACTGGATGACCATCCATTTTGAAGATCAGGTCACTTTTAATTACGTATATCAGAATGCAGGACCTTAAATATATGCATTTGTTTTATTTATTTCCCTTTATTCTTGGCATTGTTTTTATGACACAGGATCAATTTTCTAATTCTACACACCTAAAATAATCATAGCATCATAGAATGGTTTGGCTTGGAAGGGACCTTAAAGATCACCAAGTTCCAACCCCCCTGCAATGGGCAGGGACACCTCCCACTAGACCAGGTTGCTCAAAGCCCCATCCAACCTGGCCTTAAACACTTCCAGGGATGGTGTATCCACAGCTTCTCTGGGCAACGTGAATCAGCTCAGTACAGATACAGCAAAGTGATAATTTTTCATTGAGAAAAATATGCAATTTTCATTCTTCCCATTAATATCTGGGCATGTTTTATCTTCCCTAATTTCAAGCAAACAAAGATTGATTTAAGTTCATAGGGCTTTTCCATGCTAAGAGATACCTCACAACTTTATAAGCTCTACTGTCCTCTACCCAGCAAAACGTTTAATGTACTTGGAAGGGATAAAACTCAAAGTGATGACTCTACCTTTTCTAGAAAATAAAATAAAATGTGGTTTTGATGGCTAGCAAACTTGGGGGCAGGGAAGGGGAAAGAATAGTTGACAATAACATTCAGACAGTGCTGCTGTTATTTTAGTGACAGGCGGCATGGTTACTAACCACAACTAGTCCCTGTACCAGGAAGGTGCAAGACGGGCTCAGGATGTTTGTGCTGCAGAGCCCGCCTGCTTTCCTTGGATCCTTCCACCTACTGAAACAAACCATGTTATGGAGTATCAAAGTTCTATAGCGTGTTTACATGGAGACAACAGCATGAGGCAAAGACATCTTGTGCCATCCTCTTGTCCTCATTTGGCTTCCTACTATTTTACTAATGTCTTTACACCCGGGGTTAAAGGCCCATCATGTTACTCCTGCGTTTTCTGTGTGGGTTGCACATTAGCTACAGATTCCCTTGTCATGTGTAACATGTCTGTCTGACAAACGTCCCAGCCCCGCAGGAGTTCAACTAAAGCAGAGGAGGTATCTCACTCGTCTCCGTCATAATGCTTCTGGGAAGAGAAACGTGGGAAAACTGATTCTTTATAATAACCTCTGCAGCTGCAAAGACCAAAAGGCTCCACTGCATCTGAGCAGAGCAGCTACAGAGTTTGATGTCCCATCTCTCAAAAACTCAAGAGTGTTCTCCGCAGCTGGAAAACAAGCAGGCTAAGTGAGAGCAGATGATGTTATTTTGTATCCTGGCAGAGAGATGGCAGTCATCCAAATTTCCCTCACAGAGAAATTTAGCAGAACTTTTGGACCCAGTATCTAGGGTAAATCAGGGATAGCATACTTGCAAATGTCTATGTAAAGAAATAGCAGAGTTAAGGATGTTTACCCTAATTGGGTTACATGAAAACAACAATGATCTGAAACTGAAAAACTGAAAGAAAGGCTCTTCTGAATATAACAATAACATACTCTGCTCATCTGCAGTTGCGTTCTGCAGAGCGGACAAACAACCTGGCATTTAGAGATGGTGAATCTAACACAGCGAGCCTGCAGGCTACTGGATCCCAGAAATGGATGGATGATCTGGTTCATCTGATGCTTAAAATTTATGTGCAGAATGTCCATTAATTCAACTGCCTTAATTCTAAGTCTCTGTGAACTCCTATGAAGCAGAAGTAGAGGAGATTGAAGGAAAAAGAGTGGTAAAGCAGGAAGGAGAGGAGAGACAACCATGTAAAAAGTAAATATGGATGTGCTTTCATGAAGAGGAAAAGCTTATGGGATGGGGGGGGGGGGAAAGGTAGGACTTATTCCTAGCACATCATGCAAATGCCTCAAATTGGCAGTTTGGGGAACTGTTTCTACATATTGGCACTCGTATTTAAGTCTACTTTGTGGAAAAGAAATGATAAATGCTATTACAACTGATCAGAGATCCTGCTCTGCCCACGCTGCACCTTGCATCCCACTGAAGTGCATTTCCCATGTTTGGATTTGCCTTCATTTGTACCTTCCGTAATGAGCACCTGGAGCTGTATTGTGCTGATGACAAAATCATTCACCTGGGCTGCTTCTGCCCTTGAGTCTGTCCCCACATAATTTTGTTTATTCCCTTCGTACTTCCTTGTCCGTGTGGCTTTTTTCACCTTTTAGAGGAAGCTGTGCAACCACCTGCTTTTATTGGCAGGCCTAATTGACAAAATATGTGTTTCTCGTGGGCCTGAGGCTGGCTTACAGGGAAGAAAACAGCAAAACACGACCATATTGTGCCCTTCACCACCCCTGAGCAACCAAGCGCAGCATCACAGGCTTTTGTAAGGCAGGTGGCTTGCCAGAGTCCACGCAAGGGCTGTGCTGGGAGTTTTGAACGGCTAAAGAAAACATGTATGACCTTTTTTTTTTTGCCGTTCTGCCGGTAAGCTATTATCATAATGTGTAGATGTCACGAGCCAGCAAGAGAAGAAACTTATCCGGTTTATCAAGCCAAACTGCCTTTTAGTTTGATTTATCTCTTCTCGTTTCCCTGCTAGGTGTAAGCAGTTTGTGGTTCGCCTGGGGCCTTTCAGCAGCGAGGAGGGGGGCAGCACGGCATCTCCCCTGTTGGCCAGCAGCTGTGGAGGACTCATTCATCAGATCCCAGAAGCTGAAGGTATGGCTGTTTCTGTCCCACTGTGGCCGGTCACACTCTGCTGGTCACATCACGGCGGCCGCCAGGCAGCCCCGCCGACAGAAGCGGTGGCTGGGCTTGCTCTGACGCCGCAGCCCAGCCCTGTGCCGGGTAAGTGAGCTGCGCCGGTCAGTCACATTTCCTGCGGCATTTCAGCAGATATTGGCACAGGGCCAAGAAGTGTTCGACGACTTTGATAGGTTCCTCTCACGCGACAGCACCTTTTGTTTGTATTACGATGGCCTACCGAGTGCTGCAAGTACTGAATAAGGGAGGTTCCCTCTCCCTGGTTGTATACCATCCCAAGCTGGAGGAATCACAGCGCGCCTGCTACGCGTGGCCCATGGCAGACCGGGATGCAGAGTTCACAGCTTCCAAATCCTAGATCAGCAAATTCACAAGATTATCCTTTCACTCTGAAAACAAGATTGAGAGAGATTTTGATAACAGCAGGCCACCCAAAAACTGAATTACTTTGAATTGACAGTATCAGTAAAACATTTAGATTTTATACTGCATGTATTCTTAATAAAAAAACACCCACAACTCTGATGACAAAGTGTGAAAGTGCCATCTTGATCATACAGATACAGTCACATATCAGTTGTGAGGCTGTTTGAAAGCTATACTACTGACATGTCTTTTATTTTTAATAGCTTCCATGACATAATGAATACTTTCATAATTAAAATAACTTGTTCCATGAAAGAGCAAATGTCCTGGTACTTAAATACACAGTGCTGCCACACTGAAGTCTTCTGCTTTAATGGCATTAGAAGCAGTAGTTTGTCCTGATCAACAGCTCTGCTGACGTCCCAGATACCACTCAGAGCCAGAACAAGTGGATCTTCCATAAACAAGAGTTTTAATGGTCCAGGTTTCTTACAAAGGGTTGGGTGCACGTGGCGCTGCAGAGCAGTTCCCGGCATTGGGCACTTAGGCTGGTCTCAGAATTTCTATTATAAACTTTCCTGACGTTTAAGACCTGTCTATATGAAGGATTGCCTTATGCACAAGCAGTACTAGATGAAGACGAGCCAAAATAATTAATTGTCTCAGAGAAAAAAAAAGTCACAGTCAAATGTTACAGTTAAAATATAACTTTGGAAAAGAAATCCATAACCCAAAAGGGACCTTTGCTGATCTCTCAGGAACATCCAGCCATAAACTTTCTCTAGCTTCTCATGCAGCAGAGGTGGTCCTCCCCTATTCCTTCCCCATCACCACTTTTCCCAACAGATCCATTTCTTTCTTCCTTACAGTGTTGCCACCTGTATTCCCTGTATTTTTTAGGGTCTGCTGAGGATGGAGCAACAGCATGGCCCCTTGAAGACCAGGTTCTTGTAGGTGTAATAAAGTTTAAGTCACAGCATGTGCATGTTTTTGAGTGGTGTGGGAGTGCCTGTAAGGTCTGTCCTCCATCCGGCTCCTTCCCAGGCACTTGACTCTAACCACAGCAGGGTGACAGAGCTGTCAGGGCAAGCAAGTGCCCAGCCCACTCCCCTCCTTGCCCCAGAACATGGTGGATGGGTATCTGTTAACGTCATACAACGGCGTACCCTTTGGCTGCCTGATGTGCATGCTGGGGGGCATATCGTGCCACGAGAGTACTTGTGTGCCCTTTGTGGGGCCAAAAGTAGCTGACCCATCATAAGCTGGACATGCATTTGGCATGTGGTGGAGACCATGAAGGGTTTGGTCATGTCAGATTTAAAATCAGCACAGGCCATGGAAGGAGCTTTGTCCGTGTGTCCCTCTAGTGCCTCCTTAAAAGGCTCTGTTGGCCTGACCTGGTCTCAGTGTTTCATCTTCGCTCTAAACACCAGTTTCTGAGTACAACGGTAGCAGTGCCCAGGACCTGCCAGGACTGCATAGCAAGGCCTCGAGGAGGGAGAGGAGAAAAGATGACCTAATTGTAGATGGGTTTGCTTGAAACTTGTGTGTTAGGAATACAAGCAGTGGAAAAACTACCTTTAACATGTTTGCAGAACTGGATCTGCACTCCCATTAGTATTTGTCACATTGAGAAAGACCATCTGTGCTATCCAGTAAAATTAAATAGTAATAATAACAATCCATCCTAGCCCAGTTCCGTTGTACTGCATTGCTGATTCATTTAGCTTATTAGCATGACTTGCATTTACAGCAAAACTCAGTCAGACAATGAGGATGAGGGAAAGCAGAGCAACGCTGTACTGGTGGTTAATGGCCATCTCCCAGTACTACTGTATTCCCAGAGTAAGGAACTCCCACTTTCCCATTAAAATCCATCTTTAGGTGTTTAAATTCACATTTCCATCATAGTATTCCATTAATTTCCCCTGATGTTTATAATTTGCCTGTATGTAAACCAGTGTAGGTTGAAATCAGAAATATATAATACCTAGACTGCCTTAGGAATGTCTTTACTGTGGGAAGGTATTGTATAGATTTGCAAATCATCCTCCTGCCCTCAGCACATTGCTGCACGTGTCGCAGGGTCAGGCTCCAGCAGAGTAGCTGTCAAACGCCAGCCCTCCCCTTGGGCTGTTTCACGCCCCTGTCACTGCCTGTTGGCTCACAACAAGAGTGAAAGCCACTTGTGCCCTGCGCTGCGACCCACGCTCAGCCAGGGCCAAATGCAAACCTCACAGCCTGGGTCGGGAGTGGGGAGAAAATGCCTGTCGCCTTCCTTACACGGAGACACCGGAGGCTCTGCCTGTGCTGTGGCACAGAGTCACTCCCGATCCAGGCAGCCGGGACCCTGCTGCATGCTCCATCCATGGAATGCAATTAACCCAGGGTATAAATCGCCATGATGGCTCCTCTTGCCGTCACAAGGCTCTGTACATAAAGCCTGCCTGCTCTGGAGGATTGGAAAAGTTTCCCCCTTCTGTTTTTTTCCGCAGGGTGTTTTAGCTTTGGAAACTGTGAATCTACAGAGAAAAGAGTATGCAGATTCTGCTGCTGTAGCCAAGTCTTTGCTCCAAATTTTGTGATAAAACATACATACCTTTAAAGTCTCACCTCATTATGCTCATTATAGAACTATTTGCATAGGGAGACTTTGATTCTGCATGACTGGATAAACCGTTGGCACAAAATTTCTTTTCTTCTTTTCCAAACCATTGTTACACATGGTATTGACGCTGAATCTTAAATTACCCTACATATTTGTCTGACAATTCTGTATTGTGTTTTGGTCTAAATATGCTTTTATGTCAGTCTTTTTTTGCTTTCAGTTCACTTGCTAAATTCTCTCTGCCTGGAAAATGGCATGTGAACACTGAGGAGAGAAGTCTTAGTTATTTTAAGGATATAAGTGATTTAAAATGGAAGATTTTTAAAGCTGAATGCATATGCCAGGGCCAAAGTTCAGTGGGAAATTTGTAAGATATTACTTTCAGCTATCAAATTAAAAGAAGTTAAAATGTGTCTCTGAAATTATATGGCACATGGACATACAGTTAAGATTTACAATAAATTCTTACAAGAAGAATGTTTAGTAACTGAAGTTAACAAGCATCTTATAGCTGCTTCAGTTCAGCCCATTTTAATTATATATTCAGACTATTCTGCTTATCTGATTAACTATTTGCTGATGGAATGTTCATTTTTAGTGCCTCCCTTGCACTAGATCTTTTTCTCCTGAACAGCAACAAAATACAGTAGTGACATGTAATATGGTTAGAACACGGTCAATAATCCTGGGTGTTTGTCACTGTCTTTTGCTTAATTTCTGAGGCCTCTGCATAAACCTGCTGTTCTTTCCTGGAGGTCAAGTGCAGCATCATTGGTGGAAGTAATGGTGGAAATGATACAATCCCACTTAACAGTTAGTCAATTATAAAAATGGTTTAGAAAAAAATTAGAAATGGTGCACAAAGACAGAGGAGTAATGACAGTAATGGTGACTTGTCTGCCTTAGTGCGGCAGTCCTTCCTGAACTGAAGGCTAAGAGAAGTAGTAACCATTTTATATATATTTTTCAAGCCAATAAATATTAGAATTTATTTGTAAGTGAGCTTTCAATATTTTAATGGAGCTGAATGATTGAGAAAAAGATTTAGTATCTGTTTTAAACTTGTGATAATGGCACAGCATAATAACGCTATTCCCTAAAGCATTTTTCACAAGCGATACATGCAATGACTGCTGTGCAGGCCTCAGATTCAGAACACGACTGTATCTGTTTGTTGTAATCTTAAAACCTGGCTTCTTGTGTCCTAAACAGTTCTAAATAATCTATGAAATCAGACTACTTATAATTTTAAAAAACCCTCTTACTTGTTCTGCTTTCTTTCTTCTGCTTATCAAAAAAGGAATTCCTGTTCTCACCATATTACTTAAGTTGCATTAGCATACATGCCATAAATTGGCTAATGCAAAAGAATTATCTTTGAATTTCTTCAGATAAAACATTGTTCAAATGGTACATTTTCTGGAGAAAAATATTTTACTGGAGAAAATAGTACTGGATCTTGCATAACAAACCCAACAATGGAATGGAATTCATTAATTACCTCTGCTTCTTTTAGTATATCATTTAACACCCCTATCTTCTGAATGACTAGCCTGTATTTTACAGTCAAAATGAATTACACAAAGAAGTCTAAACAAATGTAATTATAGTTTCACCGAATTACGCTTTGCTTTATTGCACTAAAAAAGCACGTTCCTTCTCTATCCTAGCCTAAAGAAAAAAAGTTTTTTACAATCTAAACATCCATTTTCAGTAAGAGATCTAAATGATTCTGTCTTTTTCCAACTAGTAACAGGGTTTAGAGTTTCTCATTACTTATTGCATAGATTCTTATTACTATAATTCTTAATTTAATTTGAAGTCTAAGTCAGCAGGAAGTTCCCAGCACTAATAGATGCTGCTCAGAATCCCAGAAGCATGGTTTAAATGACAAAATCCAGCATACCTTTTTCAAAACAAAATTGTAAATGCTGGAAAACATAAGATAAAATTATTTAAATCTCACATTTGAGATAAAAAGCTAAGTTAATGATAGTTCAAGGCATATTGGTTTTGTGTCTTCTGGATGAAGACTAATACAATACTCATAGCAATTAATTATTTTCTAACTGAAATAATTTCTGGAAAATACAAGAATCATCTGATGATTTTATGTTGGTCAAAGAGTAGGCCAGTCTATCACCTTTCCCGTATGAAGCCGTCTGCTTTGGAGAGGTAGTTATTTCTTAGTGAGATCTGGCTGCCATTTTTAGAATTTTTTTTTTTAGGACGTTTTTAAGAGAAAGAAATTTAGACTTACAGTAATAGTCATTCTTTGACCTTTGTTCTAGTGTATTTAGCAGAACTGGTAGCTTTTAAACTTCTGCCTTTGCCTCTCTTTCCCTATGCTGTCCATCTGCTGCGGGGCAGCAGCTGGTCTTTATACTCAACACATGTAAAACTTTCACTTTTAGTAAAATTGCAGTCTGTACTTCAAACAGAAGATTAACCTCGTTTAGAAATGTTATCTTTTTACTGAAACTAGTTTGTATATTCTGTAAATACACAGATGGGAGGTTTCTACTGTATTTCTTTACCTGGAAAATAATGGGTGTGTATTGTAGAAAAAAAAAAAAAAGAAAAGAAAAAAGGGGACAGGCTATATTTAAATGTGATTAAATCAAGTTCATTTTTTTTCACTGCTGTGCTTACTTTGTTCTTTTGTAACTGAAATCTGAAATCTGTGCAGAAATATCTGAGTGTGGGAGAGGGAAACAGGAAAGGATTTCTCTATGTTATTATTCCCAAAACAGCACAAGGAATTCATTTTAACTTATGCTTGTGTTATATAAATTGCCATCAGTGGAAATCTGAAACTTACAAGGCAAATGTAGAGTGTTCCAAGTAATTTTGGGATACAGTGTGACTTGTCCACTCTTTTAATATTTTTATCAACAACTCTTAACAAGTAGTGGTAGTATGTCAAAGCAGACCATGCCTAAAAGATGGATTTTACAATGATGTCAGCTACATAGCATTAGTAGCCTTTTTCAGAAAGATACTGTTTTTTAAAAGAGACATACCACTCAGCTTCAATACATATGAAAATGTTCCATAAAAAACAAACCATGCAAAAAAAACCCAAACAAAAAGGAATATTTCCACAATTTTTTCTTTAAAAACAACTAGTGAATAAATGTGTCCCTATATACAAAAAATTATCTAGTCTGTTTAAAGTTTAAGTAATCAAATAGCAAAGCTCACATGAACTGAAACTCCATTTTTTACTATCCAGTAGGCAAGTAAAGAGAAATGCAAAATGTATACAAAACATAAAAAATTACAAATATAAGTATCTGTATATACTTAGAAAATGTTTAGTACTTCAGTCAGCTAAAAAGCTGGAAGTTACATAAAAAAAAATGGTTGTGAGCAGTACGATTCATTTGGATGCCTCAGCTTTATAATTCCAGCAAATAGAAATGATATTTAACACCTGACTAATTAATTTCAAGCATTAGAGAAAAAAAAAATATATCCCAGTTTAATTCTTTAAGCTGTGCATTAGATTAGCAAAGTGTATTCTAAGTATATTTTACTAACTACAAGCAATATATCATTAACTCAGATGGGTTGTTTTTGCTGCACTATGGCACTGGCATGGTGGATTTTTCCTGCATCTGTGATGAGAATTATCAAGTGGGATAAACTAGCAGAGTCCTAGGACCTCCATTGCAACTGTCCTTTTTGTGAGCAAGAAATCCAACCCACATCAGAGGATGTATTTAGGAATCTTACTTCCTCTAAAGCAAATGGAATTAATGCCAAAATACGTTTATTAGATCTAGGTTCCAGCCTTTTATTCAAAAGTCTCTAATACGTGTTCAGTCTTTAATCCTCAAGTGGCTGTAAACAACCACAACGCTCTGGCAGAGCAGGGGAAGGCTGAAAATGGGAAGGTACTGAAATCCTATTCAAATCTCTTGCCAGAATTTCCAGAGTCTTGATGCGTTTATTTCACTGAGTGGAGCGTGATATTTGCATACGTGTAGGGTTTTCTTTTTGGAGTGATATGCTGGGCTGAGAGTGGGTATTTTATTACCTCTCCATCTCCTCTGTCCTCTCCTTTCCCTTCCTTCCTCTCTATCCCTTCATTTACTGATCTTCCTCTCCTTTGTAGTCTTCTTGTTAATCACTTCTCCATTCTCCCAGTCCTTTGTTTGTCTTTACCTTGTTTGTCGTCAGACAGTCGCTTCTGCTTTTCAATAGTCATGAGACAAAAAAGCAAATCACCTTGAAGAGATAAAGCAACTGGTTGGTGAAAGGGTGGTACAGCTGTTGCCCCTGTGGTAAGAAAATGGACATGGCAGCTTTCTGCCTTGCATGATGTTCACCCTACTTGCATTTCCCTGCTTACACTGCTGAATGATTTTGCAGAGTTCCTGTATTTTCCCAGACCTTTGTGACTATGCTAATTTGTTCACCTCCTTTAATTTCCTTTTTCAATTGCTTCTCTGTTCTCCTAAGGCTTTGAGAAGACCACAGGACACCCTCCTGCTCTATTTCATAATATTTATTTCCACTTATCTCCTTCATCTCTTTGCATTTGAACATTAATTTGAGAGTACATACCAACTGCTCACATCCATTTCCTCTGTAGGCACCAACAGGTATTACTTCCTAAACACTAATCCTCGTGTTTCTCAGTGTCAGCAGCTCCTCCCTACACTGTAGCCTTCTTAATTGAATCTTTGCTTGTGTTTCTTTCCTAAGGAATCAGTCTGAAGGTTTTCAGCATGCTGATCCTTCCTTTACAAGAGAACTAGCATCTGCTTTTTCTTCTTCATTTCCAGAAGCCTGTACACAAGGCAGCAGGACTGGAATTCGTTAGTACTTTCATCTACTTCACACATAAGAAACTAAAGCAACTGTTGGGGCAGCCACATGATATTTGGATGTGGTAGCACTGGCCTCTTCGCCAACTCACTCCACCACGGTCCACCTGGACTTACTTTCCACTTCCCAAGGCAGCACTCTTCTTCACCTGGGACCTAAACACCTCTGTTTATCGCTCTACTTTTCACCCTTCAAAGACCGGTCCTTCTGTGAAGGTCAGCTGAACTATTTCATTCAGCTCCAGGAAGAGAGGAAGGTCTTCAGCATTCAGCAGTGGCTAAACAGCCCCCGCTTTTAGTTGCAGTCCCCTAAATAGGAGACAGAAAGCAGCACTGCACTCCACGTGATTTCCCTCTTCATGCAATCATAGGAAGAAAGAATTCATAGGATGCTTCCTCTGTGGAAAGGTGGAAGAGAAGTAGTCTAATCTCCTCTGGAAGGCAGTCATATGATTGGGAAGGCATCACTTTCAATGTTGGAATGAGGGACAAGAAAGCTGTAAAATAATAACTTTGGCATCTTAAATTCATGTTTTATTCCCCTAAGAAATGCTTCAGATTTCTAATGAAGCCTGGTTATTCAAAATTCCAGTAGCTAACAGTGGCTTGTGCCTCTTTCTTGTTGGTGAGGGGTGATGGCAGAGAGCTTTGGCTTGTTTGCTGCAATACTGAAGTCTTCAGGACTTCTCCCTTCTAAGCTCAAGCATAAGGGGGAGGTGAGGAAAAAGAAAATGTGTGTCGTGGGGGAGGAGAGCAAGGGAAAGGGAGGAGTGTCTTTGACTGAACAACAGAGAATGAGTAAACTATAGTATTTGCTGAGACATCACTATTTTTAACTAGCTCTCAAAACTTCTGGCGTGGTCACTGCCTGGAACGTACAAATGAGAGTAACTGAAGTGAGGAGTTAAGGAAAGAAGAGATCTGCAGAGGTGCAGCTGGTTCTTAGGAGCAGAGAAATTTAAAGTGCCCGCAGCAACACTACAAGTCATACTCCCTCACCTGAGAACTACAAGACTGCTGCCTCTTGTGCAACTTTCACATGAACACATTCACATTAACATTCATATTCGCATTAATATAACCAGGCAAAACAAGAAGATTTACAGGCTGTGTTCCTTTCTCAGGATTGCCAGCCCAAGTAGTCCATAAGATGGGCAAATTGAACACCCTTCCTGGTACCCTTGGATGTATCCAGCCAACACTCAGGCTCTTGATTAGGCACTCAGGCAAAGAGGTCCTAGCTTTCATGTGAGCCTTCTCCACAAGTGTGTGTCAGCCTCAGTCCTCACTGTGTACACTAAGCATCAACACTGTCTACAGCAAACTGATTTCAATATGTCTTTCCATGACAAAAAAGCCAGTCAAGCTTTTCCTAACATACACAGGTGAAAGGAGAATTGCTGGATAGCTAATTTTTGTTTTCCTGCAGTGGATTACAGTACTTTATTTGGCATGGCAATAAAGCAGCATGACAAGTATGTCAAGTTGCCTATGGCGGCCAGAGATAGATGTGGTCCTCATTTCAACAAGGTCTGAGCTCCTTCCATGTTGCACTGTATGAGGGGAGTGTTTGTCATGAGAGTGCAGGTGGTTCATAAGTGCTCTCTGAAGCTCTGTATCTGATTCCTGTGGAGCACAGATGCACAGATGCACAGGTGCTGTGCCATGACTCTCCAATGTTGTAATGAGGAAGCAGAATTCAGGGGCAAACAGGGGCTTCCTAACTCCTCCAGGATATTCTCAACTTGGGAAGGGTGGGAAGGCAGTAGCTTAGTAAAACATTATATGTGTCTCATTTCATAAGCTTCAAATGGGTATATAGGCTTTGTGTTGTCTCAACAGCTAGTATGTACTAAAACTGTATGACATGAAATGAAGGTGTTTCAATGTACATACATTTAGTGTACTTTTCTGACTCTGTAAACAAGCCCTTAGGTCACAGATCTAGAGTCAGGTGTACAAAGCTATTTCTATTAACAATCTCAGTGAAAGCAGTAAGCTTACTCATGTGAGAAATACCTCTGTGTTGGAAAAAGCAGATCCTTATATTTTAAATCTCTGTGGCAGCAGCATGGCTGTTAAAATACCTAACTTTCTGGGACATCACTCTTTTTTTCCAAGCTTATGTGTGAGTCACACAGCTTTTGTGTCCACACATTTTTATTGACATTTGCTTTAAAATTAAAAAGCAATTAAACTAACACTATAGGTGTTTTAGGTGTTTATAAAGATGAATGCATAACACTTAGATGTTTGTGCATATATATATACCATGTGTAATTTATATACACATATATCTCATTTATCCTATTTCAGATTTCGGGTTTAGAAGATTGATGTGTGTGTCTGTATATAGACATACATCTCCAGAACTCTATTTATTAATGGTTGTATCGAAATATAAACACATAGTTGCACTGCAGGCAAAATAGCTCATACAATACAATATATATGTCATGGAAAAGAACACAGCCATACCCTGACAATTTCCTGTTTCTTCAGAGTATGTGTAAGAAAACATCTCTGCAGATCTAAAATGCTGAACAGCCTGATGAGGACAGTGCCATTTAACATGTGAATGTCTTAAAAAGCAGTTTATGAATATTCACATCTTCGAGGATTTCTTTCTCAAAGGCCTCTTGGTTGTACAGTGTCTTAATTCAAGATGGTTTCTGTCAAAGGCAAAGAAAGAACTGAAAAACAGTACAGTTGTTTCTCTCATTTAATACACAATGCTGATACACCCAAATTAGTGGCTTTCAGATGGAGGTGGCTGCTACTTGTAAAGAATTGTGCAAATCAGTAGAGTGGGGCGAACAAAGTTTGTAAATATTTTAAAATATGTCTCTCATACCAGTAATGGCAGCCTGTTCATGAGCTATTCATAGAAAGGTGTTTGAGAGAACTGTGCCAACAAACATATTCTGTATCTAAAAGATACACATCTTTATCACCTGAACGTCTCAACTGATTTCCACTGTTAACGCAGTATTTCCTGCCCTTCCTGTACTAGAATATGAACATCGCTTTTCTACATAACATGCTGACAGAAAACGACAATACAAATTACCCTGCAGAGGAAACCACAAATAACAAACTCTTCAGAAAATCAGCCACCATGCAAAACTCTAGAAAAAAAGTCTCTAGAACTGCCCTGCAATGAGCAGGCTCTGTGCTTGAACTAACCACCCAAATACTACCTGTGAATCTACTAATACAAAAAAGAAACCCTCACTGACTGTATCTTCCTGTCTATTACGAACTACTTGATGCTGGTATATATACAGAAAGTTGTTAAATAATTACAGCATCTACTAAATCACATCCTCGAAGAGTTCCTCCTGGAGCCCTTTCACGCCTCTCTTTTCAAACAACACTTCCAGTATTAAACTCACAATCCAAAGTAGATTTCCCCTGTACTAACAAACACTCATTAGAACCAAACCTTGCTGGCACAGCAAATGCAAAATTCATGAATACTGATGCATTTAACACAATTGATGTTAGTGCCCAAAAGAACTATTAATTTCCATGGGTCTTCTTCGTGTATTTTGAAAAATGTGATATATTATGCTAAACACATCACACACCCTCATGAGAACTATGTGCATGAAACTAATCAACTATTATTCACTACTGTGGACTCACACAGAAAACTGATCAAGGACAAAACATAGCAAAGGATAGGAGAATATTTTTTTCATAAAGAAAATATTTCATCTCTTGCACAGTCCAGGTCCTCACAGGTGACTTACAAGTCATGTTTGAAAAATAGTCCTGGGATCTAAATTCTTAATGGTGCATAAAACAAACTGTGGACCCAGTAGCGACATTGTTTTTAAAGCTTACAGTTTTCTTGCTGATTCATCCCTATACATTCATGTTAGCAACTGTTGTCTCTCTGGTGGTTTAATTGATTAAAATAATTTTATTATACTAAGAACAATCATGTCCCGCTTGTGTTTAGTTTGGATTTTGCTACTTGTCAGATCTGATTAATGGATGTCAGTCAAGTAAAAAAGTTTTTTTGTTTTCTCCAGTTCTATCAGTTGGTCTAATTAAAGGTATCCTCTCTTCTACAAACCTTGTCACATTTGTACCACGCAGTAAAATAGCCATGGCAACTCTCAAAATGCACAGAAGTGAGTTAAACTTTTAATTGAAACACTTCTCTCCTACCTATACAGCAAATGAAATGGCTATGGGAGGAAAAGGGGAATAATACAACGAATTTTAACTTCAGCCGAAGACAGACCAGATTGGAAAGCAGTGCCCTAAAGGCCTTGTAACAGCAACTGTATTTTCCAGTGAAGCTTTTTGCAGTAATTCAATAAGTTTCTGTGCTATCTGCATTTAGATTTAAGTGGATTTGTCTGACCAACAGTAAAGAAAGAGACTATTTTTTCCCTTGATGAAAACTTTCCTGTGTAAATTCAAAGAGGGGTTTTCTCACCAAAGTTGTGTGTCTGTTTAATCTGAATGTGTGTTATCTAAGCACAACACTTCAAAATGTATTAATGAAAATGGGTTGAGTTGATGCTGTCATCATGAGGCTCAGTTGTAAGCTCTGCTATGTTGCTAATAGCACTGTTAATCTATGCATTTTGGCAACCTTAGTCTAACAAAGTGAAATATTTACAAGATTTTATTTATAGAAATCATAATAAAGAGTAATTACAGCTCTAGACTAAAGGGCACTTCTCAAAAGACTTGGTAAAACCACTTTCTCTGTAGAGAGCTTTTGCTTGTTTACGGGCATGGAAATGAGTTAGTACACAACCTCTTCACCTTTGGGTCCTGGAAAGTCACTATTTCCTTACTGAAGTAGCATAATACTCATACCTGCCATGTAAGGCTTGTATTAAAATATCCTTTTGATGGAGGAAACCAATAGATGAAACCTCTGAATTAAAACATTAAAAATATTACTTTAATTTTATTGTTTGCAACAACCATACCTTAGGGCAGACATAACTGAAAAAAATGTCTAATTTAGATTTTAAAAAGCCACTCTGAAACCATTCTTGCCAAAGGAAAATTAGAAATGTCTATAATGGTTTTCAGTTATGCTAGTCATACAAGTGCAATCTTCTATATTTTGTGTGTTCAAAGGAGAAGGGATAAAATACTTAGAAAGGAGAACATTTCTTAGCACTTAGAACTATATAATTTGTATTTGTCAGGTGGGTAGAAGGAAGGGAAAAAATAACTAAAGAAAGAGAATTTGAAACTTCATAAAGATAAATGGGGAAGACAAACCAATTATTGTCTAATTGCACTTAAAATTGGATTTCTTATATCATGAAAAAAATCTACAAGAGTTTTAACAGATTCTGGAAAAAAAAGTAATTATTTTCCCCAAACTGAAGTTATCTTTTATTGTAAATTATTTTGCAGATGGAGGACAATCGAAAGGATTGGGTTTTGAACTGTCTTTAAAATGTTCCACAGTAGCTTTTTCACAAACGAAAAATCCTTTACTTAAGGTACGATCTACCAATGTAACAGGCTTAGAGACAGGATAGTTCATGTCACTGGATCTTCTTGCTTCATAAAGTTCCAAATATGGTGGTCCGTAAGAAATTCAACGTTAAACAGCACTGAGCCAACTCTGAAATCAAGAATTCACATATTGTTAGTCTTTATTTTACACTACTGAGATTATTCACAGAAAATAAGACCAAAGAAAAGTAAAAAATTTGTTAAGTGTCTGCATATACAACAGTGTTGCTAAAAACTACTGAGAGATTTATACTGTGGGTGTTATCCCCTTGTAAGAAAAATTAATGGTCCGAATAGAGATAAGGAAGCCATAAAATGTAAAATAAATGCAATTAATCTGACAGTTAGAGAAATATGGATTTATTTAATGCTTAGCATGATGGGTATCATTATCATAGATGTGCCTATATAGAATAATTCTGGAATGATATTTGTGATAACATTTACAGTGTCTATTTACACACCACCTATTCACCAACTTGTTACTCCAGAGCACATTCTCATGGTTTTTCATCAGCTTAAAAAACCCACCTTACTTAATTTAAACAAACTTGCCACAGAAATTCTTTCTTACCAGTGGAGACATAGAGGGGTGACACTTTTCCTACAGGATGGAGCACTAATTACTGTCCTTGGAAGAGCAATATAGAAAAGGTATTCCAGATCTGATTGGAAGTTGATACAGTATCCTTTTAGGATTGCTTTTAGACACAAATATCCTCAGCAGCATTCATTGTTACCCTTTTTGGATCTGAGAACCTTACCAAAGGCAGTCCAAAACTACCATCCGTGAACAGGCAAAAATACAGAACACAGGGCTTATTTCAGGCAACTTCATAGTGGGCTCTTTCTGCCAACTTCATGTTTAACTCTTTGTCTGCAGTGTGGCCAGAAGGAGCTCTGCAGGACCTTGCAAGCAAAGGACTGATGGTTATGATCCGCAGATGTCCATGTCCTCATACGACACAGATGCATTTTCATTCCTTTCCATTTGTTTTGACCAGGACAAGATTTATGTGGGGTCATCAGCTGTCAAAACAGACTCTTAGGCTAAGAGGCTGCAGTATAGCTTAGTCAGTGCTAAGGAGGCTGTCCAGGAGCAAAGCAGTCCAAATCAGGCAAGTGTAAAGGTGCCTTAACATCACCTTTTTGCCTTTTCTCCTACATGTGAAATGCTGTGCCAAGTGTTTCTCAGTCAGAATTCAGGAGCTTACCCATGGTAACCAAGGAAGAGAAATACAAACAAAAAGTCACAATAAAATGTTTAAAAATAACTCTAAAACATTCCTAACCATTTCTGGAACACAGCATATACAAAATAGGTTGTGGTGTTACAAAGGTTTGCTATTGCTACTTGCATAACACTCCAAAACTTAGTCACACAATACATTTATGTTCATTGCTCTGTTTGATTTTACTATTCAAAAAATAATGCAACTAAATATAGAGATAACCTCTGGTGTAATGCAGTATTTAACCAGTATAAATTTGGGATTGTGTCAAATTTAGACTGAGCAGATGTTGCTTCCTTAGGTTTCCTTTAAATACGGGGTTAGAAAGTCACAACAATATACTTCTAAGACTTAATTGCCACTGAATTATGTCAGTTTTGTGTTGATTTCACCATCATAAACACAGTGTAAACCAATTGTGAACCAGATCAATTCAGAAAGTGTTACGGGAAGGCATTTTGAATGGACCATGTGCAAATTTAAATTATGCAGTATCTAAGATAAACTTCAATATAGGCTTGTTAAATAAAAGATTACTTATTGTCTCTTTATGTCTTTCAGGCAGTTTTTACTTCCAGAAACTATTTTTTAATATTTATATTGCAATGACGTCCGGAAACCCCAATCCAAATTGAGTTAAAATCCACTGTTCAAGTGACTGCCTGAGCATTTAATGAGCAAAAGTGCTTACCCCAGAGGCCTTTCAATCTAGCTCTTGGAAAAGTGGAAATGCACAAATGTAAGGAACAACAGTAGGAAGAATAGGAAAAGCAGCAACTAAACCCTCTTACTCTGAAAAACTGAAAATGGATACATTTTCAGACCGTTGAATTCCTGAAAGGGACAAACATAGAGGTGGCTGTTTCATCAACTGTTCTTTCAGTTTAGCTGCATGTTGTTGCAGTATTTACTAGTGTTCCTGTTCAAATGTAAAAATAGAAATTTGAATGAGAGCAGTTTGGACTTGGTGTCTACTGTGCAATCGTGAGTAAAGAATTTGTTTAAACTTTTAGTGGGATCAGTTGCATAGTCCCACTTGAAAGACTCATTATGTAACTCTATATTTTGTGCTTTGTGCACTTAATCTGTAATTATATGGTAACTGGGATACCAACTCTGGGAATTAATGTTGCTGGGGACTCTACTGAAGCTGTAATCTAAATACTGTCTTGATATTTATAGCACTTTTAAATCCCTGGGATAACTCCTGGTATTTTCTTGATTTGTGTAGATAATTTTCTTAATTTGTATAGATACTTGTGTCTCATCTATGTAAAATGTCGTCAGGAGCTGTGGTCTAGCTAGCTATAGTTCCAGCAGACTTCAGCTAGGTTTTTATTTTTGATGGCTAAAACTGTAAGTGAAATAGTATCTTACACTGAAACAAACGTTACAGCTACATTAGATTCACCATGCGAGCAACAGTTGCTAGAAAGTTCCCACATCCGTCTATTACCTCGCTGCAGTGATAAACGCATCGGGCCATTTGCAGTAAACATTGCCAAAGAACATTTTCACATTAAAAAAAAGTTATGATAATTCATGCATAAAAGAGGTGCCTTGAAGAGTTCATGATGGAGGACATCTGTTACAGAGAGCCTTTCATATTAATCACGATAAGGATACATTACTCTGTATTAGACAGGAATGATCCATTGTTCGCATGAGATAAAAAAAATTAGTAATTTTATTATAGCACCTATGTAGTGCACTATATTGAGAAATTCTAAATCTGTTGTCAGTGCTTTTAACTTGAGGGGCTGAAGTTCTCATACTTGGCCTTAGTCCAAAGCTGACTCATTTGAAGAAAATGGCTTATCTGAACAAGCAGAAATGGAAGTGATTTAATGTTTTGGGAAATATATATGTCTATATAATTTTATCTTTTACAAACTCTGATGGTTATATTTAATTTTGCTTAATTATTTAAATCTAGGCATAGATGTAGTCCCCAAAGGCTGTATGTTCTGTAAATATGGTGAGAGGATTCATAGAAAAATAAAGAAACAATAAGCAAATACCCTAGTAGAAATGCAGGCTTATTTTCTATATCTGGATACAAGCTGGATACTCAAACATACAATTTCCATACACACACAAGAAGTTTTAAATAAATAACAGTATTGTTAAACATGGTAGACTTTTACAAATGTGATCAACTGTACATTTTATTGCTAAAGATTAAACCTTCTTCATCCAAAGCCCCATAGAAACTGGATGAAGCAACTAGTGATCCTGAACAGGAAATATCCATTGGAGTTACTGGTGAGGGTTTAAAAGACTTCTCACTGTTAATTGTATGCTAAAATCAGGGGCAGGCTCACACTAACTTGACACACCGTTTTCCTTTGCTGTTCGTTGGCTCATGTAAGATGGCATTTTTTAGCATTTTGCCCATTTCTCAGTACACAGGTTACCGTGATAAACACTCTCCCAGCTAAGTTGGTGGCAGTCTCCGTAGAGAAGCCAAGGATTAAACGGGTGTGAAAACAGAACTTCCCCTGTCGTCAGACGTGGTCACTGCAAGAACACAATTCAGGAGCATAAGGTGAGCAGCATGTTCACCTCCACCCTGCTGTCAGCTTTGGGCGTCGTTCTGCGGCCGAGCAGAGCTCCGGGCTCCAGGACTGTCAGAATGGCATATTGCGCACACAATGGGTTACCAAAAATCCAGTTCAAACAATCAAGAAAATTAAACCCAAAAACGTTTCCATCAACGTGCTGTTGCGATCCAACGTACAGCAGCATTGAAGCTGGCTGCTTTTCAAATGTATTTGTACATGGCTGTGTTACAGTTAGCAGCGTTTCCAGTTTCCAGCATTTCATTTTGTCCTGAGGGGATTTGAAGAGGAAATAATACAGTTGTATCCCGGGGTTTAGGTGAAACAGCGTGACTATCTATGCAGCATTATTTTAATTGCTGTTGTTGTGCACCGCTGTCTGGTATAACACATCCAAACACCACGCTTGGTTGGGGGTTGCTGGTTGTCTGTTTCATAAAGCCCAAAGTCCGGGTACGTTAGGGAGCGTAAGGCCAAACGGAGGGCTGGCTGCTGGGACGGCCATGAACGCCAGGCAGCCAAGGCCTGGTATCTCACCAATTGCTGCAGCCCTTTGCATGTAAAACGTGCAATTATTAAATTAAGAAGCTGAGCTGCTGATGTCTGAGGAAAGGTTTGCCAGGTGGGATCGAATTTGTCCAGGCAACTGGTGGGGCCCTGCAGAGGGAACTGGGGTTGTTTGGCCTGGAGGAGGCTGAGGGGAGACCTTACCGCTCTCTACAACCACCTGAAAGTGTTAGGCTGGTGGCTGGACTCGATGATCCCTTCCAACCTCGACGATTCCATGATTCTAAGACAAACCACGCCAAAACTGTGGGGCAACACCA
>KZ506372.1:219622-231342 GCA_002844005.1 Limosa lapponica baueri | reverse complement strand
ACATCTAACATCGATTTAAAAAAAAAAAATAAATAGAACTGCAGAAATGCAAAACACTTTCTATTAAACTTTCTATATATTTAACTGCAATATTGTGAAAAAGATGTGCTGCCATTGTACACCTTGGTTTCCATTTAGGCTATATAACTGATGTTACATTTAATTATATCTGTTGAACATTGAGTGGTAAGGATTACTGCTTAAATGTCAGTCTTTGTATCAGCAGTTTATCTTATTATTATTATTACTTGTATTTCCTTTAGAATTCAAATTTTGTTCACGGTTTCTTTGTTACTAATCCAGACTAATTATAATTTAAATTTATTCAGGAAGACCAGTCAAATTAAAAAGACTTTGTAACTTTTCGTAGGATTTAACCAGAATTCATCCTTCTGATTGCTTACAATTGTTAAGAGGTCATTCATATCTAATGGTATAAACATAATAAATATTCTCTCACCTTCACAGAATATAAGTTTGCTTTAGAAATGCTGTACATGAACATGTCTGAGTCATATAAGGAAGAATTAGGTTTGTTTACAATCACTGACATTAATTAAACAGTATGCCATATAGCAAGTGCAGTCTTGAAATGGAAATATCCAACTAAAAAAAAAGTTTGTGAACTTTCTAGAAGCTCTAATATATTTCAGTGACCGTGTCGCACAAATCTTTTCAAATCAGTTTAAAAAGTGAAATTATACAAAAATAGATCTATGAAAATGTAATTATGAACGCATTAATTTGTGAAAACAATAAATAAAAATGCAAGTAACCTACTGGATCAGACTGATCTACCTGACCAGTATTCTGTCTCCCAGAAGAGACATAGGAGAAGAGTCGTATCATCACAATCACCACATACCATCACCTAGGCTTGTCTCTGACACCAGACTGCAATTGTCTTCAGCACTGCCAACCACAGTATTGTTTACATCTGTCTCCCTCCCTTCTATGGTGCTTCCAAACCAGCCCACTCAGGTGCTTGGATCTGTCCACCCCTTACAGCCAGCCTGGAAAGGAGATAATGTATGGTGATATACGGTCCTTGGAGGACATACTAGTCAGGACTCCATGTGGTGAAGAAGGCAGCCATTCCAAGGAAAAGGCCACCTGCTCTGGTGCTGGTTACCCCATATTGTGTGTTGCCGCCTGAACCCTTTGAGCACAAACTATGGAGCTGGAAGTAGCACTCCTCAGCACAGACTACAATATTGTGCCAAAGATGATCTTGCTACAGCTCAGTCCATGCTGGAAGATTTTATCCATTCAGATGAGAGGTTCACCACATCTCCCAATGAGGCAATGACCTTGTCTGTTTCCTCCTTAGGATGACCAGGACTTTGTGCACAGAGAGCTGCCTTTGCAAACTCATCACGTCCCCTTAACCCTGGTCCCAGAATAGCCACTCTGTTTGGATTCTGATAGAAGCAAAAACTTCTTAGCTTCCTCTGTCTGCATCAGCTGGATCAGAAGCTCTGTCCTGGAATTTGGAAACATATGGCAGATGGGCATCTCTCACACAACGTGCTGCAGCATACAACAGGTCACAGATCCACCACTTGGTCTGGGTATCAACCTTTTGACCACTGACCTCTTTTCAGACACCAATTGGGACAAAATGAAAACCTGCATGTCAAAGCAATTGCAGGAATGAGTACACCACTGTAGTGACTTTCTTTTTTGGGGAGTGCGGTCACAATGACCAACTAGTCCATAATCTGGCAAAACTCTGCTTCAATTAGTATATAATTGTTCTGTGCCCTGGAAGGTCAGGACCCCTGAGTATCTCAGTTCCTGAATGTCTTACAGCTGAAAGGCTGGGGGATTTTGTTGAACAATGAAATGCCATGATTGAATCATCTGGTAGACATCCATGGCTTGCACATTAACTGTAGTCTGAGAAAGCACCATAAACAGGGTTACTTAGTTGAGATAAATGCTTTCTTTTTTTATACATTCCAGCTGAGTCCAGGCTGGAATAAGACAGGTCCTAAACTAGGATCAGGTCCTAAATAGGTCCGGAACTGTTAAAGAAGCCTCAAAAATGAATTCTAGTCTTTATAGAGAATTTTGATGTGACACTTCGATGCTGCTCAAGTCACACAGCGACAGAGTAGCATAATTTTGGATTTGGCCACCTGCGTAGGTTTTGAATGTGGGTGGTTTTTTGTTTGTTTGTTTTTTCTTCTTCTTTTTTTATTCCTTTCTTCCATTCTTATTACTCTTCCCCACTCCCCTACTGTTCCCTTTTCCCCCTCCAAATATCACTAGCTGCCTATTCTTTTATTTCAGCATCTAATTATTTCTGAATGTATGACTCAAAGTCTCACTGACATTCAGTAAAAGTCAAGGGGAATTAGGGTTTGAAATTCACCTTTTAGAAATTTCCCCCAACAGCTACTTATCCCAAAAAGTTTGATAGAAGACTTCACCAATATTCACCAGGAGCTTTCAAGAGTACTATTGACTGGTTGACAGCTCTATAGCTGAAGTAAAATGATTTCAATGGAGCTACACTGATTTCTGTCAGCTAAGGATCAAGGCCTTGAAACACTAAGCAGGTACTATATTATGAGGAACAAGACATGTCTGAAATTAATATAAAGAAGTATTTGAAAGGCCCTTGAATTCAAGCAGGAATTCGTATGGGAATAGAGGGAGTCTAGCTTACATGGAGTGAATAACATGCTACCAAAATTTCAGACCATTTGCAGCAACAACACCAAAAAGTTCAAAGTTTCAGTTAGCACCATGAAATATGTATTTCTGTCAGAGCTGCTTTGTATGAACCCTCATTTAAACTCAGAATTCTGCTTTTGTAGAGCATCCTGTATATGGCATCCTCTATGCCACCTTCTTGTGTGAGAGAACATTGTGTGATTCTTCTTTTAATAGCTCTGCCAGTGCTACACTGTGGAAGAAAGCATTACAAAATGTTCTGAATGAAGAACTGCTTTGTGCTTGAGGGGACTGTGGGTTTATCTGTGGAAGAGGAGAGAAACTCCTTGGGGACACCAGGATTCTTTACAAAATCAAAACAAAACAAAACAAAACATTATTGCCACTATTATAAGATAAATTGGAGTGCAGCTTCATTGGAGACATTGCAAAATAGCTGCAGAAGAAATAAATTAGAATATGATATTAATGAATACCTTTGAAAAGGGTCCTATCTTTCTTTTTATTTTTTTTTTTTTAAGTATAAGTACTTATATAACTAGGATACAGCACATAAGGACTGTAAATATGTTCCTCCGAAAAAAAAAATTTCTGAGGAGTGACTGTAGATCTGAGTTGTGAGCCTCTGAGGAATCTCTGCTCCTGCTGGTCTTATTCTAGTTGGGGGACAAGAAAGTCACTTTAGTTTTAGAGATGGTTTCCCTGAAGATACAGGTGATAGAATTATAAAATCAGTTAAAAATATTGTCTGGCCTGCTATAGCTCTGTTCCTTAACTCCCACCACCATTGCACCTACTGGGGACCCAGGGAAGCACTATTATCTTCATTATTTACATTAACTAATTAATGAGAGATTAGGACCTGGAATCATCCTACCAAACTTTAAATGATTAACTGAAGACCCTACTCACCATAGGCTTCTTCCATAATCAATGGAGAGACGCTCTGCAAGGAGATGATTAAGAGGGCTTAAGTCATAAAAACAAGCAGCAGACAGATGAGGCAGTCTCTGTTGTTATTCTGAGCAATAAAGACTGGAGACACATGAGGAAAAATTGCTTGGGGGTCAGAAGGCTCTACAGAGGGATCTGGACAGGTTGGATCAATGGGCCAAGACCAATGGAATGAGGTTTAACAAGGCCAAGTGCCGGGTCCTGCATTTCGGTCACAACAATCCCAGGCAATGCTACAGGCTTGGGGAAGAGTGGCTTGAAAGCTGCCCAGCAGAAAAGGACCTGGGGGTGTTGGTGGACAGCCGGCTTGACATGACCCAGCAGTGTGCCCAGGTGGCCAAGAAAGCCAACGGCATCCTGGCCTTTATCAGGAATAGCGTGGCCAGCAGGAGTAGGGAAGTCATCATGCCTCTGTACTCAGCACTGATGAGGCTTCACCTTGAGTACTGTGTTCAGTTCTGGGCCCCTCACTACAGGAAGGACATTGAGCTGCTGGAGTGTGTCCAGAGGAGAGCCACCAAGCTAGTGAGGGGTCTAGAGAACAAGTCATATGAGGAGAGGCTGAGGGAACTGGGTGTTTAACCTGGAGAAGAGGAGGCTGAGGGGAGACCTCATTGCCCTCTACAACTACCTGAAAGGAGGTTGTAGAAAGGTGGGTGTTGGCCTGTTCTCCCAAGTGAATAATGACAAGACCAGAGGAAATGGTCTGAAGTTGTGGCAGGGGAGGTTTAGATTAGATATTAGGAAGAATTACTTTACTGAGAGAGTGCTCAGGCACTGGAACAGCCTGCCCAGGGAGGTGGTGGAGTCACCATCCCTGGAGGTATTTAAGAAATGTGTAGACATGGCACTCCAGGGCATGCTCTAATGCCTGAGATAGTTGTTTTTTGTCTGTCTGTGGGTGGGTGTGGTGTGTGTGTGTCTTTTGTTTGGTGTGGTCTTTTGTGTTTTTTTTTTTTTTGTGGTTGGACGTGATGATCTCAAAGGTCCCTTCCAACCTTGAATATTCTGTGATTCTGTGATTCCATGAAATCTACATGTGAGATATATTGTAGATACCCCAAGCAGAACAAGAGTTTCAACTGAAATTCATGCCTTTTAGATGTTAATGTCAATCAATTGCTAGACACAAATCCACAGAAAACCAAACATCATTACCTCTGCTCCAGTCTGTGCCTGGAAAGAATTTCTTGTCACCTGAGAGTTTGCTAGGAAGAACACCAACATGATGAAGTTTACTAAAAAAAAAACAAAACACCAAAACCACACAACAAACCAAACACACTGCCCCCACCCCCAAAAAAGCCCACAAAAAAATAGAAAACAAACAAGTCCTGGGTCTTGAGGTGAATTGTAAGAGATGTTGAGGTGCTGGAGGCATTCAAAACCCGCCTGGAAACATTCTTGTACAACTTGCTTTAGGTGGACCTGCTTTGGCAGGGGAGTTGGACTAGATGATCTCCAGAGGTCCCTTCCAACCACATATCATTCTGTGATTCTGTGATTCTGTGATTCTGTGTTCTGGACCAGAAGAAGGTATGACGCCAATACTAATAGTCACAAAAACCCCCTAAATCACGTAAATAAAAAATGAATGCCAGGAAAAATAAAGTATAGCTTTGAGGGGTATTTTGATAGCATATATATGTATGTGTTCAGAATATTAGTTTCAGGGCAGCTCATAATAAGACTCAAAATAACCTTTGTCTGTTTGTATTTAAACTCTGAAGTACAGTTGATTATTATTTTTTTAATGGTATTTACTGAATAAATGAACTCCACTAGCCATTGACTGCCAGAACAATTAATACCGTTCTTCTTAAGAGCTCTTGCTGAGACAGGCCTTGGTTGCACCACATATTGCTCAGCTTGACTGCGCTTACTTGTAAATGCAAGCTGAACACACTTTCCCATTGCAAGGATCACTGGGTAAAAATCTACAGTTAACTTTATCCAGGAGGTGAAAACAAACCATGTAACCATCCCTTTTGATTTTAAAAGTAAATTCCTTCTCCTACGGATACCAGAAGGCACTTGTATTATGGACTTCAGCCTACTTCCCTGATACATACAGATTCCATCATATGAACCTAAAAAGGTTGGGAAACCACTATTAATAATTTGAAAATAAATAAAAAAAAAGCCATCAACAGTACACTTCAAACACATTAAGGGCTTTTTCTTTTCTTTTGTCTGTAAGTCTATTTGTCTTGCTTTTTATTTCAGTACCACCATTAACACAGTGTGCAATACATGTGTAAAATGGGTTAAAGAGCGTTTTTCTCCCTTTGGTCAGTTTTCAAGGAACCAAACAAAAATAAATGAGTCCTTATCAACAGAAGTCACAAACATACTCTGCAAATTAACATA
Organism: Limosa lapponica baueri; assembly: GCA_002844005.1. NCBI lineage: Eukaryota > Metazoa > Chordata > Aves > Charadriiformes > Scolopacidae > Limosa > Limosa lapponica. The sequence continues at coordinate 225,336 of KZ506372.1, read as the reverse complement.
CATCAGATGCTGCAAAAAACCAGTACATCAGCAATCCAGATCAAACAAGGATAAAGAAAGAGGATTGACAGGCTCTTTGTTATCTTTTAGAGAGGTAATTGCAGGTTTCCATATTGATAATATAATGGAACAGATTCCAGTCTCAATAACTCTCTTAAAATCCAAGGTAACTGTTGACTCCAGTGATGTCAGTCTGCATTTACACAGATGTTAAGTGAGAGTAAATATATTCTGACCTGATTGCAGTTTTCATCCTTTAATTCATTCTAAAATATCTATAGTATCTTCTCTACTACAAATACTCTCCTCATTTTTGAATTATCAGTACAGAAAAGGCCAAAAGGTGATGTGAGTGCACTTTTCTGTATGACTGCATCTTTTAATGGTCATAAGCCATATCTTCACATGGTGTAAAATGACTTATTTTCATTTATTTTGTAGTAAAACCAGGATGTATTTCAATGACAAAGGGTTTTCTTTTGTAAAAACTTCATCTGGCAGTAAGATCACATGTAAATGCTCTCCCACACATCAATGGGATTGTTCGATAGTGCGCCCTATTCCATCAGATGCATTCATTATATTGGGCTCTAATTTAGCCCAGAGGCACACACTGATGAAAAGCAAAAATGCACCTGAATACCAACATTAGATTTTCAGTTAAACTGTGACTGTTTAACTGTACTCAGCAAGTGGAGTACTTTTGTCAAGAAACAAAGCTCATTTATGGAAGCTGGAAAGAAAGATCAGAGAAAACAAAGCAAGCAAATGTGATTCAGAAGCTATTCTTTTACAGTTCAAGGCAACCAATTGTGGCAGCAGTTAAAGCAAAACAATATTTCCAGTGCAGCAGTAGTGGACCCATCTGCTCGCAAAAGAATCGTGGGACCGGACAGACAGGGCAAATCCCTGTTACTCTTCCAGGTAAACGTAAAATGCTATTCCACTGGGCTTGTTTTTCTCCTTTCAGCAAATTCCCACATACAAACATATGCCAACTTCAATATTCCATGAGTTTTAAATATTTCAGAGATCTCATTTTTTTCTCTTTCACTTCAGGGACTCAGCTTGTACTTTTAAAATGTGCTTTTTATTCTTATGGGAAATTTTTTTCTAGCCATTAAAGTAGGCAACTAAATGTCAGGACAACTTTCTTCTATTCCCAAATCTATTTCTATTTCAAGTGGTCAATGACTCTGTCCTTGTTTACCTGGCTGTAGATAGAAATCCTAATAGTTACCTACCTCAAAGGGGTTTTGTGAACTGTAAGACTTAATTAATGGCTGTGAAGCAATTTGAGTACCATGGATAAAATGCTTTCTGCAAGCACATGGTAATTGTCTTAGAAATAATAGCCTCTTCACCTCTGGTAGAATTTTTGCGAACTGCCAGACTGTAAGGTGTGGGTAACCTCAATGCTGTAAATCCTATACAGAGTCCATTCAAATTCTTCAAATAAGATTTTAACCAAGAACAAACGTGGAATAAATCTGGACTCCATAAAATAGGAGTGAGGTGAATCAGACACTGTGTGTCCTGAGGAATCAGATACAGTGTAGTCAGCTCACTGATCTGTATCAACACATTAATGATTTATGTAGCTTTTAATTTACAACATAGACATATCTAAAATAATCAGGTAGAGGCAGGCATTAAAAATTCACTGCATGGGTCATAAAACGATTAGTTATTCAAGTGACTTCAGATTTGTATTTCATTAAGGAATAATTTTAATTTACTTTTAAACAGTTTATATACAGAGATTTAAGAACTCTTGGAAGCCAATTATGCAGAACTCCCACTTTTATGCATTCAATATATTTAAGTCCTTTTTTTCAAGCTGTTTTAATTTGTTTGAAAGCACATGGAAAAAATATGGCTTGATAATTTGAGGGGGGAAAATTCCTTTATTTTACAGAAAACAGTGGGTCTATTTTATTTGCATTTTTTATACATGCATGAAAGCTGAAAGAAGATCAAAGGGGAGTCTGCTCTCCCTACAGATCCAGTCTGATTGTATCCCCCTCCCTCCACATAACAAGCTCTCAACTTGGAGCTGATTGTAGCTTGGCTGCATTTAAGCAGCTGCATTCCACTCAGCTGCTGGAGAACTAGTTTCCTGCTTCATTGCAAGTGTTTATTTTCTACCACCATTCTTGATCACATGCTGCAACAATCTGTAAAACAGTAGCAAGTCTAGGGTCAGTTTAAATATACATTAATCTTGGTCAGGTTATTTAGCAACTTTTCTCTTCCTCTTTCTTCTCTTTTTTTTTACTCTCTTCTTTATCCTTTTGCAATAAATATTTCCAGATGTCTCCTGCAACTACAGAACTAACACAATTATGTCAAAAACATTGTCGTTATCAACCTTGTTGGGGAAGCAGTCTAGCTCATGCAGGTAGCTTTTGTGTTCTGTTTTTTAACTATTTCTTTATTCACTTCCATGTCTCATCCTGGATCCCTGTAGCTTTTAACTTAAACAGATGCCTGTCATGTGGAACTTTATTGAGGGCTTTCTGAAACTCCAGATAAATCATGCTGTATGCGTTGACACTGTCAACCTTGTCTGTAACCTTCTCAAAGTCAAAAGATGTTAGGCAGATTCCTGCTTTTCCATATTCACAGTTTGACTTTATTTTTTGTTGAGGAGATTATGGGCCATACTCCCAACTGGTGTAAATTGCTGCATCTCCATGGAAATCAGTGGAGTTGTGCCATTTTACACCCTACATTGCAAATCTTTGCCTTCTCTGACTGAACAAAGTTTCTATTTCTGATGCATACTGTAAATGCCCAAGTTTAATGACGCAGTGAACATTTACTTAAAATATGGACCCTGAGATACATAAATTATCCACAGCAGATTAAAGGCCCTGCATCTATATTTTTCCCTTTTACTCCCAAACTTGCTTAAAATGAGCTTTCCATTTCCTTCAAAAAAATGAACAACAGCAGATCACAATTGAAAATTTTGTGGGAATCCTTGGTCTATTCAGAGGGACCTGAATTATGTCACATTCAAGTCTGGTATGACTCACACTGGATATTGGAGGATATGCATTGCCTATAATCACTGCCAAATATGTCAAATAACTTTTGTGGGAGAGTTCACAGATTTTATTTTCACAGAAAGGACACAGAGAATCCTGGATTTTTCAAATCTCATTACTTTTATAATTCTATTTCTGTTTTCATCACCCTTAATTTCCAGGAGAGGAAGCTTTCACCTGCAGTAAGAGTTTAAATATTAGACATGTTGAACTTCGATTCTTTTTAATGCAGCATAAGTATTTGCACCATTATTGGGCAAACCCAAAACAGGTAGTAATATCTAATACATGCCTTATAAAACTAAAACCAGCTTCTGGAAATTATCTACATTTTGCTCCTTCTAGAATACTAGTTCTAAAAACATTACTGGCAGCTTTTCCTCCTTTTTAACCAGCAAGGATAACCATTTCTTCCTAAAGCAATTCATGCTTTCTCACAACCAAATACAGCAATCAAGCCCAATTCTTCATCTGCTTTGTTGAGCTTCATCCAAGACAGTCCCATCCTTGGTCTTCCTATGAGCTGCGTCTTCACTGTCAAGCTTTTGTCTTGCCCTCCATCAGCATGAAATCTGATGTTCCTTCTTGCCTTTAGTACATGGGACATGGGCGAAATAACCCATGCTACTGCTTATTGCCCAGCAGAGTTCTGTTCATGAGCTCCTGTCCTTAGTGACTGTTTAGAGGTCTTTCCCCTTTTCTCTCTTGACATCCAATTCTGGAACAAAGAAGGTGGTGTGGGAAGTTACGGTGGTGGGGGAAGGGGAGGAACGGATTAATGTGAGGAAGTGCAGAAAATATGCTTTATCAATGCCTTACAGTTTCCTAGTAATGTATATTCCTTAGTGTATCCTTCTGATATTTCTTGTCTTTAGAGACTCATGTAATCCATTGCAGACATTCCCATTGTTCTTATGTGGAAGAAAGAAAACATTTCTCGTTATATTAACTATCCTTGCTCTTGCTCAGACTATTTAATTACTCATGTGGGGAAGTGATATTAGGCCCATTTGTGCCATTAATAATATTGAAGGGCATGTCCTCAAGTATCCCAAGAACTCTGAAGGCAGTAGAAAAGCTCTCATGGATTTTAGTGTGCTTTCACTGAGGCCTGTGTTCAAAAAAAGGGAAGCTGTCAACAGGTCAACTTTACACAGAATACTGAGAATGCTCCCTTAGCCCTCAGTGACCCTTTATCTTTACATCTCACTGGATTTTTGGAAGGTATCAGATGCAGAGTGCTATGCCTCGTGCTCTCAACATCCATTTAACACATCAAGACTGAAAGATAGAATTTGACCCCCCAAACACAAGTGATCTTGATTGTAGTCTTTCACAGACTTGTACAACGGCATCACCATTGACATATGAAACTGTGTCCTTCTGCCTGAAAAAAAAAGCCACAAAACAAAACACAATACAAAACAGTTTTGTAAATACAGATACCTATTTTTAGCCACAACTCAGACCAACTCTACTCTCTCAAAAAGGCTTGAAAGGCCAAGCACTGTGTGTTTCACCAAACCAGAGAAACATTTGCATCCTTAAATTCCCTTGGTACCTTTATTCCTAGTGGTCTTTTATAGAAAGCACCCAGACATTGGAAATGGCCAATAGTAATAAACAAAAGTATTCAGCTCAGTGCTGGACAAAATCATAGCTTTTTCTATACCCTTTTTCACTGGGTAAATTCTAGCATCTGAAGATCTGTCTTTCTGAAGGCAATAGGTGCTACTTTTGCTTCAGAAGTGAAACTATCTACCTGTTTCACTGGCATCCTGCAGACGCTGTCTGAAAATGTGTCTGCAAGGTATTAAACTGGATCCTGCTCAGACATTAACTATTGCCAGTACTTTTTTGAAAAGAGGAAACTCAAATGTACAAAATCACATATCCATGTTTGTAACAGTTTGGCATTCCCTACAGATAGCTATACGTTTGGGCTTTTTCACTTTCTAAGCTATCACCGCTCTGCCCTGCTTCTATTTTAACAGAAACGTCTTATGGGAACACACCTATATAGAAAGAAAATCAAGCAGCATTTACAATCTGTAGCTTCCCTCTGTTGCTAACTTGAGACAAAGAAAACAAATGAAAACTGGAAGAAAACAAAGGACTTAAATGAAGATAAAGGTACCAGAAATTCATTTTAATAAGATGAAATCTTAGGCTTTCCTTTTTAAACTGGGCAAGATCAAATTCGGATACCAGTAGAAATCTGGAGACCAGTAGAAATGGTGCATGACAATCCCATGTATATGGCTATTTAGTCCTTGAAAGACAAAATCATGAGTCCAGCACTTAATCGAAGTTCCCTCTCTGGGTTCTCTACTAATATATGTGACATTTTAATGTCAGATGATGTGTTTAGAGTAATTATGGCATGCAATTTCTCCTTGAGTAATGAAAAGCTTATGCCTCTTTGTCCTTCAGAAACATATTTTCAGACCACTATGAATTCCACTTTTGGTGTCTTCTCTACACAGACACAGAGTATATCAGGGGATCAGCCTTTGAAAATAAATATCAAATATCCACAGATTACTAAGAAACAAATAAAATCATTCAGGACATTACACAGAGGTCTTTTAATCCCTGGCATGAGTTTTGGGGATTTTAAAGCATCCACAGAGAGCTAATGAGTCAAACAGAGCACAGTAA
>KZ506372.1:174084-217862 GCA_002844005.1 Limosa lapponica baueri | reverse complement strand
CAGAATATAAAAATCTGGGTCAGCCAGATCAGCTCATAAACATGTGTTGAGTTAATAAATCAATGTATTTTGGCTTAGTTTTCTGCAGAGGTGTGGACCTGAGACATTTTGGAAAGAAATCAATGGCCATTTATAGTCCAAGTCAAGTTCTGATTGTCATAGAATGGTTTAGGTTGGAAGGGACCTTAAAGATCATCGAGTTCCAACCTCCCTGTCACAGGCAAGGACACCTCCCACTAGAGCAGGTTTCTCAAAACCCCATCCAGCCTGGGTTTGATTACCACCTCTTGTGTACCATATGACCAGACTCCTATTTACCATTACACCAACTTCCAACAGCTACTTAATTGAATTTTTGTCATATTCTGAAAGGCTTTTGGTGTTACTGTTAAATCAAGAAACCAAGGAAATATGTTAAACTAACTTCAGTGGAGTTAAAAGTTACAGGGAAAATAGTACTTTATGAAACACTCTCCATATAGGATTAATGTTTATATTCATGCAAATAAAGTATTCTTACATGTGTTCATTCTTCACCATCAAATACTTGACCACATGGGAAACAGAAGACAGAAATCCAGGCTCAAAGTATTTGCAGAAAAGTATTTGGTTGTGAGCTTTTTTCTGGTCGAATTGTCTCCCAAGTATTGCTGAGGCTCATATAAACCAATGCGGAGGAAAATTCACGGAGAGGGATGATCCTCCCCTCTCCAGTATGAGTTAGACCCTTGTCCTCAGTAGGGACTGACAGAATGCAGATCTGCCTTAAACTAAGTGCCTGGACCTCCTCTTTCAGTAACTGTGAAGAGGTAAAACTAGTCCAGCTGTTCCTGTACTTACACAGACTTAGAGAGAAATAGGCAAAAGCACAGAAACTCTTCTCTCAGGAGGAAGATGAGCAGAATCAGCATTTCATGTGAAGAGGTAGTTTTGCTAACATTTTTTAATAGTTTATTAGAGTCAAAATCTAAGACAGAAGACTGCCTAGCTGTTAGTGCACTCATTTGGGAAGGAGGGTCATGGATTCAAGTCTGTACTTCTGTGACTAACAGTTTTTTTCCAGTGACTGCTTCATGTAAAATTCAAATGTTTCTTTAGTTCAGGGCTCAGGGATTTTGCCCTCTCAGATGAGTGCTCTAGCCATTGGGAGGTATGTTGTCATAATTTCATATTTATGCTTCCTCACTCTGGCTAAATGACTGATCTTTCCATATTACACAGAAAAGCTTTAGTGTCTCCACTTTAGGCTGAATGAATTTAAGTGATGGCTTAATTTTGGCTAGCTAAAAGTTTTTGACAGCCCTGGGTGTCTTCCATCTTTGGATAGGAAAGACTTTCTGGAATAGCTCAGTAATGCAGAAACATGCTGATGAATGGCAATTGAAATATTGTTAACACTTGACAGCTCACAGAAACACAGAATTAAAACCAGGTACCAGAGAACCCTAAGTATTTTTAAGTTAGAAATCTGCATGGTTTAGGGAACTTTAGGGCTACACAGCAGTTGGACAAAGATTTCAAAGATTAGAAGTTGTTCAAAGTTCAGTTAAATTGAATTACAATATTAGTGACAAATATTAATTTGAGGGTTTGAGTTAAAGTGATTGGAACTTTCATGACAACTAAGAGAACTGAAAAACAAAGCTGCTAACTCCTAAAGGCTTAGCTATTCTTTGCCTCAAAAAATGGTCACAATGGAGCAGCTCATCAAGGAAATGTGTTGATAAAAAGTTTGGCTCTAGTAGATACCTCCCAAGCTTCTCTTTTTTAGGTATCTAAACATGAATAATTAAACACTCTGTAATGGTCCATCCCATATAACTGATTTCCAAGCAGTTGGAAGATGTAGCGGCAGCAAGTTACAAAAGTGAGGCGAAATGTTTGCCAGATCAAGATGAAAGTGTCAGCACAATGTTCTTCCGCCTCTGAAGAATCCCTTTTCCATACTAAGTACTGCTTGCTGCTTCTCCACATCAACTGCAGAAAGTTTCCTTGTATATGAAAATGTCACCAAATGTAAAATATATGCAGAATTAGAAAACAGGGTGATAAGAACAGAAAATGTGGTTGGGCGTGGCTACAACTTCCAAATCCACTCTGCACTCGTAAATTTTACATTGCTATTTTTAAAGGTTGTTTATGCTCACACATTTTTTTTAATTGGAACTTGACCAGATTGTGCATATTTTACGATGCCGTCACTTTCCAGAATATCATTCACAGTTTCTTTTTTTCTAACATTTACAAAATTTAATGACTTTCCTCCTATAAAAGATATAGGCATCTGCATTTTTTTTTAAATACAATCAGTTTAAGCTGTGTAAAACCAGGAGGGGGGAACATCCTGCTTGATAGTTTACCAATAAAAATGAGGAAAGATAAAAACAACAGGAACAGACACCCCCTACTTCTAGCCTAAGACTTCTGCAAAACAGAATGCGCTGTGCTTTTCTGCTTTGAATGAAAATGCAGAGGTAAGAATAACAGCATAAAGTAGTCCAGAATTCTTCCAGTGAAAATGCATTTATTTTAAAAATTAAATTTCATTGAGCCCTGTTATTCAAAATCTCTTGTGTTGGATGGACTATTAGCCAATTCTGAGGGAAACTCTTTCAAATTCCTGGTCGATCTAGATCTCTAGGATTTTAGGAACTCTGGCACTACAACTGTGGGAAAAATATTGCTGTGGGTTTCTTCCAGTTATTATAGGATCACCCTTTTTCTCTCTCATTTGGGCTGACTTTTGTTAGTAATGAAACAGAAAAGAACGATGATCCTGTGAGCTTCCAGATCCTTGTAAGTTTGAATGAAATTGATTCAGATTCTGTTAAAAGTTAACTTTGCAACAGAAGTAGAGCCACATGTCTTTCTTTTTCCTACAGGAATTTCCCTTTTCTCACTCAAAAAGTTCTATAAAATGCAAAAGAAAGTAATCAGTGACTGAAAAATCAGGACCAAAAGCTGTTATGAGTTATTAGTCACTTTAAAATAGGTTCCCATGGTGTGGGTGAATTTTGTGCTGTTTTTCTTTATATATTTATTTGCATAGGGTTGAATATGAAAGCTAATCCTATAGGTCACCTTCAATCCACAAGATTTCTTGCTGTCCATAAACTGAGCAAGTGGCCCAGAGTAAGTCATCCCCTTGTGCAATGTAAGTTTGTCTGAGTATGAAGTGGCTAATGTTGAATTAATAGACAGGGAGACAGATATTTTTTTAGGACAGCAGTCAAAATTTAAAAGCAGTGAGTTTTCTAGGCTGTGTGTTGCTAGGGTCATCATTCCCACATGGCATAAAATAAATCAAGAAGTGTAGTTCCATCCTTTTTGACCTCCCTTAGGAGAGGAGAAAGCACATGATCCAGTGCTCTGAGCACTGGTTTGGTATAGAGATACTTCCCTGCAACCTTGAGTGGGTAACTCGTATACCCCATGTCTCTGTTCCTCATCTGTGAAATGGAGGTACTGGCACTTCCACACCAAATGTAGAAATTTAGGTTAATAACTGGACTAAAGAAAAACTTACTGCTTATTGAGAATTTAAAATCTTTAAAATCCCACTTGCACCTGTATACAGATCCAGTCACTCCAAAGTATATTAGTCTCCATCTCATTTTACTCCTTCAAAAGCATCAGATAATGACTTTTGAACAGTATTACCTGCTAATTATTAGATTTAAAATTTTTCAGTAACTTATTTTCTCTGCCTTCATTTACATGAGTCTGAGCTAACCATTTTTTTGTATATTTTTACTGTTTCTGCAGCTTAGATCTATGTATCTTTTTTTTTAGTAGCTGTCCCTTTATTCAGTTGACCTTTCCACAAAGACTTTCTTTGTTCAGATGCATTTATTTTTTCTTCTTCTTTTTTTCATGGTTTTTTAAATGAACCTAAAGGTAATTGTGTTCATCACTGTATGCTGAATTATAACAGTCAGTTTTGAGAATAGTCCTTTGTACAATGGAGCCCACTTGATGACGATCTGATATAAAAATAAACCTGGGAGAATAGATTGACTGAGGAACAGTACCCCAGAATACGCAATATAACACTTGTCAGAGAAATTGGACAATGATAATACGAAAGACGCCAGAACTCCTTTGACTTGGTGCAGTTCTACTGTGCTACAGCACAACGTAGCTCACCTTTTAATTGTCCAGCTTTTAGTAATACAAGGAGTCTGAAAACTGAAAGGAGTAGGGAGAGAGAAGGAGCCAGCCTAACTAAGGAGACCTGCAATGCAGAAAAAGCCAGACAAATTTTTGTCCCAAACTGGGGGGAAAAGGAATTGTCTATTGGCTTGCCTTTTATCCCTAATTAGAAAAGGATTAGAGCTTGTGCACCTTCAAAGGACAGAATCTTATTTTGTTGGTTTGTTTGCTACAATCCAACATGAAATAATTCCTAAATTCATTTCCCTATTCCAGTCCCATGTACTGAAGAAAACTATCATTTTCACTTATGCAAGTGTTCAGAACGCTAGTGGTGTTTTAGAAGCACTTTTCACAGGGTTATGCTTTGCTTTGCTATGTTTCTTAATAGCTAGGGATTTTAGCCACGTCTTCCTTTGAAAAAAAATCAGAAACTTCCTGAGTGGATACTCCCTTTAGCTGCATGATGTGAGTATGACCAAGCAGAGGAGGGCCAGATAGATCCTTCCAGTACCCTTTACACTAACTCTTGCTGTCATTAAGCATATAAAGTAACTGCACTCTGGAACATTATGGACTCTGAGACCTTAAATAGGTCATTGATTCAGTCGCAGACAGCACAGGCAAAGGCCTGTGTAGCCAGCGTCCCTTGTCAGAACCATACCATGGTCATAGTCATGTCATGAAGTGGAAGGCAGAAATTATAGCCGCTGTGAATCTGCCTTTGGATATAACCACAAGAAAGGATGGAAGAGCTTCACGGTAAGGATAACCAATTCTCTGTTCTGTTTCCTGACCCTGCTGTCCTTTTAACTATGGAGGAAAACCTCTTCCCCTGCCCATTCGCTCCTCTACCAGAGTGCTTAGTTCCCATTTCTTATAGCTTGGGGAGTTTTTTTGTCATTGGTCTCAAGTTATGTCATAATGGATATTCCCCCTATGTATAGGGAAGGTCATAATGTACCTTATGTAAGGTACCAATGGAAATTCATTTCCTTACAGAGATGCGTAAAGACAGACCTTTAAACACTTCTTATTTCAGTAGAAGTTGATGCCTTAATGCACCTGAGAGTCTTAGCCTGAAAGATTTTGAGCTTGTTGACATCACACGGCTTCATCAAGCCCACTGAATTCACAGACAGTGACCCTGCAAAAGCAGTTCTGATTGAAAAGGAACGATCCCCAGGGCATAAGGGAACGTATTTGCTTGGGCACACGTAGCTGATGGGTACACTGCTGTGACAGGTGTTTGTGAGATATCTGTGTACAGGCAATAAGGCAGGATGCAAAGTGAGGCATTCTTGTAGGTAATATGCCTCAGACTCCTTTCTGAGAGCAGTGGCTCAAAGTTCAGACAGTTACTCTGTTTAAACAGTGGCTGATGTTATTAGATGTGAGCCTCTGGACCATGTTTCTAGTTCTATGTATGATTTGCAAAGGCAGATGGAAGAAGGCATCAGAAATAAGAAGAAAAGTCTATATCCATAACAGAAGCATGTCCTTAAGTCATGTGTCCTTGGAAATGTTACTTCTCCGCTCTGCTGTGAGAGTTTGTATGTTCCCAGGCATGCACTGCGTCCCCTCTGCAGAGGGGATAATGGCAATAGAATTAGGCTTTTATATTCGCAAAGAAAGGTCAACATATGCCTTTATAAACCTTGAAAACATCCTTTTTGCACTTTTTGATAATCAAATGTGTTGAAAGCAGCAATCAATTGGACGTAAACATTTCATGTTCCACAGTGTATAGTCACGCAGGACAGTGTATAATGGAACACTCCAAAATAAAGAATAGACAAAAGTACATCCCTATTAAAAGCATAGATTTATTGACCTATTGATGTGTTTAAAAGGTCTCTGCTCTGAAACGAGGCTATATGTAAATAAGAACAATTGCAAGCAAAGGACAAATTCACAGAAAGAACTGAAACTGTATGAATCACTCAGCCTTTCTCTAGCTGGACTTAAAAATTATTTTTAACCGGTGCTTGTCTTTAATCCTGAATTCTTTTGGTATGATAAGTATGCCTGTTTCTCAAAAGCAACTCTTACACAAATTAAAAGTCTGTGTCTTAACACTCCTGACTGACTTATTTTTAAATCATAAACATTTTAAGGGCCAGGAATATAAGAATTTATGACAGCCATTTTTTAAACACTAGAAAAGAACAATGTAACATGAATATTTAAATTGAATGTTGAACAGAACTATACTCATGCCTTTAAAAAACTCACAAACAACAAACAAACAAAACCAAACAAAACCCAACAACATTCTGCTCTTATTTTAAACTCCTTTTATTTATTCAAGTCCATAAATTCTTGTTCTTTCCCTTACAAGGTAAAGACTATACTTTACACTTAACTCTGTAGATATAAAAATAATACTTCAAGTGTAATGTTATGGTTTCTATATATATCCAGGAAAGAACATTGAAGAAAATATCTCTGTATATACATACTCCTATATACATGTATAATTGAAAATTAACACTAACTCTTTTGTGGAGCTCATTGCCTCAAGATAACTTGAGAAGTAAAACTTCAGGAAAGATTTAGGAAACTGACAAATGATGTCTGGTAAATCTCTGTGTTTACTGCTTTGCCCTGCTTGGAAGTTCACCTTGCCCCTACTCTGCAAGTCACAGCATCTCGAAACAGTAAATAAAAGAAAAATATACTTTTGTCTGAGGTGTTTCAGATTGAAAATTATACTTCTAATTTAAATTAAGATGCTAGTTTTCCTGATGGTGCAGCTGAAGTCTAATCATATGTAGCCTTTTGCCAGCTTTGCTATAGGTCTAGGACGGAGGAAGACAGCTAGAGTGGAAGACAGCCAGAGACAGTAATATCTGAAGCAAGGTTTTGCAGATCTCATCTAACAGAGCCTTTAGATATTGTATATACAAAGGGCCTATGCAAACTTAAATTAAATGTAGTAGGAAGGTGGTGGGGATAGAGATTCCTCAACAGATTTTACACACATAACCTTTATTTTGATACTAAATCTTCTGTTGAAATTAATGGAAGCTTAGGCAGCTAAATGTATTTACAAATCTGACACATAGACTAAGATCCTTCAACGCATAAGGCAACCCTATCTGATGGGATTAGGAAGAAATACAGTTTAGAAGCACACAGTAACATAATTAAACAGTTACTGATTTCTTACCTTTTCTACCGAAACATCAGATATAGCCTAATGTCAAAGATGGGAGCCTGGATAATAAAGACCAATTTTCTGATCTAGAATAATGGGAAGGTTTACACAGCTGTAAACCTTTTTGATCCACAGCACATGATCAAGCTACTAAAATATTCTTAAAGCATGAGTATCAACAAATGAATTTTGGTCTTTGGGCAAGTGACAGAGATGTCATTCCACTTATGTATAAAAACAAATTAATTCCTTTCAGTTTGAAATGTTCTACTAACAGCAGAAAGAAGTCTTACATTAAACACTTCAGGAGAATGTTGGTGAAAAGACAGAAAGTGTTTAACAGCACCCACTGCAGATGAGCGATGATTTGTTGATCAGATACCTGTTATTTGAGAAAAGACTGATAGTTTGGAAAACCGAACTTGAATGTAACATATTTGGGGAGTACCAATTTATCCTGGTGTTTCACTTATAGTATCTTTCCAATGCCTTGATTCCACCAAATAAAATTTGCAGCACTCCCAGGCGACAAAAGACAAAGTTGTTGGATCATTTAACTTCTCATAGTAGCCCAAGAGAAAAAAGAGAAAAAGTGGAGGGACAATGGTAAAAGACATGATGCTGAGTTATTATTAAAGTTGTTCAGATGGATGAGCAAGGCACTTCAAATGGAAGGAGGAATGTCTCAAACATTGTTCAGCTTTCAGACAGAACCTGCTGGGTAAGATTAGAAAATGTGGAACCGCATGTGGGTGGAGAAAACTTTTTTTTTAAACTTTGTTAACTATAGAGTTCAGCAATTTTAATTTATTTGTTTATCTGTTGACATCCACCTACTTGCTCACAGTCAAATGCGTGATTACATCAATGGAAACATAAAAGTCAAATACCATTACTAACATCAGTGGAGTTATACCATCTTTATCAGCTATCTATAAAGTACTTTTAATTTAGTCAAAAAAAGAACCTTTGGAAAGGTTGTGGGAATCATTTTTTGTGATACTCTTTCCACCCAGTTTTGAAATTAAAAAGCTTTCAAGAGCTTTTTCACATGTTAACTATCAAACCACTCTCTTCAGCAATCACTTGCAACTCACCTAAATAAGTACCTCTACTCTTATATCACACACCATTTTCTTACAAAATTTATATTAGTGTAAAATGCTTAATAACTCAGAAAACTTCTAAAAAGTCAAATTAATCTGTTAATAAATGTATAAAATCAGCATCAGATGACCAGTCCTTCCGAGATGAATCTCTTTTGGGCTCCTCTGTTTGGAATCCCTTTGTGCAACATCTAATTAAACAAGACATAAGGTCAAAGTTACTGGTACTAGAAAGACGAGATCTGTAGGAAAAGAAAGACAAACAAATATTTTTATTATAAAAACTTAGAAAAAAAAAAAAGAACAAGCTTTTGAGCACTATATGGGTTGGTGTAATAAAGTTGATTTATTTTGCTACAAATCCTTACCTTTGACTACCACAAACACAAGAATACCATTACTCCTAAACACATTATAATACAGTTAATATTGATAGCCATGATTATAGTCCCCTGTTAAAGAAAATGAGCAGGAAAGTAACTTAGTAAAGCTAAATTTTAGAAATGGCTTTTCATTAAGAGAAAAATCATCTTCAAAGGCTAAACATACTACCCAGTTTGATACTATGATTTATCTGGAAAGAAGTCAAATTGTTCCGAGAAAGTTTGTGAACATAAATCTGAAGAAGACACCCTACATCCAAAGGCATTCCCAGCTCTCGAATGGGTGGTAAGGCTTTGCTCTGATCAAAGTATCTCCTTCTGATTTTTCTACTTGGAAGGCAGACTGAATGCTAAGACACAGACCAGTGTTTCAGCACACACAGTCTTTTTCTGGAGTAAGGGCGCAAGTCCTGTACGTCTGCTTATGTTACTTATGATACACACTCATGTATGTCACATTACTACGCTGGAAACTGCTTTGTTATGTAAGTATGTAAAACTAACTTCAGTTAAGGTTGTTATTCCTCTTACAAATGAACACATAAGAATCTGGCCCACAAGATCAAGCAAAAATTACTTTTCAAAGAATCTTACTAGTACAGTTTTATTATGCAAAGCATGACCCTCAAATCTGTGTTTACGTGATAGAGGAGAATGGCTCTGAAGGTAATAGATTTTGCCTTTTAAAAGAATTTGCATTATAAAAAAATGCATTTAAGTGGAAATAGATCTAACATAATACACATTTTAAAAAGCTGCCTCAAAATGTATTTACCTGGCAGAACAGCTGTTCTGGTTTCCTGAGTAAATAATTAAATGTTTTAAAGAAACTGCACATATACATATTTACCTGGTAGAATGGAACAAATATAGCCAATATTTTTTATCATGCTTGGAATACATAAAAATTATTTCTGCAAGGACATGAGCCAATATGTTCGTCATCATTTTGTAGACTTTTCCTGAGGATCAGCCTTTAGATCTGAGGTAGAGATGTTTTGGCAAAAAAAGCCAAACCAAATCAAACCAAAACCAAAAAAACCCAGACAGTTAAAGTTCTGATTCATTAAAACCAAAATAATTCTGAAGACAGGATTATTTTCATGGCAATTTTGACATTTTGATTTCTGGGAATAGGGATGGGAAACTCAGAATTGTCAAAACCTTCTGGTTTTACACTCCTTAATGAATATTCTCATTTTCTTCACCAACGTTCATTTTCTGTTACATATAGATATTCTCTCAGTTTGGTTTTGTATGCTAGTTGTTTTTCAGTCCCAGAGGAGGGTGGGAATATAGGCTGGGAAAATAAAATGGAAAGTCTTTGAATAGCTTGTGAGGTTTCTGGTTAGTTTGGAAATGAATAGCAGAATTCCAGACTCACAGCCACAACATTGCAGAGGGACTGACCCAG
Source organism: Limosa lapponica baueri (assembly GCA_002844005.1). Taxonomy (NCBI): domain Eukaryota; kingdom Metazoa; phylum Chordata; class Aves; order Charadriiformes; family Scolopacidae; genus Limosa; species Limosa lapponica. The sequence goes on along the minus strand of KZ506372.1, from coordinate 207,647 downwards.
ACCTTCATGACAAACCTGCAAAGACAAAAACATACAAATACATCTATATATGTGGCATGCATGAGAACAGCCCACACAACAGCAGGAGCCACTAAAGACATTCAGCTCGATGGCTGCTAGTATTCATCGACAGCTGGTTTCTGTAGGAGGCAGAGCTAGGAAATGTCATGTTTTATGAAGCTGCTTCCCTCGCTGAGGATTCCAGTGAAAGACAGAAGCAGAACAAATCTCCTGTGTTATGCAAGCAAGCAATATAGAAGGCATTTGAGACATTTCCAGTTCTGGCTACTTTGGCCAAATGTCTGGTATCACACCTAATTTTCCAGCAGTCAGTATCAATTAGAAGAAGAAGAGAAGAACAGAATCAATATCAATCAGTGTAATTTTACTCTGTTTGTTTCCTGCATTTGTTTCAGTCTTACAATATTAATTTTTTTTTTCCTGTAAGAATGGTCCTCTCTATATATGAAATGAGTTCTCTGCTATAAGTACCAGGGAAATATTTCTTCCTTATGGAGCAGCAGGGCTCTAGTGACTTTAACATAAGAATGGAGAGGCATATCCAATATTAACTTTTGCTCTCCACCATTTTTAAACCTATGGAGGAATTCACATGATTCATTGTAGTTGTTTATCATGTAGATAAAATCTTGGGGTGTCTTCATATTCAGTGGCATTTCTAGGATGCAATTAATCTTACACCAAAGTAGATATCTAAATGTGATTAGATAAACAGTGACCTGAAAGTGTCTATTGTTCTTCACCAAGTATAAAGGAAGATGAGTGAGTAGCTAAGATATAGATTTTTATACTGTTGATGTCTACATTTAGCTACAAGAATTCCTGTTTCTTTCCTGGGCTGTGTAGGAGAAGATTCAATAGAACAGCCTGCACACCAGGCTGCTATAATTCATGTTGAACTGGAATTTGGCCTGAAAAAAGCTGATAATACAGTTTTCAGTATAGCCAACTTTTCATTTTACAGGTATGCACACTGCTGTAAGTAGCATGTGCAGTAAGAGAGCCTCTTTGTTTACCCAGAAAAGAAACAAGTCATTAAATCTGAAAAAGATGACAAACAGATGCAAGGAATTAATTCCAAACATGTCTGAAAGCTGTTAAAAAAGTTATCCTAGCCTCTCTCAAACCTAAAGCGAATTCTATCATTTTTGCTATATGCAACTTTACTATTGCTTTAGCAGCCACTGAAGTTTTAGAAACATAAATCTAAATTCCTTTATATCTTTTCAGGAAAGATGTCTGTAGCCTCCTTTTCACAAAGCATGGGGTGATGTAATCTTTTTCTACACATGAATTAAATATAGGTTGAAAACTGGCCTTTTGTATTAGAAATCCAAATCTAGCTTTTACAGTGACATGAGAGTAAGTACACTATGCACACCAGAACCCACATATATATACCTGCAACTGTGGCACCAAATTCCATTTGGTTCATCCATCTGAAAAAACATGCCAGGATCTTCTCAGTCCGAAGCAGGAAATATAACTGAAGAAACAATACTTTTAAGGGGGCTTATCCTCCTTGAACATTTCAATTCCATACGACAGTTAGGAAGTATGAAGTAGTTGCTGATAAGATCTAGTGATATAGAGCTCATGAAAATAACAATTAAAATGCTTGAAAGAAGGGGTTCTCACTCAGTTATCTGCTTTACCCTTTGTGTTCCATTCATTAAATAGAATCTCTTATATGTGTGATTTCTTAGATGTTCAGAGAAAAAAGAAGCTTGAATCATGAGCAGACACAGCCTATGAGAGTGTTTTAACCTTATGAACCTTTTCTTGTTGATATGTGAAAGAACTGACCTGGCTTGTTTGATTATGGGAGAGGATTTGTAGCTGAGAGAGGCCTTCAGCTGCCCAGACTGAGATTCCATCTGTGAAATGACTTTGAAGAGATTTCTAAATACTGCCTGTTTTGAATTGCAGTTTTGGGTGCCTCACTCTTCCCCATATGTGTCCCCAAGAGTCTATGACCATCTCAGGTGTTGGGCTGTCCTCAGTCATTGCAGCAAACAGCTGAACATTGCCACATTGACAATTGGTTATTTGTAGATTGGACCCTTCCTCTTCCCGTGCTTCAGTCAGCATCTGAAAAATGGTGACTGTAGCACTTGCTGCCTTTCCAGGAGTGGTGAAAATAAATACAAAAGAACTACAGTTACAATGTCTTCTTAATCAAGCTGTTATGGAGTATGTTCTCATTTCACTTACCCTGGTATAATCCAATAATAAATCACTGCTAAGTTAGTTTTTATATGTATAAAATATTATAGGAAAATCAGTTTGGGGAGCCTTATTTTAAATTCCAGTTTGTTTGTTTTTTTGTTTGTAAAGGATTATGGTGAAATTTTTGATTGGGGGGAGAGCCTTTTTTCAAACTGTTTGAAAGGCAAGGAGGAATGGCTGTTGCACTGATGAAGCATAATCACATTAATACTTTATTGCTGTATTTGTCAATATATTAGTGCAATATTTTATTGTATACATTATTAACTGTTGCTGTTAAATGTTTTATGCTGGTCTGTTACATTTTTTATTTTGACTGTGATAAATTTTGATCTGAAAGACCTTTTTTTTTCCTTTGGAACAAGAAAAAATGATAATAACACATTAAAGGAAACTTATGAGAACTAAGCCAAACCTAGTAAATAAAAAAGGTGATGTTTCTGCCTCTTCTTAGTCTTCTCCCCTCCCACCTGCTCTCTTTGTGTGAGTGCTCCATTCTTTGCTCGGAAGCTGGAGGGTTTATTACTTAAAAATCTGTACTGTTGGAGGCTGAGAACCCTTTGCTTTTTACAATATCTGTACAAAACATCTGTAAGTCCTAAGCAACAAGAAGGAATTGGTTCGAGAAGGAACTATAGATGAATCACTAAGTAATACTGTCTACAATATAAGTTTAACATCCCAGGGGTAGCAAAAAAAAAAAGAAAAAAAAAAGAAAAGAAAAAAAACCGAAAAGCCTACTAAAAATAACATAAGTTTTTAAACTATTGAATAGAAAGTTAGGAGAAAAAGGAAAGAAAACGGAAAGCAGACTTCTTTCCTAACTCCAGAAGTCAGGAAAATAAAGGCAAGATTTTTGAAGGCCCTCAGCAACATAGAACCTTAATAAGAATCTCAGGCCTACTTGCCATTTGAGCCTTTGAAAACATCCTCCCAAAGTCCTTCATCTCCTTTTCATGTAAATGTACAATAGCCATAGAAAAGTCATAGAAGGCCTACATACCCTTTGACATTAAAGGAAGGAGGGAGGGAAAATGCAGATGACTGTGTTGAAGGGGTTATTCAAGCCAAACAAGCACTGCTTCAGAAATGGAAATCCAAAACCTGAGGAATCATGGAGAGCCATCTAAATACTCAGAGAAGCTATTAACTCATTTCATGTAGGGCTGAAAAGGAGTAGGTTAGGATGATTTCTGGCTTCTCTTACTGTTAAGAGCAGAAAGCCATCTCTCTGGGCTGGCAGTCTTGCTGCTGCCTAAGCATCCTGTTTTGGGGTTTTTCAAGAAGAGCTCCCCAGGAGACATCTCCTGAGGCAGCCAGGTCTTCTGTCATCATTATTTGAAGGTGACTGCCTGGAAACTGATCAAACTGCTGCTTGAAGAGAGATTGTTCAGTAATCACTGAATGAATGTTTCATAAAATTCCTAAGACCACATGCTTCCAATATATTTTTCCATCTTATGGGAGTTATTTTTCTGTCAGTGAAGCCACCCACCACACCTATTTCCTCCAGGCTTTTTCCTGATGTTGTCTAATAAAGAACTCCAAGTCAATTTATTTAGAATATCCCTGCAGTCATTTGTGTAGACCATGGGTTCTTTTGAAGAGATGTTGATAATTAGTTCTAAAGCAAAAGACTTAATTTCTTCCTTTTGCAAATACCAGCTGTCCCTCCTCATCAATCTACAGAAGGCCTTAACCTTTTTTTTTTCCTATAAAGCCAGGGTATTTCCTCAAATCCCAATGGTGTACTATTTATGAGTGTGATTGTTAATTGCAATCATGCTGCTAGATTGAACGGAGCTTTTGGTCATCCTTGACTGATCCTGCCTTCATCATCCAGAAAATCCAGTGTCATCTTCCACCATAATTATAATATGGCAACCCTATCTAAATAAGTTCCTTTTTACAATTAAGTACTAATTATTGAATTCTCTCTGTCATCAAACTTTACCAGAGCTCCATACTCATATATAAATTATTGCATTTTGAACAGTCTGATTGAAAAGCATAACAGGTTTTGTTTTTTTTTTTAATTTTTTGATGGAAGAAAATGTATTAGTTATATCAAAATTTTCTTTATAAATACCTACACCATTTACATGTATGTATCTATTTTATGTATGCGTGCATATGCATATGCACTAACATATGTATGCAGAATAAAATGCTTTGTTTGGTTGCTTTGGGTCTTTCTAACATTTTGTTTGTTTTTGTAGCCTTTTTCCCTTCCATACTATCTTGTTGGGGTTAGTTTGTTTGGTTGGGTTTTTTTCCTCTCAAGAGAGCCAAAATTTTCTACACAAGACTTCAGTGAAAAATTGCTGTTTTGATGACTCTACACAACATATACATTTATTTAAGCTATAATGTTAAAGTTATGTCAATATTGTCCTTTAGCACTTAGATGTGTGAAGAAGAAAATTTGGCTTTCACGACTGCAATAAAGGAAGAGAGGTTAGTGCTGCCACTTTCCAGATGCACACAGTGATACTTCCTCAGTTCTTGAACAGTCAGGACAGACCCAGAAGGAGACAATACGATGCCAAACAGCTCTAGGGGACTTGCACGCATGGGAAATGGCAGCTACCACCTCTATATCAGAGGCAAGTAAGGCTTATCTGTCACCTCATATTTGCATTGCACTGCATAAGTAGAGAGATGAGGGTCATGCCTCAGTTCTTTGTCTCTGGTTCCTGGAGGAGAAATATTGCTTAACATCCTAAGTGAGAGACAGGACACTAAACTGCAATTATTAGTGACTCACCTTCCTTTGTGACAGAGGCCTGTAATTTTGGGGCTGGGCAATCTGAGCTCTGTTTCTGCTGAGATATTAATGGCTGAGGATAGTACAAAGTGTATTGGCAGCTGCAGCATCAATGAAGACTATCAGTTAGTTAATCACAGTGTATGCAGTGTAACAACTCCATCCTATTAGCAGCAATTTTTTTTGGTGAGAAGATTTAGATTCTCTAAATGACACTTGGTCCCGGATACTAAGTGCTGTATTTTCCCAAACCAATAGGCAATCCTTGTCCCAAACAGCTCAAACCCTGATCCACAGAGGTAATTCAGCTCCTACTTTCTAGTCCATCAAGATAAATTACCTTGATTTACCTTCATGAATCTCGACCCCAGAGCTGAAAGAAACAAAACATAATAGGAGAGAAAGTATGTCTGTCCCTGTGTTGCACAAAAGCACAGAGAAATATATTTGCCTAAGGTCATGTAGGGCACAACAGGAACAGAATTCAGGTCTCTGAGTCCCAATCTAACGTATTAACTACAGATTCTGCTTTCCTCCCTCTGTGCTTTTATACTTTCATACATAGTACTGAAAAGACCAAGTGCCATGTATTATTGAACCATTCTCTCCTTTTTTAAGTTCCTGACTTTCTATTGCAAAGGGGATAAGCAGGAAATTAATCAACGGAAAAAACAAGAATTAAAGGAAACTATAAATGTATTTCCAGCTATTTGCAACTAGAAAGTCAGATCAATGCAATACGAATTAGAAAATAAGAAAAAAAAAAAGGCATCTCTAAGTTAAAGAATGTCATTCTTACTTTCTCGCTGTGTTACATTCATTAGAAAAAATGTCCTCATCTGCATTATTTTCTCTCTCTTTTCACTTGAATCTTGTAATTTCCACTTTTATATGCTAAGACCCAGCCCGATTTCAATAAGGTTTTCAGCTCACCATGCCCTTGTAAGCCCCCTAACCTTTGAAAGCTGTTCTGGAATTTGTTTCTCATATCTATTTTTTTTTATTATTATTATTTAAGGATCATAAAGTGGAAGTCAAGTTGCTGCATTTTCAGAGACAGATGAAGCAAAGTGCTCCGCTGGGAGTATTCAGCCCCAGTGCCTTTCTGTATTACGGCATATGGAGTTGCGTCTCCAGGCGCTGACATTAGCAGTCCTGCTTCAGGTAACTCATTTAGCTTTGGTGTCATTTTACAATAAATATACCATCCACCGACACAAATTAGACAGCTATTGAGATTAATTTTGAGGCACTATCGGCAACATCTTAAATCAAAAATCATTCTTTATTAGCATGCTCGGCTGTACAGTGCTCTTTTTTCCCCTTCCCCCCTCCCTTCTCTGCCACAAGAATAAATGAGCCCCCATGGTTGACACAGCGCATCAAGTGTTTTATAATAGTCTAATTGTAGCTAATGGTTTGTGCAGCTAATTAAGGCCCTATGAATTACAGTAATCAGTCAGCCTCATCTTCTAAACCAGATAGTTCTATTCAAGCGTCCCTTTAGGAAGAAACAAAAAAAAAAAAAAAAAAAAAAAGAAAAAAGAAAAAAGAAAAAGGAAGAGAGAATCAGGAGAAAAATTCTGAAAAGAAAAAGAAAGGAAGAAAGAAGAAAAGAGGCAATAATGATCTGGTATGTTCATTAGAGTCCAAATAAATTATTAAAACTTTTTCTTTCATTTCTTGTTAGTTATTACAGAAATGCTTATGTAAAATAACATGAGTCCTTGCATTATGGTTTGCAATAGCAGAAGAGGAAATTATGGTGTTCTAATTTCTGATGTACAATATATATTTTAATTATGGTAATTTATTGGAGAAGAATATCTTCGTTTGGGCAAAAAACTGTGGATGAATAGTGATTTTGATTATATCATCGTTAAAGGGAAAAGGTTAAATACAGGAAAGGCATACATAAGCACTAGTTGCACCATAACCAAATGTTGTGGGAGAACTCGAGGCCCGTAAGTTCAGAGTATGTCATTAAGCTATAGAGAAGGCGTGGTTGTGCAAGATGGGGTGTGGCTACCAAGAGGGAATGTCCATCCTGCCCAAGATGTTTACAGCATCAGCTCTTTCAGGCTGTTGTGGGTTAATCTGAGTAGGCAGCTAAGCACCCCACAACCAATCCTTTACTTCTCACTCTGTCAGTGGGACAGAGGAAGAGAAAATGAAGAGTAAAAGCAAGAAAACTCATCGGTCAACATAAAAATAGTTTAGTAAGTGGAGAAATGGAAGAAGAGTGAAAGAAAACAGAACAACTGATGCAAAGACAATTACTCACTATCTCCCATGTGTAAACCAAAGCCCAGCCAGTTCCCAACCAAAAGATGGCCTACCCAAACCTCTCATCTCTCTGTTTTATTGCTGAGCATGGTGTTATGCAGCAAAAAAATACCTCTCTGGTTAGTCTGGGTCATCTGCTTGGTTGTGTCCCCTCCCAGCTTCCTGTGCACCCACAATCTATTTCCTGGGGGGGACGGAGTGAGAAACAGAGACAACCTTGACATTGTGCAAACACATTTCAGCAACAGTTAAAATGTTAGTGTGTTAGGAGCATAGCTTTGTTCACAAACTCAAAACAGCACCACACAATCAGCTAAGAAAATTAACTCCATCCCAGCCAGACCCAGTACACAGACCTGTTCCTGCCTGTAGGATATCTGTTGTTCGGATGCTGGAGTTCTACTTTTACTAATCTCACTTGTCAGCAAGCAATGCTGGGGTCCACTTTTGAGAATTTCCCTGGTCGTGAGATATTGCCAAAACAGTAGAGGAAATAAAAAGAGATGCCAGATAAGCACAGCAGACTGAATTCCCTTCACCTAACTTAAGATAATGTAGATGTGCAAACTCACCACCATAAACGCTCTGCAAAATCAGTGGTGAGGGGTAGGTAATTCTACCACAGAAATCATCTAACTTATTTTATATAGCTAAATATCTGTCTTTAACCAGATAAAATCAAGTGAGGAAAAGCTCCCAACCAATGTGTTAGCCTTGTCTACTTCGAGGATGAATATGCATTTCAGTTGACGATAAGGTAGTACAGGTAGTTTTCTTGTACTGAATGTCACACCTCATTTTTTACGGAAGGTATGGGTCAACATGAGACAGGTTTGGACTTCAGCAGGATCCATGCACAGAGATGGAGGACTCAAGTGACAACAGAACTGAAGCACTGTGTTTTTAGCAATTTTAACAATCCAAATTTCGGGGCTTCTATATAGACTGGATATGGCCTTTCTCTTTTGAAAGTGAAGACTGTTTAGTAGTACAAAGAAAGTTAATTCCATGCCACTCAGCTTCAGATCAAATGGATGATCCTAGAAGCACTAAAATTACTGCTGTGGCTACCAAACCCTACAAGCTGTCCATGTTGTTTAGTTACAGGTTCATCATCTAGTGCAGCACTGATCAGACGTACCATTAGCTCCAGAGTTAGCTCCAGATAAGGTAGCGTGTTTAGACATCCCGACTTTCACTGCTGAGATCTGTTGCAAAATTCTCCAACATATGTCAGTACTTATAGTCCATTAGTATTCAGACTCTTAAGAGTTTCATTGCTTATGTCACCTGCAGAGCCTGTTCCTGCTGCAATTCTCAGAACCTGCTTCCAGGCTGGGCTCAGCACAACGCTATGTTTAGGGATGGCAGGAGAAGGAGGCGAGCTATGCCTTCATTACAGAAGAGGTGTACTTGTGATATACCCCACAGCCAGGGGTCTCAGATGCTCATCGCAGTCAAGTGGGAGATTGTGCATTCTGGCCACTTCAGTGTACAGAAAGAGATGGGAGGTGGTATCCCCCTGATCCCCGAACCTGGATGATTGGGGACCAGGAACTCTAAACATACTACTGAGCTCACTCTCCCTGCAAGATAGGCATGTTGGTAGCTGTGAATGGTTTTGCCTTTGTAATTCAGTGCTTGCAACAGGCATTTAGAACAGAGGAAGACCAGATTCACTGGCTGTTTTGCATTAAGAGTAAAACAGAGACAAAATCACTGCTTTTATTTTTTTTTAAGTAATTACCATTCCCTGGAACTGGAGGGCAAGACATCTATAACACAGCAGACAAAGAATCTGGACTTCAAAAAATATTACTAATGTAGGTGTACTCTGTGAAATCATTCTCAGAATGGTAAGAATAAAAGTAGTAAATGTTTTAACGTTTTATAAAGAATGGGAAAACTTTGGAAGAAGAAATTTAAGAAAAATCTTTGGAGCTTGGAGGTCATTCATTAGTTGTACTATGTAGGAACCAAACCTGCCTAACTCCAGGTCATCAACTTCTACAGGGCATTTATCACTTAGAAACAGCAATTCTGAACTCCTTTTCACTAACCTAGTTTTACCTAATTTATTAATCACAATAATGTCATGCAAAAATCTGTGTCACAATGGAAAACCCTGGTTTGGAATCAAAAACAGTGTGTAAATATTTTTTTCTTGCATAAATATATATAGATCATCATAACTTCAGGATCACTTAAATACTATGTTAATACCAGATTTAAACTGATAATACCTTTCAGCACTCCACCATTTGTTTGAGAACTTTTGAAAGTCTTGACCCCATGGTACCAGGCACTAAATTTATGAGAAACTTGGAATATGATGAAAAAATAATTTAATTAGTTGCTGGAAGAAAATCAAACCGCTAAAAAAACCAAATCCTAAACAAATACATTGTTCCGACTGAATTTCCTTCTAATCTCCTGAGTTGGCTTTTTCTTTCCTACTACTTGTATTATGAGAATTTCTTATTTGTAGAATCATTTTTGGAAAGTTCTAGTGCCAGACAGATTAGCAGAGTGCACTGTCCGACATGTTGCAATTTTCCCCTATTTACAAAACAGCCTATCCACAGCCTCTCAACATCAGCCGTTATATATTTATAGTCTACAGTCTGACTTTGCACCTCAAAAGTTGCTGTCCAATTTCTGTACGAGAGCAAACCACGTCTGATGTTTATGAATGGTTCTTTCCCTGCTAGTCAGAGACTAACATAACTGGTCTGAACCACCTATAGTGCATCTAAAACTCTACTTCAGGAAACCAATGGGACTGATAAAGTACTGAATGCTATGTAGATGTTCAAGTGCCTTGCTCATGAGGACCTAATGAAGGTCCATTTACATCAATCAATTTAAATCAGTTCTGATCTGCAGCACCTCTACTCACTGATTTTTTTGAATTATATTTTTCTTTTATAGACTAGACCAGGTACTGCTGGTTTTATGATGAACAGAATAGGAAGAAGGATGAAAGATTAATGAAATATACTTAATTTGTGACCTACCTAATGGGGAACAGATCTTCTGTCTCCAGAACTGAAAACTTAATATGCTACCTAGAATTGAACTGAAATTTGGGTTGATAAAATTTGGCAAACTTTTTATATTTTTTAAATAAACCTTGCTTTTACTTTCGTAATTGGCTCTTGTAGATCTAGTCCCATATTCATGCTTTTCCTCTTCTTTATATCTTGGGCTGTCATTTGCCCCAAAGTAAAATAAATATGTTTTCAGTTACAAAATATGGTATTTTTGCTTAGGTCATGACTTTCATTCACTGTATACTTACTTCTTGCATAAATACCCATAAGAAAATGGGATGAAGGATCAGATCAAAAGACTGCCTGATACATAAAACTAAGGGTGGGTTCATGCTGAAGCTTATGTTGTATAGAATCAGAGCTGAAATTTAGAGACGTTTGAAATTCAGATACAGTTAAAATCCCCTGAGTGGCTGTGGCTCCTTCAGTAAACTGTATTCAAAGTGAAATTATCTCCTTTTTCCTGACCTGACTATTAAGCTATCATCTCACCACAGTCACTGTAGCATTTTCTAAAATTAATGGATTTATTAGTGATTCCTGAGCCTGTGTAGCTGGTTTTAGCTGAAGGTACAATTCTGACTTTTATCCCAATTTTTTCCTACAGCTCCTACCTAAAAGAATAGCTTTATCTCTGTCCCATATTTATATAGAATATACGTAGTGTAATATCACTCTGTTCACAGTTAGTTGTTCTTAACATTACCATAATTAAAATAAAGTAATTAATAAGATACCTAAATAAGCATTGAGAAATATTAATGAGGAAGCTTCCGTCCATAAGAAGCTTGTCTTCTGAATGAAGCAGACAGACAAATATGGATAAGAAAATAGGATAGCAAAAGGCGGTGTGATTTACTAGGGGTCATACAGCAGGTTATAGCAGAGCCATAAATATAATCCAGATCTCCTAATTCCTATTCCAGTGTTCTGTCATTTACATCTAAAGTGTATCACTGCCTAAACAATGGTTGAGTACCTCTACTATAAACTGATTGCAGAGGGCTGTTCTGCTCAAACGGTAGTGGCAACATGTGATCCATACTTACCATTCTAATTACTGAATGTTGGGAAAATAAATAAATAAATGACCACTGTATTCTAAGTAGAGGTCCAGCTTGCTGACTGAAGGATACAGCTTCCTGAATGTACCTATCTAGTGATTTTAAAATACTCTAGATTTCTGAGGAATTTTCACAGAGGACTTGTTCCCATCTGGACAAGTATGGAGCTAGATGTCAGATGAGCTTGATTTGGTGTAGGCAGTTGAATGAAGATTTTTGTCTACACACAGTGGCATCAAATATCATTGGAAAAGCAGAAGCTCACACTCAGTTTGTTGAATAGCTCTCCAGACTTCTCTGATGCTAGTGATTAGATTTCCACAAACTCTAAGGAGATCACTCAGACCCAAAACATCAATATGGTCAACAAGACATAGCATGCGACCATTTTCTTGGGACAGCAATAGATTTGGAGGAGGGATCCCTTTGCTACCCTCCTCTGAGATGTAGTCATGGAAAACCAAAACCAAATCTAAACACAAGGAGAGTCATTTAGTCTCATTTTTTGGTATTTTCTTTTATTTTTATGAAAGAATTCAAGATTAACTAAAGACTGAACAAGAGAACAAAAACAAAGAGTAAGAATCACCCTAGGTTCATTGCTAGAAGGAAGTTTCTTTTTGAAAATCTTTTCAGCCACAAGATTAAAAAAATATATTTTACCTTATCACTCACAGGTAAGAGGGAATCCTTGAAAAACACAGGTCTCTGTGACATCCAGACTAGGGACTCATGCTTTATATTTGTATACACTTAACATCTGAAAATTTCTGCTATCACATCCCCTAATTAGTTATGAATTATATTGATGCAGGTGAAATAGGAAGAAGTGCAAGGAACCGTATCACAGTTCTCTATAATTTAAAGGTTGGGTACTGTCTGGAAACAGGATATCTGCAGGTTTGTGCCTTTTCTAGGATAACCTGTCTGCACTTTATTCTTTACAAATGCTCAAATACTTGAACTGCTACATAAAACCATGCTCAAGTGAGCACTCTTCAACTTCTATAGAGAATTCTAAGATACAGTCCTGCATTAAGGAAGATATCTTCTAAATGTAAAAAATAAGGTTCACAAATCATGGGGAGAAACAGGATTCAAGGAAGTCACTTAGAAGGTGTCTTTTTCTGAATATCGTGCTGAGATACACCTCTCTCAAGGTACTTAGGAACATAAACACTTGATTTAGGATTGTGGATTCCATTTCAGAAGTTATTCAAACAAAAGTTCAGTACAGTTACTCAGAGTCCCTTTTGGATCTCAGCTTAGAAATGTGTGGATGAAGGATGAAAAATTACCTATTACTAATAGCAGTCTTTTTATTTTATTTTATTTTATTTTATTTTATTTTATTTTATTTTATTTTTTTATTTTATTTTTATCGTACTAGCTTCATTCTTTTAATCAAATACATGTGCTCAAATGTTTATTCTGAAACTAATTTCACCCATTTAATTTAGCCTGGCTTTCAGTCTGAGCCTGATTTACCCCAAGTAACCTTAAGCTTGTAACTGAGGTTCCAACTTAACTGAGAATCTTTACAGTGGGAAAAAAGTAGTATTTCTTATCCTAAATATTTCATGGATACAGGCACTTCTAGAGACTGATTCTCCTAAAGTACAGTGAATATGTACATCTGTTTTGTCCACTTACAGTGAGAACAGAAAATGTTGGCATTTACATGCAAACTGCTTCCCCATAAAAAACAGCCTAACATGCTCTAAACTCTTCACTGTTCCATTAGAAAGATATGTAGATTCATGGATTTTAAGGTCAAAAGAACTCACAGAATCATACAAAAAATTAGACTTGAAGTAACCTTTGAAGATCATCCAACCATCTGCTGAACACAGAAAGAGCTGCAAAGCTAGATCAAGTTGCTCAGCTTCTGTTTCAGACAAGAAATCAGTTTCCCATAGGTCCTGACTCATACCTGTAAGTCACATGCTGACGTCGCATGCCCTAGGGCATCTCATGCCCTAGAAGTCTGCCTAAAAGAAAGTCTAACTTCTGTCTAGATGTCCAAGGATGAAGATCCTTCTCATCTCTCTTAGTTTCAGTGGTTAACAATTTTTGCTGTGTCTTTTTTTTTCTGTCATTTTGAATGAAAATTTCCCTTGCTGCAATTTGGGACCATGGCCTGCTGTCCTTTCTCTGTGTATCTCTGAGAGGAGTCTGATTCTATCATCTCTATCTTGCTTGTAGCTGAAGACTGGAATAATACTGCCCCTTACCCTTCTCTTTTACAGACTAATGTACATGTAATATACTCCAGCCTTCTGACTGTTTTAGTTATCCTTTTCTGAACTCTTTGGTTTTTTTCTACTGGAAGGCCAAAATTGGACATAAGACTCTAGGTGGCACATCATGTGTGTGCCAGGTAGAAGGTAATACTCACTTCTTAAAACCTAATGATTACGCTTTTTGTGGTTACCCTTAGTTGTCAAGGTGACACACTGCTAATTTGTGCTAGCAAAAGTCCTGGTTCTTTCTTGCAGAGCTGCTATATAACTAGCTATTTCCCAGCCTGTACTCGTGGATGCAGTTATTTTTCTTTGATGAGGGCACAGTTTATCCTATAGCTCTTCGACTTCCATAGTTCTGCCAGTTTTTCACCCGCTTTGAAAGAGTTTTCTTCTATCTGAATCACAGAAATATGGGTTGGTTCGCTTGATTACAAAGTGAAACTTTGGGAAACTATTTCAAAAGCCTTGCTATAAGATAAATAGCATTCAGTGCTCTCCTCTTGACCAGGGAACCAGTCATTTCATCATAAAAAGCAATCAAGTTGGTCAAGCATGATTTGCCTATCATAGATATGTGCTGTCTGTTCCCAATCACCTTCGTATCCTTCAAATGACTGGCAGTAGCTTATGTGAGGGCTTTGCTCCATAATTTTCCCTGTTGTGGATATGAAGCTGCAGTTCCCTGAATCCTTTTTCTTGCCCATTTCAAAGATATGACATTTGCCTTTTTCCAGTCATAGCCATAACCTTTCAAAGATGCTAGAGTGCTGCTTTACAATGGTATCAACCAGATTGCCTCAGCCCCTTTGAATGTGTCCAATCACAACTTGTGGACTTTCACATATCCCACTTATTTAATTTACTTCTGTCTCAATTCTACTTTACTATGGGTAGTACTTCTCTCTTTTAAATTTTACTAGTGGGCACTGAAACCTGGGATTAATCTCTGCCAATAACAACTGAGGCAACCGTAGGGTACCTAAGCTTTTCCTGCTGTCTTCCGTGTGTTCAGCAGAAGGCCCACTTTTTCCTTGGTCTTCCTCTTGCTGACAGTATTCCTTTCTCTTTCTGACAGTGTTGGTCTTGACATCCCTCACCAGTTTTAACTCCAGCTGGGATATGGCCTTCTTAATTCAAACCTTGGATGCCTAGACAATGTTTCTGTATTATTACTCATAGTTCCACATTGAGCCAAGCTGGCCTCTGGCCATGCCTGCCTGTTTTGTGTAGAGTAAGATGGATCATTCTATCAGTGTTTTGGGGAGACTGCCCTTGAATATTTTTGTCTTTCAGGACAGCCTCTTAGTGTTCGCACTTACCAATTTTCCAAAGAAACCAAAACTTACTTTCCTGAAACACAAGATCTTTACATTGCTGTTACCTTCCTTGTTTCCCTCAATGCTACCTCATGGTCACTGCAGCCAAGGCTGCAGCTCTCACATTCCTGACCAGTTTTGCTTTACCTCAATAGCGTATCCAGCAAAACATCTCTCTTAGCTGGTTCATTCAACATCTGCAATAAGAAATCATTACAGCAGTCCAGCTTAACCTTCTGTGTAGCATGAGCCAGATGATTGCACCCTTGACTCCAGTCTTGAGCCTTATAACTTGTCTTTGATTAAAGTATCTTTTCCAGAAAAGCATTCAGTATTGATCAGAGGTCCAAAAAGTGGTGAATAAGCCACTTTTGTAGATAGTTTTCCTTCTTCATGAAAAAGGATTTGAATTCACCTGACTCTACCTTTGAAATTTGATTAATCTTCTAGGCTTTTCTGCTAGGATAAAGAGCCCTTTGGCATTTTTTCTTACAAAGGTGTTTACATGGAGAAATTGTGATAGTGAAGTAAATAAGGATGATCAAGTTTTCAAGCTGGGATAACATCTTTAAATATGTTTTTCTTTCTGGAACTTGGAAGTGTAAGTGTTTCAGTAAGGAGAAAGACCAGTGACTCTTGATGTATCTAAAAGTTTGTCTAAAGGCTTGAGCTAGTTCATTCAGGCATTCACTGCACCAATTCACTCATTCCTTGGCTCTATTGTATATGTAATAAGCATTACCGTGGGCCTCGGGTAAGACTTGAGCTGGAAAGTAATAGTATAACCTTGTCAGAAGCAAAGACTGTAGCTTCTGAAACAATGACTTTTACATAGTGAGTATGATAAATGAAAGCACTTTCCTCTTGTTTAAGAAACTAGGTTTTTATGAGTTTATTGTAGGATATTTAGAGGGATGGAGAAATCCTTTATTTAAGTTTGTAAATTTTATTGGCACTAGTGTTCTCATCTTCTTTTTTAATCTTGGGATTTATTGCTTTTTATTTCAGAGCAATAAGAACTCAAGAGAAAATTCTCAGCACAGTGTTTCAGACTTCTCTGCTCAGGTGTAGAAAGACTTTTTCGGTTTTCCTTTCCTTCAGTTTAGCTGACACATTGAACCTAGCTCTTTATACATCTGTGCAAGTAGTTATTTAAACACAGGATTTTAAAAAAACATCTTTTAGGAGGGGTTTTTGGTTGGTTGGTTTTGGTAGGTTGTATTTTTTGGTTATTTCACCACCCCCCTCCATAATTATCTTTCTTTGATGTAGTATATATAAAATTAATTTAATTGCAGACATGTTTAAAATTCCCTTCCTCATCTCTTTTTCTTTTTTTTTTTCCTTTGTTTTTGTTCAGTTCTTTACTATATTTAGTCAGCCTCTTTAATTTTTCTAAACTTGTATGTTATTTTTAAAAGCAACTTTAAGCTTTGGAGTTCAACATATTAATGTATTCTCAGAATGATGGATGGCAATTTTCTGAGCTCAAATAATCTACAATGCAAACTAATATAATGATGTTATCATCACAATTTAAAAAACATTGAATACTTTTAGAAAAATCCATTTTTCTTTCACTTATTAACATGAACATCACCTGTGAGCTTCATTGTGAATGTTGTTTATTTCATTTACACATAGTAGAAGTAGAAAGGTCAGTTTGATTTCCTGAGTTTGTTCTATTCAAATTTATATGTTAGTTTCTTGAGCACAGAACTTGGCATAGGACTCTTGCTGTCTGACCATTCTCTAAATGGGAAGAGCCAGATAAAACTGGTGGAGCAGAAAAGAAGAGTCTGAGCAGTCCTCCAGCTGAAAGATTGCGCTGACTCTGAAGTCTGGTCTAGGGCCTTTGCCATCAGTGGACACCTCTGTTTCAAAGTCAGTGAATTATGATTTGATTTATTGAAATCAAGGATGGGGTCCTTTACAAACAGCAGTGGGTGGGAGCATCACTTACTTCTGGAGTGTGCTACCAGCATGTTTCTTAAGCACAGACAGACAAAAAATGCTGTGTGAATTTCAGTTTCTATCAGTAGGTCACTTCACTTTCCACTTCTCACATAGCAACTTTGATAAATACACAGTACTGCAAGGCATCAATGACCTAAACCAATGTTCGATGAAATTAAACAGAACTTAAAAGGAAAAATGTTTCAATATAGGTACATGAAATTCATTTACTCACTGAAGCTTTGTCAATCTGTATTAGCTTCCTAGATAATGACATAGAATCCCTCTAGCATCATCAGTGAGAAAGAAACATTTCTGTAAGTTCACACATCCATTCTTAAAGTGGCGTGGCAAGTACATGGGAAAATCTAATATAGAACTGATTTTCTTTTCAAGATGTCCAGATGGAACCAAAATAACTGCCTTAAAAGAGATGCCAATCAAAGTTATTATACAGAAACATATTATAGCCATAAACTTTTGGTTTATTGCAATTTATTTATTTATTTATTTTTACTGACAGAAGGAACCCTTTTCACAGAATCACAGAATATTTATGGTTGGAAGGGACCTTTAAGATCACCAAGTCCAACCACCAAAAAAAAACAAACAAAAAAAAAAAACCCACAATACCAACACCACACCCACCCACAGACAGACAAAACCCACCATTTCCTCTGGTCTTGTTATTATTCACTTGAGAGAACAGGCCAACACCCACCTCTCTACAACCTCTTTTCAGGTAGTTGTAGAGGGCAATGAGGTCCTTTTGGGTAGTTGTAGAGGGCAATGAGGCCCCTATTGAATTAAACAGATTATCAAGTATATGAGCACCAGCAAACTGGAGAGAATAACTCTTCCCTTTTTGACCCAGTCTACATCACATGGAGCATCTCATCATGAAAATACATTTGACAGCTTTTTTTCCTTTTCCTAGTGCATATCTTTCTGTGCAGTAAACCTGCAAATGGGTGCTGATCCTGTTGGACTGAAAGACAGGGTATTTTCCTAAAAAGCAGCAATTCCACAATTAATTTGGTCAACTGAATTTGCAACTGTTGGCAAACAAGTTTCTGCAGCTACCAGAAAATACAGTCTCCAGCTTTATTGCAGCTGTGAAAAACATTATGTTGACAAGAGCTCTCTGCTTCAAATGCTTGACTTTACTTTGTCACTTAAATTATCCATCAACAGTCACATTTTCTAATGAGCGTCCTTTGATGTCTTGTTCTTAAAGTTAAGTATTTCAGTATGCCAAGGTGACTTCAAGGAGGAAATGCACTTAACTTATTGTTCATTTGAAGGGCTTTTCTTGTGGACAGCATGATTATCTCATCTTGTCAGGGAGGTGGCCAGGGGTTAGCTTTTGTTCTATCTTTGTCCTTTTTCCTCCAGCTCCACTTTCGTGCTCATTCTCTGCCAGAATACAAATCAAGGCAATGATGTGTGTTGGACAAAATGTCCATCATCTTTCTGGTGTGCATCTCTATCGAGCAATAGTACACCAGAATCCTTTGTAACAGCAAGGTGAATGCACTATTGGTACAACCAAACTGTGGTAACGCTTAATGTTAGTTTTTTGAGACTCTCAGTCCCTACAATAAGGGTGAGAAAAAAAAAGAAAATGGAAAATTTCCACTATGATAGTTAACAGCTAAAATGAATTTTCTTACAGCTAAGGTTTTCTAATCCAGATACTGGCCCACTGTGTTTAGAAATAGCTGCACACTGGTGGAGTCAAGGTACTTGGGATGCTCATCTAAGACCTCAAAAATCAGGATTTTCTTTTGCTTGCTATAGGTGTCTTGTTTGACTTGGAGCAAGTCATCCAGGTCCAGTTACTGCCATTATGCAAATGCCTATTTCCCAATGATTTTAGTAGCTTGGGTCTAGCCTTTATTATGATCCAGTTCTGCATGTGCAACTGTTATTTCTATTCAACTGTGTGATTTAAACATATTCAGACATTTGTCAATAAATATGTAACAAAGGTAGATACCAAGAAAAAACACTAACCAACTAAAATAAATTTACCACAGTTAGGTACCTTTCATTTTGAGGCAGGCACAGATTGTGCTTCCACCTAAATTCTTGAATTTGAAGCTTCCATTCCAACTGTCAAGTCCTAAACTGAAAACCCTTAACGCCTTGCTAGCATCTCCAATGTTTTACAAGACTCTGTCCTATGTAAGTGCAAAAGTGAGCTAGAGAGCAGTAACTGCAGGACTAATTACAGTCTATCGATTCTAGATTTGTTTTCTGAAGCCTGCTACAGGGGAGGTCCTTTCCACCATTTTCACTGTTACAGAACCGAAATGGGAAATACTACTATAAAATACAAGCTAATTCACCCCAACTAGATAACTCGGGTTTATAACCTGAGACCACAGCCATTTGCTTGTAAGTCACCAAAAGCCATACTCCATGAAATATTTAAAGGATTTGTGACCAATCTGTTAATCACATTTTCAGATGAGTCTGTATCTCTCACTCTTGTCATTATGTTTATATGAGAAGCTACTTGATGTGATCCAATCTGAATGGATATTTTAATCTGAATTTTTTTTTTTACAGTTGTTTCCCACAGTACAGGCCCCAGTGCCTTTAATATCACCACTTAAGAAAATTTGGTCATTTACAGTGGCTTTCCTTGTTGCTTGTGAAACAATAAAATTTCCTTGCACACAGTAATTATTTTTACTCATCCATAGTCTGCAATGTCAGAGCCTTATGAGGAGCATGCTACCTTGATGTGGTCAAATGGAGATCATAAAAGTAAAGACAAGAAAACAAAAGCCATTCATTTCATGGAAAAGAAAACAAAGATGAATGAGTGAATATTCTGAAAAACAGTCAGCTCAAGAAAAAGTTTGCAAGAGTAAAAGTGACTGAGGCAAACCACTTTAGGTGGCGTTTGAAAGCACGGGGCAAAAAGTCTCGTGTCATCTTGCTAGAATTCGTTCATCCATCCTTCAATTAAATGAACACATTCTGGTTGCAGGCTTGGAGTTAATATAATTGTCTGACAAAAAAGAAACAAATTAAAACCCATGAAAAAAAAAAAACCTGTCTTCTGAATTTGAAAAGCAATAAACTTTAGATTAAAAACTGCCACAATTTTATTTTAAATTCCAAGAGGATTGAGGGTTTGGATATATTATTTTTTTTCTTCTGATATGACTTTGAAGTTAAAAAGGTCATACTTGTTTCACCTGCTCGCTAATGGCTCTGTGGCAGTAACTATAATTGATTGTAAAGGGGTTTTTTTTGTCATTCTTTATGGATTCAGATCCTGCAGATTAGAAGCTTCGGGGATTATCAGGCAGGCACAGTCAGAACTGAAGAATTATCAGAGGATAATCTTGTACTATTGCAAACTCCCTGCTATTAGGTATCATCCAATCATTCATTCAAGGAATTGTTATATATTTGTTCAGCTGCTCTGCATTGTTAAAGTCTCCTTCACTCCCTTTCAAATTTACTTTCATGCACTGTATAAGCATTATAGATGGTACATAATAAGTCTCTGCTGTAAAGAAAGAGCTGATTCTTTTTAATTTTATTTTTATTTAAAGCAAGGTCAAGGTTGAAGAAGCATGCCCACACACAGAACTTAAGATAATAAAAAGTTATTTTTTAACTTTTTCTCTTGGTTTCCATGGACAAGCTTCTCGTACTCTCTCTTCAACTCACATTTCTAGCTAGACAGTACTACAGAGGCCTAAAATGAGTGGATCAAGAGGCATGCAAAATGAAAGCAAATAGACCTGAATCTCTCTAGCTGCAGCTTTTGCTATTTAAGTCTGGCAATTTCTAGAAGAAGAATTTTGAGAAATCCCAAAAGAAGACAACATGCACCCTATAAACACGGAGACAGTGGGTACCGATCTCTCTGTGGCTTTGGCTACACCTTCCCACTTACCTTCTCCTGTGATGCCAGCAAGAAAATGCTATCAGAGAATTAAGTTGAAATGTCTTGGTGACTGTACTGAGTTTTTCACTAAGAGTTTGATGGATTTCCCTTTGCACGGATGTCACTGATGACACAAATTGCAGGGCCAGGGGGAATAAGGCCTTGACATTCTGGAGATAACCCCAGGCAACGATGGGAACAGGTTGAAAAATGACACCATTTATTCAGTGTTGCTTTGCGCTAAGTTTTAGGTCATGAGTAAATGTGAAGGGCTGGCCAGATTCTGAAAGGCTAGAAAAAAATGTTACCAAGACTTGGTATTTCATGCAGTCTTCTGTGCGTGAAACTCATTGTTCTTTCACGTTCTAATAAGAAACTACAGCCCCACATGCTTTTCAAAACTCAAGGATGAAGACAATTTCTCATATTTGAAGATGAGCACCAATCAGACATTAAAGTATGACAACTTCACAAATTACCTCCATTAGCTGAGCTGCTATATCATACTGTGTGTGTTCTCAGTGTAGTCCAATTCCTAGGTACAATATTTTGGCCAAAATGTTGGTGAAATAGGATTAAGCTCATATCTTTCATAAGATAGTAATGATAGTCCAAGAATACATATGTGGTCAGTTACAGAAATGGATGTTGTGGGGTGTTACTAAACTGCCCATTCTGTGCAATCAGTTGTGTGTGCTTATGAAACTGAAGCTTTCTCATTTACTGCGAACAGCTGCTGCACTCCTTTTGGAAACTTTCTATCAGCATAGAAAGGTGTCTATGCACCAAGTGAGAGATTCAAGAATCACATATCCCTTAACATGATTATTTCCTAATCCTCTTCCTTAAATATATGCAGAGGGTGGAAATTGACGACAGAAGCATTTTTTTCCTTGCAGAAGTTTCATATCTCTAAGCAAGTTAAGTTTCCAGGAAAAATGTTTTCTCACCTGGAATTTCGGGCATCTAATAAAGTAGATGTGTGTTTGTCTCTCTATGAGTGAGTACATGCTGTATCTCATGGGCATGTCAGTACATGCCTAGACAAGGAATTGGGGTAAACTGCTAGTGTCTCTCATGAAAACCCATATTGAATTAATAATAACAAATGAGAAAAATACATATTCCATATCTCTCAATTTTCTCATAAGCAGTACTGCTGTTCATGAGAGCTGCAACACTAAATATCTAAGGGGAAAGAGATATTTCCCAGTATTTATTTATCTATTCATTTAATGGGCAACTTTCCAGCAATTATTTACATGAAAGAAGCTGAATCCTTGAAACAAAAGACAGGGACAGAAGTGTGAGTCCTTTGAGGGCCTAATAATTTTTTAGCTTGTTACACAGCTCTCTTGATGAGATTTATAACTTTTCATGTGGAAGGAGTAGTTGCCTTCCTGAAAAGAGCTCCTGAATGGAACAGCAGTTATTTCAAACCAAGTCCACAGGAGAAGTTATGTGTCTGGCTTCACTTGTGCCACTGACGAGACGTAAGTGCTGCCAATACTCAATGGGTCAGCTAGGAAACTCAGTGCATTCAGTGCTGACTGGTAGGATCCTCCATTCCATAGGTGATGCTAAGAAGAGGAGTCCCATATTAACCTGAGGCATACTGGACATTATTGTGGGATTCCAACAGCCTTAATCCCTTTCTGAATTTAGGCTATTCTTTCAAAAATTGAATATGACTTTGTTTCAGAACAGAGGTCACTCCCACTGTAACAGCCTCCAGGTCTTACCTGAAGTGCAGAAGTATTCTGTTTCCTTTTTGCCTGAACAAACTTAAATTTTTATTTCTGGCATATGACTAGCTATATGTTTGTGAAAAAAGGTTGATAAATGTCTGGCACGGATCTATTTCTAATCTGGGAGGAATAGTTTATCTGCTTCCTAATGCTTTGTCCCAGAATGGCAAACAGTTGTGTGTTTTTGCCTCTCTGTTTACCAAATGGAATAACATTTACACATTTTTTGATTTATCATTGTAACTCTACAAATATTCCAACCCTGGATCCACCCCTCCTGTTCAATCTGTTCAATTTTGTATTACGTATAAAATTACCCACTGGGCCAGGGAGCTCATGGACACAATCTGCAGCCTAATATTTATGGCATTCGTAGACAGAGAAAAATCAAAGGTCTTGACTATGTTCACTGGGTTTCACAGCAAGCATTCAGCCACAGGAACCAGTATACAGATTTCTTGCCCTCTTGCTCAAAGCTGTGTGATCATCCAGTTGTCTGGATGATGGTGCAGAGTGTACCCTCAACAAGTTTGCTGGTGACATAAAACTGGGAGGAGTGGCTAATACAGCAGATGGTCGTGCTGCCATTCAGAGGGAATGCAACAGGCTGGAGAAATGGGATGACAGGAACCTCATGAAGTTCAACAAGGAGAAGCGCAAAGTCTTGCACTTGGGGAGGAAGAACCCCATGCACCAGTATATGCTGGGGGCAGCCCAGCTGGAAAGCAGCTTGGCAGAAAAGGACCCAGGGGTCCTGATGGACACCAAGTTGAACATAAGCCAGTGTGTGCCCTTGCTGTTAAGAAGGCTAATGATATCCTGGGCTGCATTAGACAAAAATTTCCAGCAGGTTGAGGGAAGAGATCCTTCCCCTCTGCTCAGCCCTGGTGAGGTCACACCTGGCAATCTAATTCTGGGCTTCCCAATACAAAAGAGACACGGTTATACTGAAGAGAGTCCAACAAAGGCCCACAAAGGTGATCAAGGGACTGGAGAATCTCTGTTATGAGGAAATGCGGAGAGAGCTGAGACTGTTTAGCATAGAGAAGAGAAGGCTAAGGAGGGGATCTTGTTAGTGTATATAGGTACCTGAAAGGAAAGTGTAAAGAGGACAGAGACAATGGTGTCCAGTGACAGGACAAGAGGCAATGGGCACAAACTGAAATACAGGAGGTACCCTCTGAACATCAGGAAGCACTTCTTTACTGTGAGGATGACTAAGCATGGGCACAGGTTTCTCAGGGAGGTGGTGGAGTAGGACCTGGAGTGGACTTCAGGAGTGGTGGAGGTCCTGGGTAGCCTGATGTCGGTGGCCCAGCTTGAGCAGGGGAATCAGACCAGATAACCTCTGAAGATCCCTTCCAACATCAACCAGTCCATGATTCTGTGATTCTGTTTATCTGAAAACACTTGTTTTAATTGTAGGTTTTCTTCACCTTTGTGAAAAATGTGTGATCAGATTATAAATGTTTTAATTTATTGTTTTTAAAAAAAACCCAAAAAACTAAAAAACCCTATGAATCCAAACCATTCAAGTTATTAGTCTGAAAGACCTTATGAATGATTCATTATCATTGCTTGATGCTGGTTAATTACATTGGTCATACAGTATAATTCCTCCTCACTCACAGTTTGACCCTGTGCGTCAGGTTCAGGGAAAAGTGAGTTAAGTATGCAAATGTATGCACCGACATCTTCCTAGGCCATATTTGCCCCCAGATAATGATTCTGGAGCCCTAGTCTCCATCCTGAATTTAGGTTCTCTTTCAAGATCAAACACTACTCTTTTCTAGAGCAGAGTGTTATTCAGCATACAAGCCCAGCAGTTAGGTTGACAGGCAGATAGGCAGACAAACAGACAGACAGAGTGATCAGGTATTTAATTCTCTCTGGTTCAACTCCTCAACTCTCTAAACTCTCACAGTTCTGCTTAAGTACATGCAAAATCCTGGCTTAGAAGCGAATGTTGGGTTTATTGTACGTAGCCCACAGATGGATATATTACAAATGCAAACAAATATAACGGACAGATATTGAATAATTGCCATGTGTTCTCCCGACTCACACCCAATGTAAGCAAGATTGCTTTGGTCCCTTGTTTCCTGGCTGTTGTTTGATTTGGTTCATATTTATTTTCTTGCTTTAGCTCTTATTATTTTGCCAGTTTCAGGTGTTTCCTTTGATTAACACACAGCATGTTTTCCCCTAGTCTGTTTTTTTTCCCTAGTAGTTCTGTCATAATCTGTCAGGTACATTATCTTTTTATATGTAAAGGTTGTTACAGAAAAATTCAATAAGCAGATTTTAAAAAAATCATATGTATATTTTTAATCTAAATACATATATATGTTTTAGCAAAGGAAAATTGATACATCTGACAGTCAGACAACTGTGATACAGAGGGCTATGTATTCTCAATACCTTTTATACTCACAGTAAATGGAAAGTGATATTCAGAGCACTGAGAACTCTTCCATCAATTGTTTAGTCACATTATGGAGAAGATTCCATCTTATATCTTACCCGTCCTCTTTACCATCTCCAAAGTCCCCTAAATTCTATATTCCTGTTTTGTGCCTGGTATATTGGGATCTCATTACAATAGGCAGTGGTGAGAAACAGTGCCTCAGGACTGAGGTTTTTGATATGGTTCATGGTAGGATCTGATCTCACTTTGAAAGAGGGATTTTACTGGTTTGCATTCTGTGTCTTCAAAAAATTTCGTTGTTTTTACCACTGTTATAGCAGCCACGTGGAATCCTCCATACTGAGCAGCTGGTGTGACACAGTCCAGTGAAAGCTCTCTGCAAGGCCTATGCAAGGTTTTGGACACAAATTCTAGTTTGAGGAGGACTTCTTATGCAGAGCTGGCTAGTTGTTCCATTTGCATTCTGGGGAAAAAAAAATAATAACAAAAAACATCAAAAATATCTGTGATAAATTCTGTTTATCTTCCAGAAATTCTCTCATTAATATCAAGACTGTTGTCATGTGGTGAAAAGGACCTCGCATTACAGCCTTTGAGTTGTCCTGGGCATGTTTTGAATCTTATCCCAATGCCATAGACAAAGTGTTTGGCAATGAGTAAACCCGTAACAGGTAGAACCAGGAAACTTATTTCCAGACTTGAATTTATCATTGGATTGGGGCAATGGTGGGAGGGTGTCGGGGCAGGGGGGAGAGGGTGAGTAGGCGAACAAAGACAAATTTATTTGTCTTTCATTTTTTTTATAAAAAAGACAAATTTTGTTTTCTTCCCTTCGGGATGAGCCTTGAAATGTCTGAATGCTGAGAGATATTAACAGCAAACCGAAGTGTTATGGGTGGGTAAGCAGATAACTACATCCACACAGGCCACAGCAGAAGTCAGAAAATATTTGTTCAGAATCAGTAGTCTCCTACATCCACAAAGGACTGGAGCCCTATTGAGAATTTGGGGGAGAGTAGAAGAAGCTGCTGCATTGAAAAACCCAACGAAAGAGTTAACAGAAAGCATGCCTCCTTCCTCCAGCAGCCTTGAGCAGTTGGTGCCTTTGCCATTAAATATTTTCACATGTAGGTTTTCTATTTGCCTTGAATTACTGAAATACACTAAGCACATCTCTCCAAGGACCCAAAGCGATGGTGTAATAGGTTCCTGCTAATAGCTTGAAACTGTACAGCAATCTAGTTTTAAAATACAACACAAATCTTTATCTAAAAGCACTAACACCTCACTCCTGTGTTCGCAGAGTATGTTTTCACATTTCTTTTTGCAATGCCTAGCAGGGAGGGGGTGAGCAGGGGGGAAACAAATACAAGAGAAATGATGCATTCCGGGCAAAGAGCCAATTTAAAAAGTCTGTTCCCTCCAGTTTGCTGTCACTTGTCGCGGTTAAACAAAACATGGAATAGAAAAAGAGAAATTGGCTTCAGTGTAAATGTCAACATTCTGATTAAAGCAAACATGAAGCATTCACAACTCTTGACAAAAAAAAAAATTAAATTGAATTATGAAGGGTATGCAAATGAGGCCCTTCGTCTGTGTGATTAAGGGTATGTATGAATTTGCATTTTCTGTTTATACTATTAAAGCCAATGTAACAGAGCTGTGTGCTCAGGAACATGCAGGCTTGCCTTTGCAGGGGTTGAAGCTTTCCAGTATGCGTGTGTGATTTGTGTGAATTAGCATGTAGGTACATCCCCAGGAGTGGGTTGCATATGTTGGGTCACCCTTAGGATATGCTCGTGTGGGTACGTAAATGCACGTTTCTGATTTTTGTCAGCTCTGGTATGCATGTATGTGTAGAAGTGAGAAAAGGAAAAACAAAATGTTTCTCAGCTTCAGAGAGATATTCCACTTTCAGTATACAAATATATGAATAATGTCCTCAGTCAATGTCAGCAGCAAAATGACTTCTGAAACAGGGAAAAAGTAAGACTTGGAAGTAAAAACAGAATCTGGAAGGCAAAAAAACCCCTCATCACTTGAGAATACTTGAAATGTGCTGTTTTCCAAGAAGGATAATGGAGAATTATGAAAAATATATTAATAATTTAAAGCAGGGTAGGATATGGTCCCAGTTCCTCTGTAGCTTATTAGGCACAGATCTTGGAAATTGAATTGTTTGAAATGTGCTTTGAAATGTGCAAAGCTCTCGGCATGCATTCATGACATAAAATTTTAAAGCAAGTATAATACATTTGAATTCCATAATTAAAATTAATGGGAAAATGAAAAATAAATGGCCTGCACTGGTCCAGTTTCCCTACTCTGGAATATATTTTACTGGTGTGCCGTACTGTGTACATGGTGTGTTTGTGTGGTATACTTAAGGTTTTTAGTTTCTTTTTTTTTTTTGTATTTTTTTTCCATATTGGTTTGTGTGTGTGAATATCTATGAGTAGGTATGAGTAGATATGAGTATCTATGCCTTCAACTATTCCCTCATCAGTAAATATGTAAATGCATTAAAATACTACATAAACCACCACACAACATGCCTCACCCAGCATTAAAAAGCATTTCTACTTAGCCAAAGCAGTGGCTGTGTGCTCGAAACATTTTATTCATGCCAGGATTACTTCAGGACACTACCTACTACCTCCTCCCTCTCCTTAGGGAATAGTATGTACAGAAAAGGAATCTGAGGAGATTACCAAAGATTTATTTTTAATAACTGCATTTAAAAACATAAATTATGTTTTAAAACCTGTATAGCAAATTTAAGGACTGGCATGAAATAAACTAGGCATGTTCAAGTTGTGTGAGGGTTTATCTGGGTTGCTAAAAGCAATGCCTGCCTGCATTTTACTTGTTTTTCTGCTACAAGAAGACTGCAGTAATGTGTTCAGCATAGCACTTAACAAAATAATCTCAGTGTGTCCCCTGGGTTTATCTTTTAGGATTTATCTTTTTCTTGCTTTCTCCCGCCTTTCTACAATTCCTTGCAGAAAATATTATTGCAATGCAATTAACAATCTGCTTATCTATCCAATCTAATTATTTGTCCATATAAAGGAAGGATAAATATTTATTTGATATTTTCTCATGTATCTTGTCAATGAGATTGCACTGTTATGGTGGTATATAAAAGCCCCTGTTATCCAGTATACCTGGCCTCTTCACTTTGACGACCCACAGGCATGAGGTCTTAGGATGTGATAATGAGTTTAAGGTCCAATGCTGCAGCACAACCCATGCTGTATCTGTTGGATTTCTGAGATGTCCATAACAGTTCAGTGTTTGTCTTTTTTATAAGAAGCTGTTGTGTTGATTTCAAAGCCTTTTTGAAAGGACATTAGGCTCAGATGTTCCTCTGTATTCTT
Source organism: Limosa lapponica baueri (assembly GCA_002844005.1). NCBI lineage: Eukaryota > Metazoa > Chordata > Aves > Charadriiformes > Scolopacidae > Limosa > Limosa lapponica. The sequence continues at coordinate 179,240 of KZ506372.1, read as the reverse complement.
TTCCCAAAACTCTTGTCATTTTATTAACATATTCACCCCTTTAGGAAAAACGCATTTCTTTTCCCTGTGGCATGGAGAGAGAAATGCGCTCGAGCAGGAAAGTGAACAAGCCAAGCTCACAGCCTAACTGTGTGAGATTTGACTGCTACAGACAGGTCCTCGCAAACTTGCAGAGCTCCAAAGACAGGGGGCTCTGCATGGGGCAGGCCTGGACACAAGCACACTGTGGACTGATGGATTGACAACAGTTTAGGGTTTAAGCCATAGCTGTTACATGATTTTTATGCAGCAGGCAGTGAATAAGAAAATAAACCTACAAGATTTCCCCCCCCAGCAAAGTATCACCTACTACCACTGTACCCTGGCTTCCAACAGCTATGCAAAGGCATGTTCATTACTTGCAGTGAGATTATTTCTGTGCTCAAATTAAGCCTAATTAAGAAGGAATCTGGGTTAAACCACTGACTCAGTAGTGGTTGAAATGGCATCTTCAAGCAGGAACAGTTGTAAGACTACTAAGTGACTCTGCCTACTTTTAACAATAGCTGGGCTTTGTACTTCTTCATAGATGATTTAAAGCAGCAACCATAATGCCTAAATTAAACATCTATAATATCCTTTCACTGACTTCAATAAGTGAAGGGCTGGCCAAACAACAAGAGGAAAAGCTAGAAGAATTGTCAAGCCATCTGTCTGAAACGAAACCAAACACATATGTTTCCTATCAATGGAAAAATAAATTATGGGATTCACTGAGACTCAATTGTCATTGTAGAAATCATGATAATAAATAAATGCCATCATCCCCCCTTTCCCCACCACCATAAAACAGATTACAGAAACTCCTGAAAAAGAAATACCATCAGCACAAATTAATTATGATCGTTGAAAAGCAAACTTGGTCACAGGCAGTTCGTAAACTGCTGATTTAGAGATTAAATGAAGATGTATACTTGTATCTGTTTTGTTATATTCTTTTCTGTGCATCCGTGACCGGTCATTCTGGTGGAGAAGATACTGGCTTCTGTGGCCCTTTGTTTTTAGCCAGTATGGCCATTCTTAAATATGCATTTTATTCAGTTCTGGAATAAGGGATTCTGAGGCTGAGTTTATATTCGTCATTTTAGATATATAAAAAATGAAAGAACAGCATGTATGCTTCCCATTTCATTAATACTAACCATGTCTGTAGAACTGTAGGCAAAGAAAAGATATAATAATGATTTTGGTGATGTTAAAAGCAGGTTTGGCTATGCACCTCATCACCTTTCACACACACAAACACTGAAAAGAATGTATTTTTTATAGACTTACCCAGATATCCTCAGTATTTCTCAAGTGCAGAGCCCACAACGGTAAAATATCACCCCCATGTCATGGCCAAGATTCACAGCTTCTATAGGCTTGAGCATTGCAGAGTTTTGTATCCACAGACCAAACCCCACCAATGCAATCGCTCCATTGTAGAAGGCTACCAGATCAGTCAGGTAGGAAATGAATTCTTAAATGGTTTATTTAAGAAGGGTTCAATGGGGCCTTGAGCAACCTGATTCAGTGCAAGGTGTCCCTGACTATGACAGGAAGGTTGGAATGAGATGACCTCTAAAGGTCCCTTTCAACCCAAACCATTCTGTGATTCTATGGTTCTGTTACAAAGAATGACAGAAAGAAGAAAAAATACTTACATATCTTTGTATGTATGTATGTCTCTTCCCTCGACAATGCAATGAGCCCAACTGTGACAGTAATGGTAAGTACAGTAAAAAAGCTGCTCTTTTGAGGGACAGACACCAAAGAGAAGGACATTGATTTAACCGACTAAATAACCAGAGACTAAGAGGTGAGGAAACTTTTCTCTCAGTGTAAGGTAGTTAATGTGGAGATAGAATAAGCAGAGGCAATTAAAGCAGCTGCTCCTGCAAGTATGTCCAAGAATAGATTAGAAAATACCTTTTTCTGTCTCTCTAGGTCCCTGAGATACAAGTATATTTGTCTGTAGTCTAAGCCCTGTAAAATGTGTGCAGACATCTCTTAACCATACTACAGCAGCCCCAGTCGCATCCTTGGGGTAAAATTTGTCCCCCTCAAAAAATAAGCCTGCTTCTTAATTACCTGTAATTAACTGTGAATATATGTATACAACCAAGCAAGTACTCTCTCAATTTGTGGATTAAAATCATATACTTAAAGCCATCCAGCTGTTCATGTTCACTGATCAGAGTTCATCTGTGGCCTTAATGCTAGGTGTGTGCTTGAACATGCACACACACACGCATGTGCACACACATGCTTTCCTTCCCTAATCCTGTCAAATGTCTGATCTAGGTGCAAGGAGATACTATATGCCAGCTGAGGCATCACAGTCTTATGTTCTCAGCCAACCCTCACAGCCAAGAACTGCAAGTTAGTTTAAGTAAAAGCGTTTTAAGCTACCAAGGTTCATCTCAAAGTTGCAATGACCTATAAGCAAGCAATGAATTGAGAGCTATATCTGGTCAAATGATGAGCAGCGGTGGCTTAAATAAGCAGTTAGGTCCTAAATCTACCAATGTTTTTCCTTAGCTTTTCTATTGTGTTGGTTTTTCTCCTAATTTGATTCTTTGACTCCTCTCCTGGCTGCTCACAATCCTTCTTAACCTTTGGCATATTTTAGCTGTAATTTAATGTCAAGCTCAAATTCAATGTGCATAAGACACTTGCTTATTCAAAGTTCATCACTTTAGATACTACACACCAGGAGTTCCCACTAAAATCAGTAATTGTTAATAGAACTAGTGGTGATAATAAGAAGAAAAAGGCTTGGTTTGCTATTGTAGCAGGCAACTGACTAGATCCCTGGACTTAACATCAATATAATTAGAAAATTTTGAAAATCCAGCTTCGTTTTACCAACACTGAAACTTACCTTTTTAAAGGAGAATTGGTGAAATGAGGTGCTTTAATTTTGAAATATATTAAAAGATTCTGACAATTGCCTCTTCACAAGAGTGTCTTGAGAATTAACCCTTGTCTTCAGGCATTCACACAGCAATTGTCATTTTTGAAATTTACAACATGCCTCTCTGTCATCTTTATTACCACAAGGTTAACTCCAGAGAAACCAAAAGCTTTCTCAGAGAGAATTTCTTTCCAGTTATATGCCTTAATGGATAAGCATTGACATCTCCAAATCCAGAATAGCAATTGCGATTAATTGTCATTCTTCTTGGTAGTCTTAGACCAGAGACCAAATGGACCTTGTAGCTAGAGCAGTAAAATGGTTTCTGCTACTCCCGATCATCTTGCTTTTTGTCCTTACAATTATATTAATTGTCCGATTACGGAACATTGTACAAATAATAACTAATTAAACAGTTCATTGAATCTATGCTTCAAGGTTAGAGGTTAAAGTGAAATATCAGCACTTTCCCACTCTCCTATTTATTATTTAAAACTTCTTCTTTCTCTGCTTTTTAATTCTTTTCTCTTCCCAGAAGAAAACTCTTAAATTATTATTATAAATATGATTTCTATTAAAGATAAGCTTTGGAGTGTATCTTTATTAATCCCAGAGAAGATAACATTCAATCAGCAGAAGAAAAGAAGTGTGAAGAGAAAAGATGCATCGGGATAAAATACAGAGATACAAAAGAAAAGAATTGAACAGAGTTTTTCTCTTGTCTTTAGTTTGTATTAGATTAGTACACCAGTCACCATGTGGGGCTTGTGCTGTTAGAGAGAAAAACAGCTAAACAATTTCAGGGAACATAAGGTTTATCCCTCTATCCTAAAATAAGGATTAACTCACCACTGATCTAAACAGGTGTTTATTTAACTTCTTTAAAAATCTGGTAGAGACCTCACAATGTCATTTGGCAATCTGTTGCAGAGTTTAACTTTTCTTCTTGTTGAGAAAACTTTTTTTGTATATGTAATCTTAGGCGAAAGAAAGGAAAAAAACAGAACATCAAATAGCTATTTATAAACAAACTTAAAGTAGGAACACCAAAGGTAGAGAATTATTCAGGCTGATGTAGAGATTGAACATAATAATACATAAAGAAATAAATGAAGCTTAAAAATGTGCTACATCCTTCATCACAGAGTAATGGGCTGAAATTCTGTAATCTATGGAGTCTGAATTCTATCTTTGGTTTTCATCTAAATTCTAGGATTAGGCTTTAATCATGCATTTATTGCATTTCTGAATGTGGAAGTATGATTTGGCAGAGTTTGCAAAACAAGTCCAACAACAATTAAGCTATACCTAAAATTTCTGTATGTAAAGGCTAGAAGAGATCATATCAAGAGATTATCTAGGTACATTTAGATGAGACCCTAGAAAACATGAATGACACTGAAAAGCATTACAACCAATATTGAAGCTAATGTTACTGACTGCCAGATGAGGTCAAAGTAATGCTAAATTGCTAATATGGACAATCAAAATTATTTTAATGCTGCTGCTGTTGAAGTCAGGAGACCTGGAGTTCCTGTACCATTATCAGAATTTTCACTGAGTTTGATGAAACTTTTCTGGAGAGAACAGATAGCACTTTTTCATAGACAGAGAAAGAACAATGAATGGTTATTTTTTTAGGAAAGCTGGAGTCCAGCTTACACATCTTAGGCTCTGTATTCTGAATTAAAATTTAAACAATGTGTCCTTCATTGCCCAAAGTACTTATTCGCTTGACTAATCAATGGAGACAAGTAGGGACATTAGAAGGCCTCCAAATCACGAGCGTTCATTAACTTATGCATGTCATTGTACATTCGTGTGATCCTAGGTTCACAGGTCCATGAGGTCAGAAATGACCTCAGGAAAGCTGTACACCAATCTCCTGCCCAAAGCAGAGTCAGCTCTAGGGACAGAACAGGCTGCTTAGGGCTTACATAAAATAGGATCTTGAAAAATCTCCAGGGACAGACACTTCTCAGCCTCTCTGTGCAGCTTGAGAGCTGTTATTACTAAAGAGAAATCTGACATTAAAATCATGCTTTTTCTGGTGTTAGCCACACTGAACTACCCAACACAGAAACAGGCAAAGCCAAACCACCATCATTTCTACCACTATGGGGCATGATAGAATTCTACATGCTTGTACATGCACTGGTTGGAAGAAAAACAAATCTCTCCTTGCCCCTTCCCTTCCCTTCCCTTCCCTTCCCTTCCC
>KZ506372.1:161410-173009 GCA_002844005.1 Limosa lapponica baueri | reverse complement strand
ACCAAAAAAAAAAAATACAAAAAACCCCACAAATGCCATGAAGTATCACCATCGGTTCTTTAAGCAATAATGCATCAACCATTTTCAATGGGAAAAAGTTTTAAAGTTTCATACATTTGTTTGCTGGACTGACTTTGCATTTCTGAGTCCCTACATACAGGTGTACATCCTGTCTGCATCCTCGTTACATCCCAGAGAGATACTCAGGAGTACAGTAGCTCCTTCACACACTGTGGTTTCTAAATAAAGGTCAGATGAAAGTCCTAGCATAGTCCAGCAATTTTCTGATCTCCACAATGGTATGAGAACCCCAGTGCAAATATTAGTATACTCCTCTGGGTCTTTTTAGACCTGAAGACAATATTGCCCATATCAGAAATAGACAGACTTGGCTTGCTGCTCTTAACCCTTGACTAAATCACAGATATTTTCCAGTTTTAAGTACCTGTGTGAAGCTATTGTAAGTCACCTCCTTGTGCTACTTTCAGGCCACTGAATAAGTTGAGTCCTTGCTGGTCACAACGTAGATTTCATTTTCCAATCTGATAGCTGTTTTCATTTTGTGTGTGTATGCACTTTTGAACTATTTTTGATACTTCAGCATCCCTGAACCATGAACACTAAAAGTAGACATCATATTCTAATGTCAACTATGAAAAAATCCTGTACAGAAAAGACAGGCCACTTTCTTGCCTGTACTTTTTAGATTTTCTTTTCCCATTCACATGGAAAGAAAAAAACCACATCTAACAGCTTATTTACTGTTGGATACATCTGACTGTACCACAAGAACTTCTATTGATGTGATTATCTCCCAGGACCCTAAAACTTTCTTCTGAGTTTCCTGTTTTATAGAATAAATCTTTGTTGTGTGTTGTACTTCCCTGATTTCCTAACACAGTATTTTTAACTGAAGTGTATTAAAGCACATAAATTGCATGTGATCATTTAAAATGATGACTTCTGAAGATTAGTCTGTCCTGTACTAATTTTCTAGCAGCAGTTAGAAGATGCCAGCAAATGCTGGTATAAAGTACATAACTTCAGGAGATATGGATGCAAATTCCACAACAGTGAAACTTGAAAATAAACAATTTACTGGGTCTTAAACATTTGGATGATGCATTTTTTAAATGTTTATATTAGAGTTTTAAAATTCTCAATTCAAACACTGCTTGTGTTTCAAGCAACTTTCTTTTAATTTATAAATTTTATGAGTGAAGATTTGTAAACACTGTTTAGAATGATATTAAAAATAAAAATTAAAAAAACGTAAATGTCACAGGATGAAGAACCAAACCCTGTAGGAGCATATTGCAAACAACTGTACTCACTGAGTTCTTACCTTTAAAGATCTCCTCTTAAAATGAAAAACAGGTTTTGGTCTATCCTCTATATTCCCTAGAAATCTCATATAATGCATAATTTAGAGAAATAATTACATAATATGAAATCAAACACTTTGGAGACGTCAGCTATATTCTATCAACAAACCTCTTGCCTTTATCTGCGAGACATGAAAGCTACTGAAAAAATTAGCAGCTATTGACTGAAGTTCAGTATTTACCTTCTCTGTTCTTGGTCTCTGTTTTAACAAATTGAGAGTAGCAATACTTACTTTTCTGAACTTATCATTTGTTTCCCTCTGCTAGGGAAACATGTTGGTTACTGTACTGAGTCACTAAGAAGCCCATCTAGCTTTCTAAGTAGGCTGTGACCCTAACCAAAGCAGGTACCTAAGAGTAGGATATAAAAACAAAGCAAGCAGACATGATATTACCACTGAAAATTCTCACCGCAATGAAGAACTTGTAAGGGAACTTCCTGAACCGCGGATGGTTTCTATACATTTTTTAACCCGTAACAGATTTATCCGCCAGAAACTTAACCTGTTTTCCCTTGAATCTGGGGGATTCCCTTGAACATAGGAACGTTTCCCTTGAACATAGGGTTTTTATGCCAGAAAAATCCATTGCTAAAAATCATGCCCTATGAAAAACCATGTGTCTTGTTTATATTTTGAACCCAATTCCTAATTTTGATTTTTTTTAAAGAGTGTCTAGGTTATAAATTCTTTCCCTTCTAAATCTAATATATGAAGCAACTAGCATTGTGAGACCTTGATCGTACTCACGATCCAGAGGCTTTATCTTTAACAGTGGCCACTATAATGGTGGTTTTTATTTATGATATAAAATTTATACAGACTTCATATTTCCTTTTATGAGAACAAAGGATAAAAAAGTAATTTGTTTGCCTTTGTTGGCACTGTCCATGTTCTTAGGAAGGGGGAAAGTGGCGTATTAAAATTAGACATACATTTCTTCAACTGGTACAAGCAGGTCTCTTTGAGACGTCAATATTTTATGAACTGGTTTGCCTTGTAATTGGGAAAGCTAGTGATTTAAAAGTAAAATGACAATCAAGCAGCCAATGTGAGAAATTAGGCAATGTCCATTATATCAGAGATGTGCATAATTTATGAACTCTGAATTTCAGCAATGAAAATAAAAAGTCTGATTGTTGTCTTAGGGTCTGATTGAACCTAGCTGAAGTGTTTTTCCAGTGATATTGGTAGGTTGCAGATCAGACCCTTTTTGTTCAAATAAGTAATTACAACTACATCTACATAAACAAAGCTTTGGAGAGTTTTTTTGTTTGTTTGTTTGTTCATTTAATTGGTCAAACATTTTAACTGAATCATGTCTTTGGGAGTTCCTAATCCCCAGTGAAAACCAAGGGAAAAATAGCTACAAAAATACACAGAGCCATCACAGCCACCAGTGAGTGCAAACAGTGAGGAGACAGAGAAATTGTTTAGGTAGCATTAGTTGATCTATAACTAAGGCTAATTACCCAGGGTCATTGAAAGCAATTAGCACATACTTAAGGTATTTCTTATCAGGACCGTACTTAAACATAGTCTTAGTTTTGACCATGTAGTGAAGTACAGTCATGTTTAATACCCTTCCCTTGGATCAAGGACAGCGGAGAATGACAAACACAGATTCAATTTCAGCAGAATAATCATGTCTTCCTGCACTGATGAAATCTATGGGGGATAAGAAAGTTTTCTTCTACACAAACATCACTGCAAATGACAGCTAAATTTTAATGCAAACGAAAATAAAGGAAAAAAAAAAATCTTGCAATCCTGCATCAGAAAGAGTTTTAGTCCCATAAACCAAGTTTTTCCTATCTCCAGTCTGCATTTCTATGACAGTCAACAGCATTATTCTGAGAGTATTCAGACAAAGAATGTATATGTAGTTTGTTTCCCAAGAAGCATGTATTAATATACATTTAGATCTATGTATCTATCCTGCTAGCTATAGCTATATCTAACCACAATAAAACAGTTGAGCTCTCTCAAGTGTTATGCCTTTAAGTTAAACTTTATTGAAATAAAATAAGGAAAGAACAATACATTTTGCATTCTTCAGAAGCGAGTGTTCAATAAATACTAAGTTTTGATCGATTGATACGGTGTCATATTTGACTAAAGAGGTGGGAAAGTTGCTACTGTTGCTTTGTGCTGGCTAGAAGAAGAATGCACTATTGATTTTATATGTTGGATGGGCTGTCAGCGTACAGTGCATTGTTGATTTTGACTTTTATAGCCAACATGTTTCCTTTAATTGGATCATTTGTAAAAGAGAGGAGGGTACCTGTTCCTTTCTGACAGTGACTGATTACAATCATTTCATGTTTGTCAATATTTGATAAACCCACAGTTACCCAACAACATGGCTGAAAGCTGCATCTTTATGCATTTGCTCGTTTCCCCTCTTTCCTGCTTCTGATTTAAGTCTCACTGTAACCAGCACTTGTGCCAGCAGCTCCTTCTTCTTCATCTTTTCTTTTTTCCTTTTTTTTTTCTGAAATAATTTTATTACTTTCTCACTTCTTGTGAAGCAAGATAAAGAGAGAGAGAAAGAGAGGAAGAAAGTTTTTACGTTGAGTCAACATCATTGCCAGTATCTCTCTGTAACAGAAAAATTCTGGGACACCCATCTATGCCCCGTCTTTGTTGCTCTCATAGCTATTTTTGATGATAGGTGCAGTTCTGTAACCTTGTGACTGAGATTTCAGCTTTCTAATATGCTAAAACAAAACCCAATATCCAAGTATCCTGTCATAAACCTTTGTCTTCCTTCTTCTTTTTTTGCCTTCCTTCTATTATTGAGGTTTTTCAATATTCTGAATGCAAATTAAAATATCACTACAGAGAGGTCTGGAGCTTAGAGAAGAACAGAGATGTGTGCACAAAGCCTTGTTATAAATTATTTGAAGACAATTCCTGTTGGTATTTTAATTGTATCTTTGATGCTCTGTTCACAGATGGCTGATAATTTCATCTGATGTACTGAACAGTTCTATGTTTTACTCTTGAAAGAGAAGATGTATTCACAAGTCAGGCTCAATCTTTGTTCTCTCCTGCTTAGTAAAGCAAAACCTTTTTCATTTTCACCTATGTTAATTAGGACTAGTAATGTAAATACGATGCCATTGAGGCTGGCAGAAAAATCTTCAAGGCACACAGGGCTGTGAGGTGGAGTGAACACTCCAGGCTACAAGCTTCACATCACAATCTGAACTTTAAGAGAGCCTGTCCTGGGCACATCTGAAGTGCTTTATTTGGGATAAGACATCCACATTTGGGAAGATCCAGAAAAGACACCAAACACCTGGGTTGTTTGCATCTTTGGAAAGCTGCTTTGCTTTGGATTGGCTGCTGAGCCTCACCCTGCCACCTGCCCTGTTAATGTACAGTGATGAACATCCTTCCTGCAAACAACACACAGGCATTAGCTGTAGGGTTGTTTTTCTGTGCAAGCCAGATATGAAAAAGCTACACAAAAACATGCTTAGCAGTTTGTACTGAACTTGCCTGTCTGATGGGAAAGATCAGTTACTAAAATGTATTCTACTTGAGGAGAGGAAAGCAGAGGAGCTGGGTCCCTATCTCCACCTGCTTTGCTCAGAAGAGCATATCAGCAACGTTGTCCACTGCTGTTCCCAGGAGCTGAATGCTGAGCACAGTAAATTCCTTCTATGTCCAGTACTCCTAAGAGCCCTGGAGGCCTCTAAAAGCAAGTAGAAGGGAGGCATAAGTATCTACTTCAGATTTGCAAAGAGGGAGAAAAAGAGACTAGCTTCAGACATTAAAGGAACAAAAGAATTAGAGCTACTGGCATCAGTGTCAGAACAAATTTCAAGGCAATGTGTCCTTGGAAATGAGACAGTTCATTTTTGTCTTAATGAACACAAAATTAGCAAAATAAAATTTTGATGTGATAGTGTAACTAGACCAAGAGGCCACCAAGCAGCAGATGACAAAAAAAGTGACTGTGAAAAAAGAGTGCAAAAAAGTAAATTGTGTGGTAATTCACTCTCTCCCCTTCCCTTAATTCCCCTTAGAATTAGCAGGTACTAATCCACCAAAAATCACAATAGATTTAAGTCAAACAGCATCTTGTGGACTCTAAACCCAAGGGAAAATGTATTTACATAGATGCATCTATTCTACACTAAGAGACTGGGTTATTAATACAAAAGTAGGAGATCTAGTTTCAGTTTTCTCCTGAGATTGTGTCTTGTGGACAGTGGTTTTTAATGCTTTTACTGCAGCTGGACATCTTTGAAAAAAATATGGGTCAAGACAAAGAGAATTTGTATATAACATAGTTTATTGGGCAATGTCGGAGTTTTGGTTCTAGTCCCTGTTCTGTAGCTTGTTTTTGTGTTTCATAGAAGCAGTCATCAGATCAAATCTATCATGTAGTAAAAGATAATTTTTTTCAGCTTTCCTGAAGATTGGCCTTGTCAAAAATAAATACATGAAAATGTGGACCTTTAATCTCTAAAACAACAACAAACTGAGCATCCAAACATATCTTATTTTATTTCTGTAACTATTCAAAAATGTAACCTTTTCCAGTATATATGAGACTGGATTTAGAAATGCAAACTGCAGTACTTTACTTAAATGAGAGTTTCATCACCTGATTGTTGATATGTGCTGGACTTGATTCCCAGACCGCCTGGATGTCATATGTATATATGTCAATGTATATATGTGTCATATGTAAATTGTGTTTTATATACGAGGAAAAATGATGGCTGCATGTGGGTGTTCAACCAAAAAGCTTTTCCAGTATACCAGCCTGAAGTCACAAATGTTTCCATACTCCAGCTCCTGTGGCATGTGCTCCTCAAAAATTCAAATCCATTTATGTTTTTCTCTTCTAAAAGAGAAAGGTTTTTGGGTTTTTTGTTTGTTTGTTTGGGTTTTTTAGTTATTATTATTGTTATTTTAAAGTCAACATTTTGAATGGGAAATGCTGAAAAATATAACTGTGTATTTCTTTTATCACATTAAGAGGAGAAAGCAAACACATCAGAAAAGTGACCCCAACACACACCCCATGCACATTTCCTATCAATTTTTCTTCACTTATGCAATTTTTTTTTTTTGAGCCAGGGGACAGTGATAAAATATTGACTTCTGAGATTTCATTTTGGGTCTACCTGTAAGCAGAATCCAAATAAGTGTTCATCACATTCTGTGCAGCTCAATAAGATGCTCAGTCAGTCTAGTGGGTCTCAAGTCCTGCACGGCATTATCATCTCTATTAAACATACCATTTTGTTTAAGATATGTATCCAAAAGAACGATTCCAATTAGGCAGTGATCATTGTGAATGAGTGTGTGCTATTTTTTCCAGCTCTATGCATTTGTGTCAGCTGAAGAGAGAATTCCATATCCTATTAATTTTTATCCCTGATCTTATCCCTGCCACTGCATTCAGGTTCTCTCATCCATTTTAGATCCTTCTTATTCACACCAATACCTCTAACCAAAGTATGCATGGCTGCTAATATCACACTTTAATTGGGGATATTAGCAAGATAGCCCAGCCTCAGTCTTTCAAACACCCCGGGTGAAATTTCTATGGGAACAGATTTACAAAGCACCACATGCTTGCCAGAGTCTTCTTTCTGAAAAACACAAACGAGCCTGCACACCCACACTTTCACACACAACCCCACATAAACTCCCCCTCATACTCTTTCTTTTAAGGGACTAGTCATTTTTATTCGTTTCAGTAGCAAGTGTGAAATAGTAGCTTGTCATCTCTCTTTTGTAGTGCTGCAACCCAAAATTATAAATGGCTGACATTAATGGGAGACCAAAATTTAGTGTCGTATTGGTAGTGGATATTGAAAATGTTTTGATATGACAGATGAAATACCTGCTGCAGCAACCTTTGTTAGACTTTAGCTAACTACATCTGGCTAGAGGGAAAGAAAAAAGAAAGGACTGCAGGCAACTAATTTTAAAGGTATTTCATTATTTCCCTCGCCCCAGCTCTACCCCAAAAGTCTGTAGGACCCATGTCTCCAGCTCAAGATTTTAAAAACTATAATCACTTGTCAGCTGTTTGTGAAGTCATCTCCTCAGCCTCCTGGTAATTTCTGGTGAGCTGTGCACAATATCCAGTGTTGACTGAACAAGACAAGGCAGAACACATATGGCAGATCAGATCCTGAGACGTAATGCCTGTATTTTAGAACAGTCATGGTACTTGATTAAGACCCAGAGCTCTTCAGATTGAAAGTGCCTTAGAAAATTCTGCATGTAGTGAACTTCGGTCAGAACATGTTTGCATACGAACTGTCTTAGCTGAGTTTTATATGTAAAGTTCCTGTCTAATGTCTGCTGAAGTGGAAGTACCCTGTCACTAGCCCTTAGCCCAGATTTTCTGAGAATCAGAAACAGAACCCAAATACTATAAAAACTGGTCCAGGAACATTTTTCCAGTTACCTCAAGAGAATCAGTGCAGCAGTTATTTTCAGCTGATAATCGTTTATTCAGTTTCTTGCCTGACCTGTCTGTATACTAGGAATAAGACTAAAAATCTCATGGGACCAATCAGAACAAAGCAATGAAGTAAACCAAAACAAATTATAACAAACAGATAAGCCAGCCTTGCTTTGCATTTAAGACTACCTCAAAATTAGTTTGAATATTGACTGAAAGCTCTAAACATTTTTTTTCTTTTTTAGTCTGAACTGTTCTCCCTTCTCCATGCTCTTATAAGCCTATTTTCAAACTCTTCATAGAAGGAAATAAGATAGACAAATGTACAAAAACTAAAACTGCAATTCATTAAAGTTATCCAGTTAATTTTCCCTGGAATCAAAGCAGATGACTTTTTATTTAGTTTGGTGGAAGCCCACATCTGTAATTAGTAAGATGTCAACAAAGATCCCCTCCCCTTTTCTTTACAATCCTTACTTCTTTGATACCAACCCTTTCTAATAAAGAATTTTTAGAGACACAGAACTATGCTAATTATGAAATCAACTCAAGTCCTACTATTAGACAAACTTAATCTGTCAATCATAGAGACATGGGGAAAAAGAAAGTAAAATATGTCAATTCTGTGAAAAAGAAGTGACTATAGTTTAATAGAAGTAGCAGCAACAGTAGAATTGTCAGTAGTGGCAGTGATAGTAACAGTAGTACTACCTATAAGACTAGCAACACGGGAAAAAAGTTGGAATAGGCTTGAGAAGTTTAGCTACCTGCCCAAGAGTAGTCTTAGCTGTATGCTACCATATATAAGAAGATTTTATTATTTTCTTTTCATGAACAATGAAGGCCACAATGGCTTGTTTCTAACTATGCCAATTTGCTCTTTCATCAAAATATCTCAAAGTCAAATAATAATACAAATAATAATTATTCAGATAATTTTTACATACTTGGTCTTTGAACTTTCCTTATGTTACCAGACAGTAGCTATATAAGACACATTGTACTGAACTGTAGCTATGACAAGGATTTGGACGCTGTCTTCACATACCTGCTACAATAAACCTTGTGATCCAGGTCAGTCTTCTTTAAAAAATCTCCTGCATCTATTTAACAATTATTTGAGCCAGGATGAGATAAGTCATGAACTAGAAAACCTGGTTTCTCTAAACAAACAACAGAAAATATTTGGATGCCCAATTTAAGAGCTATCATCAATTTGATGATAGTCTGAATCCAAGTGAAAGGAATCACAACATAGATATCCTAGTCTGGCTGGGTAGTTCTGCAGTGCATATTCCCCTGTGAGTCCAGACTCAAAAGGTTTTTGGGTTTGTTTGTTTTTCTTGCTATGTGCAGCTGACAAGCTGTGATAACAAAGCAAAGGCCTAGTTCTGCATCTCACTGTGCACTCATGAAGGACCATGAAGATGATCAGAGGATTGGAGCACCTCTCCTGTGAAGACAGGCTGAGAGAGTTGGGGTTGTTCAGTCTGAAGAAGAGAAGGCTCTGGCGAGACTTTATAGTGTGCTTCCAGTCCCTAAAGGGGGCCTACATGAAAGATGGGGAGGGACTCTTTGTCAGGGCCTGAAGTGATAGGACAATAGGTAATGGTTTTAAACTGAAAGAAAGGAGATTTAAATTACATATTAGGAAGAAATTATTTATTCTGAGGGTGGTGAGGCACTGTGTCTTACTGGAACAGGTTGCCCAGAGAAGCTGTGGATGCCCCTTCCCTGGAAGTGTTCAAGGCCAGGCTGGACGGGGCTTTGAGCAACCTGGTCTAGTGGGGACATGTCCCTGCCCATGGCAGGGCAGTTGGAGCTAGATAATCTTTAAGGTCACTTCCAATTCTAACCATTCTATGATTCTATGATATTTATAAGATCAGCTCTTTCATGCTTTATCAAAGGATGTTAAACATCATTAGGCCTGGGGCTCCTCTATTCATGGACAACTCCATTCTTAAAACATCCCATATAATGTCCCTTAAGGGCCAGGAGGCTCAGCAAGTACATAGTTATTTATCAGAGGGAAATCTTAAACATTTCTACTGTTCCCAACTTACTGTCTTTCAGCCTGACACCTGCAGACACTCATGACTGTTTTGTTTTTATAATTTTAAAGTTAAACAATTTCCTTATACATACCCACACATACTCACAAAAGCACATACCAAGAAATGAGTTCTCATTTAGTGACTCTTCCCACAGAGCCAAAAAAGTCCCATTAGTTTAAACAACTTGGAATTTAAAACCTGAGTTATTTCAATAGACCTGTATACTTCAGCTTGTGTACAAATTACACACCACTGGTTAAAAAGAAGATGCACATAATGTATGGAATGAACTCTTTCAACTTTTTTTCCTTTCCTTGCTGCTATAATTTTTATATCTCATTTTACCTCTGTAATTAAGACAGGTCTGGTAGGTATTTAAATTAGCCTGGCTTTCATCTCTATCACACATTCATTTCAAAACTTTTATGAATATTTAATAGAGGTTTTATAATTCATGGTGATGTGATGAACAGCCTTTTGGCCGTTAAGTCAATTGACAGAAAGGGAAAGAAAAAAACCCCATGAAAAAAAAAAAACACCCTCTCTTCAGGCAGAAATAATAACGATTCTATTTCTGTTCCTAGATTGGTGATTACACAGTCACCTGTTTTCACATTAAACTTTGATGATAAATTACTCAGCAACCATGATAATATCAGAAGTTTTACTGGCCAGAACAAATTGCCAGTAATTGCTTGCATGATAAAGGGAAAGAGATGTTTCTTAGTCCTCCTGTCCTTCCCCTTAGGGAATATCTGCAACCTCACAATCAAACTGCTTCCCTCCATATATATTTCTTTTTTTCTCTCTCTTTCTTTTCTCTTCTGCTCTCTTTTTTTTTCCTTTTTTTTTTTTTATTTCATTTCAAATCATTTCAAAGGCAACTCTCTCAGCCTTTTAAAAATATATTAACATTCCATTAACGCTGTCACGGTTTTTGCATGCGTATCAACATAAGCCAAGAAGGCCAGTTAAGTTTCAGCTAAGCTTGAGCTCCAACACATTCTTTTTAAAATTTATTTACTTTTATTCAGTGCTCTCAATAAATACTTTAAACCTATATTTGGGTGGGGTACTACCAATTGATTTTCAAGCCTAACAAAAGATACAATTTTGAAGCATGTGTTTTGTATAGAATTTTTCACCGCGAAATGGCTTTTATTATTATTACCCTCATCATCAGAGATAAATCACCACACTAAATCACCACTGCTGCTCTTATTGCTGTTATTGTTATCATTACTGTAATTTTGCAATTATGATGATTATAATTTTTCTTATCAATGTCAAAACTAGGAACTTTGTCAAGATCAGAGCTCTCTTCATGGTAGATCTCTTAAAAGCATAGAGCAATATCATTTCCCCACTGGGAATCACAACAAACGGCATTTACAAGACTGGGAGAATTTGTCTGTATTCTGGGCAACAGCATGAAGTGGCACTGCCTCTTTTGGGAGCCTGTGTAAGTGAACTCCAACACTGGCAGAAGGAGACCTTTACAGGTGCC
Source organism: Limosa lapponica baueri (assembly GCA_002844005.1). Lineage (NCBI taxonomy): Eukaryota > Metazoa > Chordata > Aves > Charadriiformes > Scolopacidae > Limosa > Limosa lapponica. Next base: position 161,619 of record KZ506372.1, on the reverse strand, counting down.
ATGGTGATCTGCTTAGACCACCACAGCTGTCAGTTTGCAGGACCCAGCTAAGATATCTACAACATGTCCGTCTCCATCATAGCTGAGTCTCTTGGACCTATCTGCCTTGAGTGCAAAGCAAGTTCCACAAAGAATATAATTTAATGTATGTGTATCATCGTATGTATGTGTACTAAAGGGGATTTTCCACAGGAAGGGCAGGCTATGGG
>KZ506372.1:146275-161400 GCA_002844005.1 Limosa lapponica baueri | reverse complement strand
GGGCAGAAACCTGTCTTTGTTAATTTGTTGGTATTTTTTGTGTTGTTTTTTTTTTTTTTTTTTTCCTGAAAGGTTAACAACGTTTTAAAAGGGCCCAGAAACAAAGACCCTGACCACACTCACACACACACAAAAAAAAAAAAGTTTAATTTAGAGGTGTTTGAACAGTACTCATGACTGTATTATAACTATTCACATGTTTAAAATCACACACGTGCATACTGAGTACAAAAAAATGGAGTATCTTCCTTGACCATATAAAACCTTTTTTTTTTTCTTTTTTTGAGCTACAAGAGGTAACTTGAGTGGTAGGCATCTGTAATCTGTATAATGTGCATGTTTGAGTGTGTGAGAGAGGGAGAGGACAATAAATAAATCAATAGCAAATTCACTTTCCAATTATCCTAGAATATGAATTTACTGAGTAAAAAAGCATAAAGGAAAAATATGTTCAGTATTATTATTATTATTCTTCAAAGCTTTTTGCAGTGGAAGCCTGGGTTTCACTAGTACATCATAAATAAGAAAAAAAGTCTCGCTGGGTTTTATACCCCTTTTCTTTATAGGTTCTGTTAAGGTAAATGTAACCTCAAAGTCAGTAGAGGTTGATCTGGACATGATTACTTTTAGCTTTGTGGAGCAAGGGGTTTAATTAATCATCGATATTTCTATCTTCAGAATCTATTCTCTTCAAAGGAATCTCCAGAGCTTCATCTTTAAATAAAAGGGGGAAAAAAGTGTTGTTATGCAAATGTGAGCCCCAAAACATGAATGCCTTCTTTCTATTGCTTTTGATGTGTGAACACAATGCCATTCTCTAGCTGGCAAGTACCAGATGCTTTCTTTTTTATTGCTGGCTGGAGTGCCTAACAGACATAAACTAACTGCAAACAGGACCCGCATGGATTTTAGCACATTTAGGTCCTGAATAATTTAAATAATTTGACTTCAATGATGCAGGATTGATTCAAATAAACAAGTGTTTACAGGATTGTAGAAGTGAAAGGCTATCCATCTAAGATTTCAGACTATTTCTCCCCCAATATTTCTGATTTCTTTTGTTATTATAAATCTTGACAATGCAAATCTTTATACATATGCTTATCTTTAAGCACATGTGTTTTCACATGTAATGTAATCTTAGAATCATATCAAAATGTTGCTATACAGGATCAGAAGATACCATCTAACTCATCTGCCTGTCCTGTGGCAGGATCAGAACTGCCTTCGTAATTTTAACAGAAGACTTCAAATAATTCTTAGAGAATTCACTGGTGGGATCTCCACAGCTTTCCCAGCAGATGATTTCTGTGCTTCACTCTCTTTTTCATTGGAAAGGTTTTTCTGATGTCTAGAGTGAATCTTCTTGCTGAGCTTTTAAGCCCAATCCTTATCTTGCACAGTGAACAAATTATCCTCTTCCTCTTTTCATTTTTATATTGAGGCCATTTCCACTGCCCCTCTCTATCTTCTGTACACAAACCAACCATTTATTTCAAGTCATTCTTTTTAAAAAAGCCAAAAAATAGAAAACAAAGGTTGTTATAACCTAGTAACACTAAACTTAAGGAGTTGAAGGGTAAGTTTTTTCCTGTTTGCAATACTCCTTTCCATAGGTAATACCAATATCATAACGTGTAGTTTGGCCTTTTTTTTTTTTTTTTTTGTTTTGGCAACTCAATAACTATGAAGCTTTATCCCTTTCTTAAGAACCAGAAAATCACATATTGCATTGTTCCCCATAATACATTTATGTAACTGACTGTGCCTACATCAATCCATTGTTCCATCTTGCCCATGCATTTTCCAGCTGAATCTAAATAAAAAGGCTTTTTAAGTTAAAAAACAAACAAACAAAAATTAAAAGTTTACAAATTTAAATAAATTCTCTAGTTTGTCAGAGTTATTTTATAAATTTGATCCATACCCTCCAATAAATTTGCAGTTCCTTTTGGCATATGGCAAGGGATGTGAAAGGCAACAAGAAAGGCTTCTACAAGTATATCAGCAACAAAAGGAAGGCTAGGAAAAATATGGGCCCAGTGCTGAATTGGCATGGGGACCTAGTGACAAAGTACATGGTACAGGCAGAGAAATTCAGTGCTTTCTTTCCCTTGGTCTTTACTGGCATGATCGGCCTTCAGGAATCCCAGGTTCCTATCATCAGAACGAAAAAGTGGCGCAGTAAAGACTTTCTCTCAGTAGAGGAGTATTATATTTTGGAACATTTTAATAGATTGGGCATACACAAGTCCATGGGACCCTATGGGATGCACCTACAAGTTTTGAAGGAGCGGGCTGATACCTGTGCAACACCACTCTCCATAGTCTTTGAAAGGTCATGGGAGAATGAGGGAGGTTCCTGATGTCAGGAAGAAAAGGAAATTTCATTTCAATTTTCAAGAAGGGCAAGGAGGAGGATCCAGGGAATGACAGGCTGGTCAGCCTCACCTTGGTCTCTGAGAAGGTGGTGCAGCAACTAATCCTCTAGTCCTGGAAACCACTTCCAATAAAAATGAATGGCAAGAAAGTGATCAGGAGTAGTCAGTTGCATTTACAAGGGGGAAATCAAACCTGGCCAACCTGATAGTCTTCTTTGATGAGACGGTGGGTGAAGGGAGACAAAATATTATTTATCTTGACTTTAGAAATGTTTTCAACACTGTTTCCCTTAACATACCCTTGGACAAACAGATGAAATCCAGAGTCAGTATGTGGGCACAGAAGTGACTTGAAAATGGGCTGATCTGCTGGGATCAAAAGGTTGTGATCATCATCATGAAGTCCGTCTGGAAGCCAGTCACTAGTGGTGTATCCTAGGGGTCCATACCAGCTCCTACACTGTTTAACATCTTTGTTAATGACATGATGCTGGTGCTTGTGCTGCCATTCAGAGGGATCCCAACAGGATGGAGAAACAGGCACCCAGGAATCTCATGTATTTCAAAAAAGGAAGTGACAGATCCTGTACCTGGGAAGGAATAACACCAGGTACCAGCAGAGGCTGGGGAACAACCAGCTGAGAAGTAGCTCTGCAGAGGAAGCCCTGAGAGTCCTGGTGGCACCAAGTTAACTGTAAGCCAGCAATGTGTCCTTGCAGCAAAGGCCAAGAGCCTCCTGGGTTGCATAAGGCAGAGAATTCCCAGTAGGTCAAGGGAGATCCTCCTTTCTGCTCCGCATTGGTGTGACACATCTGGATTTCTGTGCCCAGTGCTGGGCTCATCAATACGAGCACATGGGCATAATAGAGACTGTCCAGTGAAGGGCCACAGAGATAATTAGAGGGCTGGAGCATCTGTCATAGCAGGAGAGGCTGATGGAGCTGGGACTGTTTAACCTGGAGAAGGCTCATTGGGATTCTTACCTGTACGTATAAATACGTGATAGGAGAGAGTAAAGAAGCCAGATTCTTCTCAGCAATATGCAGGGACAGGACAGGAGTAGCAGCATAAAATGAACAAGAGTAGTGATATCTGAACTGTACTTCTTGTTAACTACTTATTCTTTCCTGGTACTCCTCTTTTCACAAAACTCATTACACTAATACTGAAGGAAAGCAAATTAACTGCTCTTGACAAAGCCACTCTGGTTGTTGTATAACTCTTCCATGTCTGACAGGTATTTGCAAATTGTTAAATATTGTATGATTTCTTTTTTTTTCTTGGAACTGAATACAGCCTGACTGTTTTATCAGTCTTACCCTTCTTCCTCATCTTTGTTCCTGTACCCCAGTTTTCAAGTCACTGGCAATGATTACTAAAAAAGATATGATTTGGGAAGTGTATCTTTTTGTAACACTTTCAAATACCTTGATTTTCAAAGGATGTTCAGAACATACCAAAAAACAGGTTTTCTATCTCAAGTGAAACATCTTCAGAATCTGCCTGGTTTTGAACATCTTCTTATGTGGTACAAGGATTTTAAATTATTATTATTATTTCCACAATAACACCTTTGTGCCCATTTAAATTGAAAGACTTGTGCAAACATATGAAGATAAAAATCCTGGCCTTAAGACAGCCCTAACAGTATAAAGCAAAGAACCTAATGTTTGAAATTAAATTCTTTGGGGGGGGGGGGGGGGGGGGGAAGGGGTTTAAATCAATGGAACATAGTCTACATATTATTTCTTACTTCATATAATAAAAGAGATTTTTCTAATGTGGATTGGCACAAACTCATCTAGAAAAACAAATAAATATCTTGTTCAGGGAGAAGTCTATATTGTGAGGATTACTTTCTTGTACGTAATGTTATAAAGAAAGGCAGCTGGAGATGTAGGTGCATTAACCCAATTCTGAGCTCTTCATTGACATATTTTATTACTCTGGGGAAATCTCTTAAGATCTCCTTTCCTTTATTTCTCCATGGTAATATATTTTGTCTCTACGGTGTTGTTATACTTTTACTAAGGTGCTATATGGACATATAAAATAATTTTCACAAAACTTACAGGCTGAAAGGTTGACACACAGTAGCAATGTCCTCCCTGAAACACACAGTATGTTCTCTCTGTCTGCTTGCCTTTGTCTTTTTCTCACATATATGTATGCATCCAAAGCCAAAAACACATTTTTTTTTTTCATTGTTTTAAACAAACTGGAACTGAAAAGTGAACAACTGGAATTCTTAGACAGAATCAAAGAATCATAGAATTGTCTAGGTTGGAAGGGACCTTTAAGATCATCTAGTCCAACCGTCAACCTAACTCTGATTAAAAAAAAAAAAAACAAACCACAATAAAGAACGTCACTAAACCATGTCTGTAAGCACTGTGTCAACCCATCTTTTAAATATCTCCAGGGATGGTGCCTCAACCCCTTCCCTGGGCAGACCATTCCAATGCTTGATAACCCTTTCAGTGTAAAAATTTTTCCTAATATCCAGTCTGAACCTCCCCTGGCACAACTTGAGGCCATTTCCTCTTGTCCTATCGCCTGTTCCTTGGGAGAAGAGACCAACCCCCCCTGGCTACACCCTCCTTTGAGGTATTTGTAGAGAGCAATATGGTCTCCTCTCAGCCTCCTTTTCTCTAGGCTGAATAACCCCAGCTCCCTCAGCCTTCCCTCATGAGACTTGTGCTCCAGACCCCTCACCAGCTTCGTTGCCCTTCTCTGGACCTGCTCTAGCACCTCAATGTCTTATGTGTCCTAAGGGGCCCTAAACTGAACACAGCACTTGAGGTGGGGCCTCACCAGTGCTGAGTACAGGGGGACAATCGCCTCCCAAGTCCTACTCACCACGCTGTTCCTGATACAGGCCAAGGTGCTGTTGGCCTTCTTGGCCACCTGGGCACACTGCTGGCTCATATTCAGCCGACAGTCGACCAACAACCCCAGGTCTTTTTCTGCCAGCCATCTCTCCAGCCACTCTTCCCCAAGGCTGTAGTGCTGCATGGGGTTATTGTGACCCAAGCGCAGGACCCGGCACTTGGCCTTATTGAACCTCATCCCATTGGCCTTGGCCCATTGATCCAGCCTGTCCAGATCTCTCTGCAAAGCCTTTCTACCCTCAAGCAGGTCGACACTGCCACCTAACTTGGTGTCATCTGCAAACTTACTAAACTCGATCCCCTTGTCCAGATCATTGATAATGATTGATAAAGGTATGTGGTTTTTTCTTCTTGTTCTTTCCCCTTTTGTATTTTTTTTACCTTGAACTTACATGTAGACTTTTCCACTTGTCCTCAATAGTGTTCAGTTCTCTCCATTGATTACATAAACAGCCTGAGTGCTTGAGGTACTAGGATTGTTTCACTGATGTCAGTATCCAAGTCTTTTTGAAGTCCAAGGTCTAAACTGAGCTTCCAAATAAAAGGGTTGCACACTAAGTGACCTTTTCTGAGATTTTTCATAGCAAATATTGTGATAATAGCTGGCCATAGGAGAACAGGACATGCTGTAAACCAAGCAGATTGATAGAATGGAACCCTGGGAAAGACAGCAGAAGATCTTCAGAGGTTATTGTTCTCACCCTTTCTTTCCCTCAAATATTACACAAAGTGGTTGTGCCTCACTACTTCAGAGGACACTATTTCTTAAACACTTTATAAGACACTTACTGTTTTTCTTCATCCAGGAACCCTTTCATCCCCAACCCAAAATGTTCTGGACTGATTTTACAAAGGTTGTTACAAGATGAGGATGACTTTGCCCTACAACATTTGTGTTGTTTTACAGAAAACCTAGTCTTCTTGAGACAATTCGTATTTTGGCTTGGGCACCATTAACAAATATGTTAACTCTATGTGACAACTGATTAATTTTGGTTTAAGGTTATGAATACAAAACAAAGCATGCTGGTATGTAACGTGAATTTTAATGATGTCACAGCACTAGTAAAAGATGAGAAAGATAATTTAATTTGCTTTCTCTGAAAGGTCAGTTCTCTTGAGATGAAATTTTCCCTGAGGGTGTCAATGCCCCTCACTCCTTCTCTTTCTTGCTTTTTCTCGTTCGTTGGAAAGTGAACATTTATATTTAAACAGAAGAGTATCTGAGCTTTTTCTTTTTGTTCTGTGTTTTTTTTTTCTTTTGGAAAAGTAGTGTCAAAGAGAAAGGAAAAAAAAAAAAAAGAATCCCAGATGTTTCATTTTTCAAACTCAAGCCCATAAATATTTAAACAATGTACTTCTTGCTATTTTAGTTACTTACGTCTGTGCATGTTGCACCTGATTAGTTAAGCATTGTATGGAATCTGGAAACACAGATACAATAATTTTCTGGAATAATCTTACATTTGTATCTTGGATTATGGCAATGGGGAACAAATTATAACAGGTAATGGGATAATTCCATTTTTGCATTAGACATGAAAGATTTCATTTGGGAAGGTACTAACCACTTCTGGCAAATGCTGAGCACCTTCTGTTGCCAGCCAGGTTTGTTCTACAGCACACCATTTTGTAGCAGACCGTTGACACTTCAAAGCCCAGGGATCAAAATCACATCTTTTAGTTTTATGCCAATCAACATATCTGTACCACAGTAAATTATCTCTAGTTATTTTTCAGCCACTGTTTGGGGTTTTTGACACTATTTAACTTTTAAAAAGAATTTAACAACATCTTGGGGAAAAATGAAACTGATAATTGGGTTCATCACATGTAAACAACTGTTGACCAGAAATGCTTTCTCTTAATGATTTGAATTGTCACCTCATTAGGATAATACAATTTAGCTTGGTTGGGCTTGCAGGCAGCTATATTTAGACTGTCCTGAGGTTTTCATTGTTTTTCTCTTTGGAGAAGTTGTAAAGATATTTAATTTATAAGAAAATAGAGTATTATATAAGTCCTGGTGAAAAAATAGATAAAACTTGGATCATTTCAATGAAAGCTGATTCAACTGAATAATAAGAAACTAAATAAAATGAGATCGATAACAAAGGATCTTGATCTCTAAAAGATGAATGAGGAGAAGCTAGCTGGATTGAAGAGATCTTGAATGAAGAGCAACTCTGGAATTCATTCAAGCTGTATGATATGAAAAAAGGAAAGGTCTGTCTGCCTCATATGGGGGATAGAGTGTGAGAGGAGTAATGACAGTAGGTAGAGATGGGTTGAAAAAATAACCATCTCAAGGGCTCTAAGATTAATTAGAGAATGTAGAAGACAGGACTTGAAAAGGAAAATGAACTGAAGCTGGCCCGAGTGTAGAGCAGGTCTATTACAGTGATCGAAACGACGAAAAGCCCGCCATAGGAGAAGACATGAGAAAACAAGGTTTGTTTACCGAAGAAAAATGAAGACTTAGAAGGATATGATGGTTGTCTATAAATAAATGAAGGAAGAATTCACCAAGGAGAGACAAGAGCTATTTAAGCTAACACCAGTGTTGGCATAAGAATAAATAGGATAGGTTTGCCATGAACAAATTTAAACGAAAAAGAAAATGAAGAAGATTAAAAATTGCTAGAGCAGTGAGGTTTCAGAAGAGCATTCTAGTGAGGATGGTGGGGCCAAACAGTCCTTTTCAGTGAGGAGATCAGTAAATTTATATATGTAATTATAATATATAGCGTCCATAGTGGCAGAGGACTGGCTTTCTTTACTCAGGATTTTGCTTCTTGTCTGTGTTCCCATCTTGCCAAAGTAGAAAGTAATGACAACTGAGTAAGCAAAAATTGTGTGTTAAAAACAGCACATAGTCATATAAGCATCATCTTTTGTATCAATTAATCATTTATTTATAGCATCCAAAATTCTGGAATTTTTTTGACTTACACCTGTTTGTTCTGCAACTTGCACTGCCATGTTTTTTTCAGGGCTTTTTCTTGTGCTTGACATTTATAACATAAAAATATTTGTGTAAAACAAACAAATAAAGCATCCTACTATCAACCTGTCTACGGTTCTAATTTCAAAAACATCATGTGCATTGTATATATGCCAGTACTATGTATTTTCAGAAATCTGTTCCACGTATGTGTTTGTTGTTGACTATGAGTTGGATGCAGCCAGACCTCAAACCCCTTAAGAGCACAGCCTATCTGAGTTATTGGTAAGACCAACAGAATAGTATCTAATGTACATACTTTCAGATTACTTCTCTCTGTGAATTTAAGATTGAAGTAATATGTTTTCTTTATGTCAGTTTATGACATCAAGAGAAATTGTCACCTAATTCCTGGTTGTGCTAACAATAATAAAGCAATTACTTTTTAAAAGTAATCTTGAATAGTGTATATGCCTTAGAATGATTTCTTTTTTTAAAATCAGTATTTAAATGAAGCCCGATAAGGTTAAAATTTTTGATTTAATCATCTTTTTAGGGTAAAGAGGGATTTAAATTTGGTCCTTTTTAAAGGAGGAGGTTTTTTGTGGGTTGGTTGTTTTTTCCCTTTTCTTTTCCTCTTGGGAGAATCATCAGGCTTACACTGTAAGCCAAACTCATAATTGTCTGCCTTGTCAAGCTCTGTAGCTCACACCTAAGAGAAATCCGTTCTCCTACCTCTGTTAATTTTGCCTTTCTAAAACTGTAAACCTTGAACAAGTGCAAATATGCAATCACTGCGAGCATGTTACAGCCATTGAGCTGGTATACAGAGCCAGCAATCACTCTCACTTTCTTTCCTTCTTTCCTCCTTTCCTCCTCTTTCCTTCGCTTCTCCTCAGCCTAATACTCACATACTTTCCTCCCTGATCTACCTTACCTCTTTTCTGATTTAAATTATATGGTATAGTTTGAAGAATTACAAAAACACCCAACAGGGACAAGAGGTGGCAAACAAGCTTGGATAAACAGGAACAATTGCAAGGTCTTGGTGCTTTTCTCCTCCATGCATAAGATGGTTCTCTGAAAGTATTAAGAAATTAGAAATTATTTATTTCTCATTTTTAGAAAGCCTCTTTTGCAGAAATCCATTGTTTTCTTCAGTCTTTTCCCAGAAATGAAGTTGTAGGATTCACACAAGTACACATGGGTACACACAAACACATGCATACAAACAGACACTGTTCAAACAAAAAAAAAGAGTCAGTACTGGGACCAATACTATTTAATATCTTAATCAATGACATACACAGTGGGATTTCATTCACCTTCAACAAGTTTGCAGATGAGACCAAACTGATCAATGCAGTTGATTTGCTTGAGTAAAGGGATGCCATCCAGAGGGACCTTGACAAGTTTAGCAGTGGGCCCATGTGAAGTTCAAGAAGGCCAAATGCAAGGTCCTGCACCTGGATTGGGGAAATCCACAATATGATACAGACTAGGGAGTGAACAGATTGAGAACAGCCTTGTGGAAAAGGACTTGAAGATAACGGTGGATAAAAAATTGAATATGAGCCAGAAATGTGCCCTTGCAGCCTGGAAAGCCAGTATTATCCTGGATTGCATAAAAAGAAGCATGGGCAGCAGATCAAGGGAGGTGATTCTGTTCCTCTATAGCGATCTCATGAGACCCTACCTGGACTACAGAGTCCATTTTAGAGGTCCTGCATAAAACATGGACTTGTTAGAATGTGTCCACAGGAAAGCCATGAAAATGACCAGAGGGCTAGAACACCTCTCATAAAGAAAGGCTGAGAGAGTTGGGATTTTGTCGATCTGGAGACAAGAAGTCTCTGAAGAGGCTTTATTGCAATCTTTTAGCGTATAAAGGGAGCTTATAAGACAGACAGAAAGAGAGACTTTTTAGTAAGGCCTGTAGTGAGAGGACAAGGGGCAACAGTTTAAAACCGAAAGGGGGTACATTTAAATTGGACATAAGGAAGACTTTTATTATGATGAGGGCGGTGAGACACTGGAAGAAGTTGCCCAGAAAAGTTATGGATGTACCACCATTGTAAATGTGCAAGATAGGTTGGATGGGGCTTTTAGGAACCTGGTCTAGTAAAAGATGTCCCTGCCCGTGGCAAGGGGCTTGGCTTGGACTACATGATCTTTAAGTCCCTTTGAATACAAATGGTTCTATGATTCTATAAAAAGAACGACTTTGAGAGTCATACAGTTGAATATGGCAAAACCTGTAAGTTTTGATTGAAAGGCAGTATAGAAATTCTATTGAAAAAACTCACAACAATTTATCATAAATATACTCCACTCCTTTGAGATTTTGGAGTGGTTTGTGTGTGTGTGTGTTTTGTTTGATTGACCAGTTTAGGGTGTTTTTTTTTAAATATTTTTTAAAGTGATTGAAGATTTTATTAGACAGGATAGTTTCTTATACACTTACTTTTATTCAGACAACATTTCCATTTAACCTGTGACATACAACTTCTCCATATGAGAGATCTATTCTATCGGTAGTTTCACAATGTCATCAGTGTTTTGAAGATATAAATTAAATATTAGTGGCAGTCAGAGAAGTGCACAACGAAGTGTACAGCAAATGTCTTACATGCTGCCAGTGAAAACCCTCACAGACACAGAAGAGCCATTCAAGTTTTATGAAGCTGAGAGGAAATGGGGGTAAGATAAGTATAAAATCTGCCTCTGCCCATTCCCATTGTTCAGGAGCTGGTATTGAACATCACACTGAATCCCACACCTTTATTTTCACATATTCAGCTCACATTTTGCGTGCCATGGATGGAAGAGGGGAGCAAAAGTAAGGAAACAGTGTCTGGTAGGGCTCAGCCTTTTGTCCTTTTCATGACTCAACGTTATCCCTCTGTTCTGCTGTAGGGAGTTAGTAGTAAGGAGAGCCCAACATTACCTTTCAGTTGGAGAGTGAATTACTTTATCCTATGAAACTTATTTCATGCATCCAGTCTCTCCAGTCTCCCTCGTGGTAGATGGGAAGCACTGAACTAGAGTTTTTCCCCACCGGATTCAGATGAACTGCACCATGTTTATTAATGACTACAGAAATCTTTAATGGCAATGTGCCTTCAAATCCTGTACTTCTAAAGTAATAATGACAGATTTGCTCCATCGTTCATGATATGGTGTATTTTACAATTTTTACTTCCATTGCTCTGCCTCCTCCCTCTTCATGCTGTTTGCCATGTGCCTGTGTCTCTTAATTTGGCCCTGCAATACTTTTGTATGTTTCACTCTCAGGTTCCAGGTACCTGCAGACATGAGAGGTCTGAATAGCAGGAGGTAATTATCCTTAATTTACAGACCAAGGTTAAACAAGATACATACAGTCTTGAAGATAACAGGTCTACAGGGGTTTGTAAGATCTTCCAAGATTGTTAAAGTCAGGATTTTAAGCACTGCTGCTCTTCTCCAAAACCAAGGGGTTAGACATTGAATAGGATCTTGAATTTACATTTGTCGCTTAAAAGGTCTGCAAGCCAATGAGGAAAGGTAAGCAGCCTGCATGTTCTCAAGAGCAGCGAATCTTTTTTTTTTTTTTCCTTTGTAGAAATATGGAAAGGAGAAGGAGAAGAGATGTGTGTTTTTCAGTTATGGTGTGTCTTTGCTTTGCAATGGAACAGGTGGAAAGATATACTAATTTTTCACTCAAGGCATGGGAGAGCTCTAAACTGACAACCAACACTATGATTATGCCAGCAGATGAATGTGCCAAAAACCCTTTTACTGGCACTGAAGCCAATTGGCACAAAGAGCCAGTATCCCTACTATTTAATTTCTTAACACGCACGAGGACTAGAGTTATAAGGAACCAAATCTTTTTTTTTTTATCTGGTCTTTCTGTTAAATTACAAGATCAAGACAATGAATTACTAACTTGTTTTCATCTTCTATAGGCACTTATTTCGGGTTGGTGTTTTTCTTTTGGTTTTTTGTTGGGGTTTTTTTGGCATGGTAACAGGAAGGGAGCTTGGCTCAAATAACAATTAAACTCCTGTATCTAGGTCAAACTCCACATAGATCTCAGTGCAAATTACTTTATTTTCCTCAGTTTTCAAATGCTAACCTTAACTGCTGAAATAAGGATCACAGTTGCCTTAGGCTCCTGCTATGGTCAGTAACAAGAGATAAGTATTTCCAGGGGACAGTTTAGACCACAGGCTTCCAAAGAAAAGCAGCTATGATGAATCCGGGCCTAATGTTCATCAGTACCTCAGTTTCCTGTCTGGAATATTGTAGAAGTCCTCTTCTCTTTTTATCAGCATTTGTACCAACAGGGCAGAGTCTATAAAACACAGAACAGGTATTTTGGTCCTACAATTAGTTTCCAGTCCATTTAGATTAACATTCCTGTTGTGTATGTGCATGAAGAAAAGCTGCCAGAAAATTGCTACATGTCAGAAACTAAAAGTCTTCAAATCATCAACATCCTGATCATAACTTTATCTTTCAGTTTATGAAATTGATAAAAGCCTTGTAAAACAAGCAAAGTTTGCTGCAGGATCTTAAAAACAATCTCTGCCTTACATAATTTCAGAATATTTACCCCTTTTATAAACTGTTTTTTTATATATACCCTGTACGTAAATAAATTCTGTTAACTGCCATAACTGATATCTATATTCACTTTAACCATGTGTGAATATATACAGTCCAGCACGAAAGAGATCACCATGAAGACTGTTTGGAGTCACTGGAAGAGAAATAATCTGTACTTTTTTTTTGTCCCTCCTGATTCTTTCCGCTAATATGGCACTTGCTCATAAAATAAGTATGAAGAAAGAAATGTTGAATGTGTGGATTGCAGACAGCCTGTTCCTGAATGAGGTGGAGAGGAGCCACATCATCATTTCAACCTCCATCCTTACCACCCGCAGAGTAAAAAATGAAATCTTGTCATGCATGACAAGGATAGATTCACGCTTACCTTTGTCCGTGCAAGCAGGAGGAGAAAAGTAAGGTTGGGAAGGAGGGGAAAAAGAACGAAAGAAAAGAAACCTTGTAATAAATTTCAATTCCAGACATTACACAGATCCATAAAAGAAATGCCACCTCCCAGCAAGACACAGACAATAACAGTGAGCAGCTAAACTTTTTGGCCCTCAAAAGAAATGGAGGTAAATGAACCTCTTGTTGTTAGGGCTAGGGCTAAGCTTTTGAATACACAGAAAGGGGAAGATAATCTATATCAGGAGTAACATAAGGGTCAGGATTTTTCAAATTAAATGTAAACACTTACAACATAGACATTGACATTTGAGTTAGTTACCTTTTGTTCCCATTAAAGGCAATGTAGGGATATAAGCATTGAAACACCACACCCATCCTTAAGAAGAAGTTTAAATAAATCAGATATATGGCCAACTAGAAGAGTCAAGCTTTTTTCTCCCTCTGCTAACCATGAGGCTTACTCAGCTTACATTATGGATCTACTTTGTAGATATCAAAAGACAGGTGAGTAACTCCAGGGAAGAATGTTTTTACACAGGAAGAGCAAACATGGAGATATCTACAAGTCAGCTGGGACTTGACTTATTCCACACTGACCAGAACAATGGGCCAGTTGAACATCAGATAGAGCACTAAGCAAGTCTGTGCCCTGCCACCAGGGGTGATAGCTCATCTTTGGTCTGTCCCTAGGCACATATCCATGCAATAATAATATTAGGAATAAATAAGTTTGAAGGCAAGCCTATGCTTGTTCTTACCCAAACCTGAAACAAGAGATTAACCTTGATAACTCAAATCAGTTGCTAGACATGGTGATGAAATGCTTTTAAAGTCCAACCGTTGCGGTCTAAAACACGGATGCTATAAAGATTCCTTGCCTTTATCCCTTTAATAGTATTACCAAGTACTCATGAAATAAGTTAATTGTTCTGCAATACAATTCTGTTGACAACACAGTTAATATCTATCCCCTGTCTGGATCTTAACTGTCTTATTCCAGGTTTTAGACCAGTAAGGGCAATATGTCAGAAGGACTGCAGCTTTTTACAATATTATAATCATGTCAGTATAACCACATTTAATTGGCTCCCCAGATTCATTTATAGATGTAATGTAGCTGAAACCTTGAAGGCTTCTGGACACGTTAATAAACCCTAAAATATAAATAGTTTATGGGGTTTTGGAAGTATCTTACAAACATTTCTGCACACTGAGTGGCTCTGTAGGGTGCATGTTAGGACCACATTTAATGACTATGACTACTCAACTTCAAAGACTATGGTCTATTATTGTTTCCTATTATCACAGTTAACTCAAGTGGTGGGAATCAAAGCTCTGGTGTTGCAGGTATGAGATTCAGCATAGACTGATGCTCTGCGATTGGAAATACTGCCTACAGCATTGTAGACGGATGGGGTTTCTGTCCAGTTGAATAAGAGTAACCCTATTTCTGTCTTTTTAATGGCATCCTCACAGCTGGACTGACAAGTGCTTTTTAGTGGTTGGTTGTTTTGTTGTTGTTGTTGTTGTTTTGTTCTTTATTTTCTTAATATAGCTCAGACTATTAGTATATCTTAATGTAATTTGCACAATTTTGAGGTTCCCTTCATTCAGTAATATTTCCCCAATCTCCATTTAAATGGTAAACCCAATAATAGCAATTATAATAATAATTACACAACAAGAAAAAAAGCCCCACAAAGAAAAATGAAAAGTAATTGGGGAAAATACTGTAAAACCTGAAAAAGGGAAGGGAGAAGAATGGAAGGGAGACAAGACTGAATTTAGGATTCCTGTGGTTTTGACCAAAATATTAGCACATGTGTTTTATAACAGACTAGTCTTTTTGTTTTGGCACCTTGTTTAATATCTAAATCATTTGTTGTGAAATGTAAGAATGCTCTG